>CM021102.1:39382340-39766928 GCA_007115665.2 Sequoiadendron giganteum | reverse complement strand
CATGCCTTTTGGTTTGAAAAATGTAGGAGCTACATATCAGAGAGCGATGACCACCATCTTCCATGACATGATGCATACCTTTATGGAGGACTATGTAGATGGCCTCTTAGAAAAATCTTTCACCAAAGAGGGACACCTATAAATCTTAGACAAAGTCTTCACTCGGATGGAAAAATTCAATGTAAGATTAAACCCAAAGAAGGTGTGTTTGGTGTGACATCATCAAAACTGTTGGGGTACATAGTGTCAAAAAAGAGCATTGAAGCAGATCCTACCAAAATCAAAGCAATCATGGAAATGTCACCACCAAAGAACATCAGCCAGCTAAGATCTTTACAATGACGTTTTCAATCTATTAGGAGGTTCATTGCACAACTAGCATATAAAACGCATCCATTTAATCACTTGCTACACAAAAATATCTCCTTCAAATGGGATGAAAAATGTGAAGTAGCTTTCAAACAACTAAAACAATATCTGATGTCTCCACCCATACTAGTGCCACCAACAAAAGGAAAACCATTATTACTCTACATAGCAACAACATAAGTATCTTTGGGTGCTCTATTAGCACAAGAATATTCTGCAGGAAAAGAAAGGGCTATTTATTATATCAACAAAACATTGAATGGCTATGAAATCAACTATACCTTCATTGAAAAAGCTTTTCTGGTGGTAGTATTTGCTACTCAATAGCTATGGCATTACATGTTAACTCATACTATCAAACTCATAGCTCAAATTGATCTATTAAAGTATTTACTCAGTAAATCAGCCCTAACCAGAAGACTAGCCAAGTGGGTAATGGTTTTGAGTGAGTTTGACATCCAATATGTAGATCGAAGAGCCATCAAGGGTCGAGTGATAGCCAATAATTTAGTCGAAGTACCACTACAAGATGATCATCTAATGAGCATTGATTTTCCTGACACAGATGTCCTTGCCCTATCATCACAACAATGGATGTTATATTTTGATGGGTCTTACATGCAACACAGATCAAGCGCCGAAATCTTGTTTGTCACACCTCAAGGACATACCATCCCAAAATCTTATAGGCTCATGTTTCCTTGCACAAATAACATGACTGAGTAGGAAGCACTCATCATTGGGATCAAGGTGGTAGTTGAATGGAGGATCACAACGTTGCAAGTCTATGGAGATTCACAACTAGTCATAAACCAAGTGAATAATGATTATCAGACAAAGGATGACAAGTTAATGTCATATAAGAGAATGGTAGATGATATCAAAAAGTATTTTATTGATATCAAATTTGAACATATTCCAAGAGCAGATAATAAAGTTGATGTAATGGCCACAATCGCTTCTCTCTTACAGATACTTGAAAAACAAAACCATTATGAATTCATGGTGGAACAATTGCTTAACCCTACATATGACAACCCTGAATCTTAAGTCATTTACAATCTAGTTGATGTTGATTCATTGATTTATGATAAGATATATTACTATTTAAGAGATAACACCCTTCCACCCAATCTATCCTAAAACTAGAAACATAACTTTATCTGCCAAGTTGCCCAACACGCCCTGATAGCGGATGTACTCTACCGAAAAGGTCTTGATGGAAATCTCCTTCAATGTCTTGAACGTAACAAAACTAAAATATCCTTACATGAAGCCCATGATGGTATCTGTGGAACTCATTCAAGTGGACTAACTCTCACTAAGAAAATCCTACATTTGGGGTGTTGGTGTTTTTTACTGCAACCCACACGTATTTCCTAGAAGCTCCTATGAACTTGCCACATTCAATAATAAAAGGCTAGGAACAGTATGGCCAACTTAACGAGAATAGAAATAAGGCTAATTCTCCTACACTTCGGACTCTGCAAAATCCAAGAGGGTATTCCCTAACATGTGCTCTTAACATATAGAATTTAAATGATTCACTTGCACACGAATAAGCAACAGATAGATCCCCAATTATTGTTAATGGATGAAATCCTTCAAGAAATTGGCTATTCCTCAAAAAGGCTCAGGTCTAATTAACAAAGAATCGTAAACTCAACATAAAGTAATTTGATAGGAAATGTTTGAGTAAAATATCCTGAGGCCATAACACAAAACATGCAAGAATAAAACGTAATCAGAATTCCAGTGCCATATCCCAACGCACGGAGTCAAAAGAGAAAACTGAACTATAGGGTAAATTTCATTTTGAACACTTATGATCTATTATGAATTGCACTACAATCCATATATCTATACCTGAGTTTATTACTTCTTTATCAATCCTATTTGTTATATTGCATGAACTTACTGGTTAACTGAAGCATTTAACCGATCCTTTGAACCAGAGCTATAGTTAAACATAATTCATAGTAAAGAACAAATGAAGATCAATGAAAATCATCTTGGATCGATATTTCATTAATAAACCATGTAACATAACATAATAGGAGAGAAAATAAACTCCAAATATTCATGAGTTTTATACAAACATGCTAAAAAACCCCATGATTAACTAAGTTCTCTAATCTGACTCAAAACTTTAAAACCTGGACTTACAATTCATACTCTTTGTATCACTAGACTCTTATTTCTCATATTTTTGATATTTTCAATAGACCTCTCTCTCGGCCCAAAATTCCCTTTTATAACACAAGGGAGCTAACAAGCTTCAGGCCAGAGAGTACACATGTCCATTTGTGATTGGACCGTTAACACTTAATTCAATTACAATTCTATTATGCGAGTGGAGAGCATAAGACAAGAATCATCATTAGTTGATATGGAGGAAAGAAAACATCACTCCAAAGGCCGCTCCCCATAGATCGAAGGCATGCTTAACCGTTATAATACTAACCCCACCTTAGTACCCTGTACTTGAAGTCAAAAGGAGAATGCAATTTTAGAATATAATATCTAAGGCCAGACCTGTATTATACATGACCAAGTTGCAATTCTCGACTGTAACGTTCATAATCCCAGTTCATCAGTGAACACCTTTTTCCATAATTCAAACTCCTCCTTGGAAGGCCACTGGAAAGCCATAACCTGATCAACCTTGTTTCGATAGGGAGAATACTTCACCATTATCGATGTGGCCTTTCTATCAAAGTTCTCTAAGAAACTTATAACAAAAGAAAACTTTTCCAATGTATTCTCTAGCATGCAGATGTCAGCATTTTTGCATATCTCATGTGTTTGAGACATCATTATATTGTTTATCTGATCCTTCCAAACCTACAGGGGTTTGAATTCATCCTGACTATGCAAAATATGCGGCAATGGGGTCAAGTCCTTTCCATCATATACACCCTTTAATAATTTAATCTTGGACTCCATAGGGGTGACAAATCCTTGAAACTTCTGCTCAATAATTCCTTTGACCAATTGATATGTTGCTATAACAGTAGGATATTTATCACCATGCTGTTTTGCCCCTACTGCCATGAATTTCAACTTCTCCATTCTAGGGCTCCATTTGTCTAGCAATGGGATGGCCAATTCTTTATCCCTTGGAAACATTTTTAGTGCTTGCAACATTAGGACATAATTTGCATGAACACTGTTTAGCTTACTTTGGACGCTTTTGTTTAAATGTTTCAAAACAGTGTCCACTATTACTTAATTGCTTCTCCCTGCTGCATCCTGGATTTGCTTTACCATCTCCTTATACTCTTCAACCTAATGAATCAATTTCTCCCTAGAGAGTCCCCCTCTAGGACTAGTAGCCCTCTCAATTGCAATAGGAACTTGTCCCATATTAAATGGGACAATAGCCAAAGACTGTGCTTGTGTAGGAGGTTGAGAGTGCTCTACTGGTAGGTCACGAATAGTGTGGCTAGAACTAGCTTGTTGTTGAGACCTCATGGTATCCATTTGTTGCTTGAATAAAGCCAATTCGGTTTCTAACTCTGCTACCTTTTGTTGAATTTTATTATATTCAATAATAATGTCATTATATTGGCTTCTCAGAGTATCCCGGTCCTTGGTCAAATCTTCAACAGTTGCTTTGGTGAATTTGGGAACATTCACGACCATATCAATAGCTTCCAATGCTAGGGTTTTAGTGACTCTCCTCACAACCAAGTGACCACTAAAGTTAGATGGTTCTGCAACAATTGGTGTTTTAGACCTAGTGGATAGAGACCAGATTGCCAAAGCATCCCATTCTTCACTAAAGGTTGATCCTTTGAGTGCCAATGTAGCCTCCTTTTCAGTTGCAAGAAGTGGCCTATTAGCCCTTCTTATTGTGTCAAATTCCACAACATCAGCGATATCCCATTCAGGAAGTAGCAATACTCCACTTTTTTATACCAATTCTTGGCCTTGCTCTGGTGTTATTTCTTTGAATTTGTCTCTCATCTGTTCCTTGACCTTAGCTTGAATTACCTTCTCTAGGAGCTCTCGATGCAGACTTCTCTCATGTGCCACCTTCTCAGCATATGATGCAGTATGTTCTCTACACACAAAATATTTAAAAGCTTTAGTTTGAATAAAAGAGTCATACATCATGAACTCTTTGCTGGCTTCTATCCTCAAATCATCATTACTTGTTATTCCTTCGATTTCATCTTTTCCTAATCTCAAAGTAACTGCCTTTGAACTTGTTGCAATGTCAACTGGGTCTAATGGCATCTCTTGATGCATTTCATCTGGAGTCACAATAATTTCATCATCCTCATCACCATCACAATCAACCATCCTTACTCTTTCAACTTTCTGCCTCTTTGGTGATGGTGGGAAGGCCTGCTCTGAAGACCTCAGAGGAGAATCTAAATCAACAATATTTGGCACTGACTGCCTTGAAGAAGATGGTGCAATATTTTTAGCAACATCTTCAGCCCTACTTCCCCTTCTTCTAGAAAAAACCTTTATTTTCTTTTGGGGCTGATAAGTAGGCCTCTCCTCCAATCTTACTTCAGGGTACTCCTCGATGGTTTGTGATTTTCCCCTTTCTTCCACAACCCTTTCATCTTTCAAAACCCCAACCAAACTCTCAAAATTATCAATGGCATACATCGCCCTACTTAATTCATCTTTGGAATTAGGTATGGGATTGAAACCAGGTATTCTCTCCTGCTTCTTCTTTATCATTTTAGAGTAGGCAATGTACATTGCCTTTCTCTCCTCTTGTAATTCCAAATCAAAAATATTCCTGATGATGTCCTCAAGAAAGTAAAAATTGTGGACAAAGGCCCCTGTTCGATGCTTTGCCTTCATTTGAGAGATAAAACCCTCAGGATCATGATTCCTGGGGTGCACAATCCTTAGCCTATAAGGCCCAAGTAATGTATGTAACTCCTTCCATCCTCTCTTTGCCATAACAAAATCGGCAAATGTTGTATATTCAAGGAAGAAATAACCTTTCTTCTGTTCATCTGGAAAGTGTAGTTCTTGAGCACCTCCCAGTTGCCTCATGATTTCCACAAATCCAATTCTAAGGGGCACCTCCCTTGGCAGAACACTTGGATTGACATTGGTGCCAAAAACCCTGAAAACTGTTGTGTTATGATAGGGGATAATGTCTCCCCAATTGTGCATTATGTTCAATTCAGGCCTTCTTTCCATTGGTCTCAAGAAGTCATGAATTTATTTTGGAATCCTTGGGGGGTCACAAACCAGAGCCTTCCTTAATTTTGATCCAAAGACATTATGGAAAGTTACATAATCAAACTTATGATCATGCATGTCAAGAATCCTAGTCCAATATTGGACAAGCATTTCAATATTACCTTCCTTCTTCTTTAACTCCATATCTCTTTCAAACACAGCCTGACCCTTATACATAAACATGTGAATTAACAGGGAAAACCACCTGAATCCAACCCAATTCTTCCCCTCCTTTAGAGATACCAGACCAATGTGCAATTTCTCCGCTAGGTAAGTGGCAAAATCATACACCACATTGAAACCCGGGTGCTGGAGATTTACTGCCATATACATAATATCGGTAGGCAAGGTTGTCTTTAAACTGACTCCAAGAACTTGACATAAAGCACATACATTCTTCTTGAAATAAGTGGAGAAATAGTCCATAGGAAAAGGTTCAGACTCATTCCTGCTAATCACTACCTTCTTCTAATTTTTTCCTCTTCCCGAGACAACCAAATGAGGTATCAAAAGGGATGCTCTGAACAAACCCTTAGTATTTCTATACTCTTGTTTGAAAACCTCAAGGTCGACAGGAACCATATCCTAACTCCATTTGTGCAATTTGAAAATCTCTGCAATTTCTTCTCTGGTTATCTTAATCATCTACAAACCATCATAAGTTCTGACAACTCGGGTCACAGGGTCATATCTCGCAATAATATCCTTCAAAAGATCTACACCCAAGTAGACATTATGCACCACCAACTTACCCAGGTCTAACCTCCATGGGTTACACAAAGGAACCGACAAATTCTTGTTCCCAAACCAATTGGAGAACAATTGCCACCCGGTATATGGTAACTCAACATCTCAAATTGCACACTGCTTGTCTATCAATCCTTCCAAGAGTCGGGGCCCATAGAACAAAACCTTTCCCTCCTACTTCTTGTTAGTAGAGGGCTTTAACAAATCAATAATATCTTGGGAGAAAGACCTGGTAGTGGTTTTAGAACTAGAACTTTGGGCCTTGGGTTCCATTTATACTAGACAAATGATAATTTGAGCTAGAGTTTTCTTATTTTCAGATGGCAAGCAATTACAATTTTCTTCTTTTATCCTTAAACAAAAAAATACCTCACGATTCTATAGTCTCCAAAAATTATCTAGATGAGCTCTAAGAGCAAATCTATTCAAACAATTCTTCAAAAACAAAACGGGAACAATCACAAATTGTTTAGCAAGCAACCATAAAATCTTCTGAAATTACAAGAAATGGCTTACGTTCTACTTACGATTTCATTCGTAGAACATCCAAGGTAGTGAAATTGAGAAAACGCAACAACAACTTGCTTCACTCGATACCAGGCAGTTCTTCCTCAATGTAGAGATACAACACAAAAATAGTAATTCACAAATTTTAGCATTTAATTATGCAAGCAGAGTCGAACTCGACCATTACTATTCACTCGTGCGAGATAAAATGGCTATAGTACAACACCAATTTATGTCAAATATGAGTCATTGATCAAAAGTAATGTTGGCCAGGAGAACGACTCAGATTAAGTCAAAACAGTTTGAAAATGCCACATCCACTCTCCAGTCACCAAATAGATAGGATATTCACGTACCGGGCACCACATCAACATGGAACGGGCCCCACCTTTGTCACCAACACACAGCATCAGCATCCACGCGTCACCAAATTGCACACCTTGCAGCATTATTGAAATTGTAGTTTTAATTACGCGAGGTCAATGAGGGACGACCACGATGCATCGATAATCAAACAGTTGTCAACATTGGCCTCCATCATCGGTTAGCGAGAAAAATTGGTCCCCACCATCAAACGCGATAGGTGGAAGCATCTCACATGCCTCACACCATATTTATGACGTTAGTAGAAACCTTGAGAGGTCTGCGAGGAACGGTCAAGATTAAAATCACTTCATCCGACGGTCATGCAATCTGCACATGCGAAAAGGTTATTCATAAAGAAAGGGACCAACTAGGTGGACGGGGAAATGACCCTCAAGATCAAAAATATTATTTAGAGGTTTAATCTAAAATAATTCAATAGCCCGACACTATGAAAATATAATACAATCATGATGCAAAAGACCGAAAGGACAGGTAAACGGGGCCAGTAAAGTCATGATCAAAAGGGGATAAAAGACCACTTAAGTGACTGACCACCGTCAATAACAAGTCAACACTTGAAAAGAAAACCCATGACCCTACCAATTAGAGCCAAGAACAAAACATACCTACAAGGGGAAAAAATAAAAGCTCCACTGTAGAGGTTAAGCGACAACAATGGAGAGAGTTCACTGGAGATTGTTTATAATCTTGAAGGGTAATTCTATCACCCAAATCCACCTTTGTGAGCCCATGCTAACAAAATATCTTACCTGGTGTATCTGATACAAGATCATCTGAGTTAACGCATAATTAACATCACCAAAAAATTAATTGTTTCAAGAGACTGGTAAGATTTCATGGAAAACCTTCTTATGGGAGAAATTTACACTATATTTTGGATTTAATGATAGACATTTTGAAGTCAAATTGTTAATGATTATGAAGAATTAAGAATTTCTTGACTTTGACTAGTGACATGGAAAAGTTTTCAAATTTCACAAACCATGAAGTTTGGGACAAAGTAACGTGGTGGGAACCTCAATAATTTTGATATGCTCACTTCTACAAATTTGTGGAAGAATCAGAGCTCCTCGTAAGAAACTGAACCAAAACTTGGTTTTGTTCCATACATCCATTTTATTCACGACAAGATGATGTTATTCATCTATGTTGTTACTAGAAATGTTATTAAGGTTCTTTACAATATTGTTTTGACTCACTCTAATTTGAAATTCTATGGACTCTATCATGCATTATCATTTTATTTCACTATCACTGGTAAATATTATTGATGATAACAACTTTATGGAAAACACGAAAAACAAAATAAAGAGTTCAATATTTAGAAAAAATATATAGAGGAAAATAAATGGATGGGCATCAGAAGTTAAAAGGACAAGAAGAATATGAATAAAAAACCAGAGTCATTTAAATAAGATAAAAATGACATGAATGGAGGTGGGAGGTGTGTTGCAAGTATGAAGGTGTTGTCATTGATGTCAACAAGCTTGTGTTGTCATTAGTGAAAGTTGTGCAGTGGTTGAGAGAGATTGTTTCTTTGATTAGTTGTATTGTGTTGGACCATCAGTTAAGTTACTGGTGTTAACCTATGGTGTTGCTTTGATAAGCTTTTGTTTATGGTTGTGGTAGTGATAAAGATGTTGAGGATATTAATAAAAGTGATAAAAAGAGGAAACAAGATGTTGTAGAGGTATTCTAGTTTGCAGAGGTTTTATGGTTTTTCTTCACATTTATTCTGGGTTGAAGATATGCTTGTGTGGTTTGGATATGTTGGTTAGAGGTGTTCAAAGTTTCTATATCCAAAATTTGGGCTTTTGGATCGATGTGTAGAAGAATTTTTGTTCACCAATGTGTGAACTAGATTAAGAGTGTTGCTTATAAAGGTGTCTGGGATAAATTTTTTTGCTCTGCATTTCTCTGCAGTTGTTCTTTAGGTCTTGCAATTTTGAAGGTATGTTGATGGTGTTGATCTCTTCCCTGTGTCAAGAGAATTTATGGTTTGGTGCTCCGAAAGATGGATTTTAGAGTTATAGTGTTTGATAGTGTAGTCTAAGTGTACAAGCTTTGTGTACATTCTGAAGGTGTGAGTTGTTGCAAAGGAGTTTGATATATTTTAGGATGTTAGAGGAATATTCTAGATTGTGATGAAGCATGGTGTGTGGTTTGTAAGTCATCTAATGGTCTTGAGCATGTGAACAGACTACGGATTGTGAGGTAGTTCACACTAGGACCTATTGGTGGAGAGGGAAGTGAGAAGAGGCTTTGAGTGCATAAGAAGATCAAAAAACATGAAGCGACTTATGACATGACCTATGGATAGAGAAAGCACGATTAAAGATCTCAAAAGTATCGTTGCAGGTGTGCAAAATCTTGAGTGATTGAGAGTTGGAAGGTGCAAGGAAATTGATGTGGAAGTGGCAGATTATAGAAAATGAATTGGGTTGCAGATGTAAATGCAAGATAGATTGCAAGATGTGCAGCATGAAGAGGTTGCAAGGGCTAAGTTGCAACAAAGACATAACATGAGGAAGGCATGGAAATAAGATGAGAGTATTTGGCAGAGGAGGTTGGGCTATCAATAATGGAGTTCATTGGATATTGTTCACAATCTTGAATGGTGATTCTATTGCCCAACCCCACCTTTTTGAGCCCATGCTCACAAAATATCTTACTCAATGTGTCTGATGTAGGAGCATCCAAGAAAATGCACAATCAACATCACCAATTTTTTCTTTTTTGGGAGACTGGTAAGATTTTATGAAAAACCTTCTTATGGGAAAAATTTAGACTATATTTTTCATTTAATGGTAGATGTTTTGAAGTCAATTTGTTAATGGTTATGAAGAAATAAGTGTTTCCTGACTTCGGCTGGTGACGTGGTGAAGTTTTAAAATTTCACAAACCGTGAAGTTTGGGACAATGTGGCTTGGTGTGAAGTTCAATAATGTCAATATGCTCACTTCTACAAATTTTTAAAATAATTTGAGCTCTTGGTAAGAAATTGCATCAAAAATTGGTTTTGTTCCATATATCCATTTTATTGGCGATAGGATGATTTTATTCGTCTATGTTGGCATTGAAAATGTTCTTAAGGTTCTTTACAATATTATTTAACTCACTCCAATTTGAAATGCTATGGACTCTTTCATGATTTATCATGTTTGTTTCACTATCATCAAGAAATATTACTAATGATAACAAATTTATGGAAAACACAAAAAATAAAATAAAGAGTTCAAGATTTAAGAAAAATATACAGAGGAAAATAAATGGATGGGCATCGGAAGTTCAAAGGACAAGAACAATATGAATAAAAATTGGAGTCAATTAAATAAGAGAAAAACACCATGAATGGAGGGGGGAGGCAGCCTAAGAAGACATAGAGGCTGTAGAGGAAAGGGAGCACAATCTGATATGTAACAACTGAATGTAGATTTAAATGGGGGAGTAGATGCATTGGTTTTAATATTTTTTTTTTCGGATCAATAAATAAAAGGAGGGCGCACAAGAAGCATAATGTAAGGGGCTGTGTTAGAAGAGAAAACTAAACAAAGGAATGTTGAATGAACTAAAAATAAATAAAGTTAAAGGTGGATTAGAATATACAAAGGCTGCACAAACTAATGAGAAAGGCAATAGGAAGTGTATAGCAACGAATTTGCACCCCTAATGCAAATTCCCCTTTTACCCTTCTCCACTTTAGAAAACCAAAGGCGGAAGCTTAATTCCACATAAGCCCGTTGTTCACATTACACTTGACGCCTATTTTGAGTGTCGGTGGAGACGTTTCTGTCGGGGATGCCCGCATGGCGCACAAATGTCCACACAACGTGCTTATGTCCTTGGCAAATTCCTATGGTTGGAGTCTACAGTGATGTTACACTTCCTATTGGAAGTCAAAATGTAACGCCTCCCTTCAACTGGCCGACCCGAATATGGTTGTTTTTCATCTATCTTCTTCATATTCATTGTTCCTTCATCCATTTAGAGAGCTCTAGACATCTCTTGAACAAGCTTACATAATCACTCCACACTCTTAACATTTACTTCAAGCATTGCAACAACATTTCACACTTCATAGCAACAATCTCTTCACTCCATCACTTCAATAGAGAAAGCTCATAAGACAACTCCATTGTAGTAGAGGCTTGAGTTCCTCCCATCTCTCTCCTCCACTAGCCTTGAGTGCTTTGGACGGAGGTGGTAAGCTCCTCACTCATCTTCTCTATTACTTGGTTGAGTAAGAACATTACTCTTTTGTAGTATCTTTGTGTACTTTGCTTGTATTTCCTTCTTTATCACTTTATTTCTATATCATTGCAAACTTGGTTGTCCATGGAGGTGGAAACACCAAAACATGGGACTAGTGAGGCAGACCCCTAAATAGCCCCCCAACATTTTCCCTCTTTTTTGTGTGTAGGTTGAGAGATCTTGGAACAAGCTAGCGAACAAGTTATTGTGTGAGATTGTCTTCATCACCCTTGTGGTAATATACTTCCTTTATAACATTCGTCTTTATGTTTCATATTTCATAGTGTCATTATGCACCTTTAGAAACTTTTAACTAGGTTGTTAGTTTGTTTCTTAGAGGTCAGACCTTGTCTCCCTAGTTTTTTGGCCGTATGGACACTAGTTCACCTGCGAGATGCTAGTGCATCGCACTGGCATCCTAGAACCGTGCTTCTGTCCTCTAACAAAGAGCTATCCGAGACATAAAGTCGACCCTAAAAACCAACTCGCTTGGTCTCCTTTCAACTCTTGGGTTTGCAGAGTAGTCGAAGCATCCCACAATCCTCATCATTCTCATCCCTCCTATCCTAACATTCCTTTAAACCGAGGTAAGTTAGGGCAGCCATACTGCTCTCAGCCTTTCGTGACCTGGGGCCTTGCAGTGGTTGGTCCCCCCTCTCTTACATTTTTGGTGAACCTGCCATGAACCAATGCCTACTCATTCGTCAGTGTTCTGATCTTTTTCTCTTATACCCTTCGATTGTTGTGCTCTTGCGTGTTGTGAAGATTTATGAGCTTCACAACCCAATCCACTACCTCTGGGTATATTGTTAGGAGAATTTTATGACACCTTCTAATGGAGAAGATGAAGGTCTCTTCTAGTTTTACTATTGGTCTTTTCTCTGGTGTTGTGGCTGGCCTATCTACATAGGAGCAGGTGTCACGGGGTGAATCTAGATTCTTTGACGAAATCGATCGCATCCCTACCCCTCTTGCATCACCAACTTCATCATCCATAGATGAGCATGAAGTTGTCCACATCCCTTATGAATACCTCATTAGTCTTAGAAAATGGTTGGGTGCATTAGAGAATCATGTAGAGAAAAAATTGAAGCTGGTTAGGGCCGCTAAGGTTATTAGTGAAATAAGATACATGGTAGGAAATGATCGAATGTGCATAGAACTCCTGGCTAGTCTCACTAGTCTAGTCGAAGCGTGTGCCCCTTTGAAGAACACAAGAGACAATTGGAGGTATTGATGCCTTCCACATCTGTGTACATGGTCGACACTGTCCCTTCAATCAACGTGCCCGCTGCTTTCTAAAATTTTGAAATTGTCAAAGTAAACAAAAACCCTCTGGGTTTTCACTTCACCCCTTATGCCGCGTCTGGTGGTGGAGGATTTGGTAGGATGATTGGTGGAGGCTTTGGTGGTGGTAACTTTAGTGGTAGAGGTGGTACTAGCGGAAGTGGTTCCAACGAAGGTCATGGTAGTGGCTTTGGAAGCAGTGGTGGCTCTAACAGAGGTCACACTAGTGGCGGTGGCATCAGTGGTGGCTTTGGTGGTAGTCATGGTGGTGGCTATGGTGGTGGTTCCACTGGTCCTATACCTTCTAATGACCCTATTCTAAACACCCTTCTTTAAAATATGGGGAAGATGCAGAACTAGCTGGCGAACCTCTCCCAAGATTCTGCCCAGCTTATCTTCCAGCCCTTCTTCTAACATAACCCATTGTCGGTAGCAATTCTAAACACTCCTTTCTCACAAGGGATGGAGATTCCTAAGTTTGATCAATACAGTGGAAAAGGAGACCCACAAACGCATGTGTCCGCCTTTAACGCCTTATGCACAAACTTCTTCCATCATGATGCGTTGATGGTAAAATTGTTCCCTCAAGGATACAACGCTCGAGTGGTATTGTTCCTTTCTTGAAAATTCCATTTTTATGTTCAATCATCTTGTGAACCAATTCCTATGACAGTTCCAAGCCAACATTGGACCTAAAATGACCTTCTCTGACCTTGTTAGATGTAAACAAGGGGATAATGAGAAGATTACCGAATTTATAGCGCGATATCAAACACTCTTTTCACAAATATCATACCCGTTACTTGACTCTGATGTGTAGAAGGTATTCATAGGGAACTTACAAAGGCCTTGGCAAGATAAGTTTTCCCTCATGAAATACCCTTCTTTCATGCATTTGTGTGCAGACTTACGAGAGTATCAACAGATGGTGGTTTAGTTCGGGGGATCTTCCTCGCGCTCCCTAACTGAAGGGAAGTCCATCATATCAATCTTTGGAAAAGGAAAAGCTATTGCGAATGTAGTAGCCATTATGGATAGCAATGACCTCATACGCGATCAAAATTTCACAAAGTTATGAAAATCTTATTCTTCCATCTTACAGAGGTTGTTGAAGGATAAGATCGTTAACTTGCCGACTCCAAAACCAGTTAGGTAGGGAACCATATCCTAACTGGTATGAAGAAAATACCTATTATCAATACCATCGAGTTAACGGACATGATATAGAACGTTGCATGCACCTATGCCATGAGATATAGGATTGCATTGAGGACGGTACTATTCGTCTTGATGGAAGTAAACAAAATACAAACAAATCAACGATGAAAGCTAATAGTGAATTGTAGATATACACGGACTTGTTTCCGTTGCATTTTGCTAACATGATTATCAACCCCATTGATTTTTTTTCTCAACCTGAAGCATATGTTAACATGGTTACTAGTACTCCTTCTCCTTGTCTTGTGACCGGTTCATCGTATATAAAATTTTCTTCACGAGATGTACCAGCAAATGAAATTTTTTTCCCACTTTATATTACCACTCGCCTCAATGGCAACATTGTGATAGGGGTCTTAGTTGATACCGCGAGTAGAGTGAATGTCATCATGAAGGAGATTCTATTCTTGAACTCCATGCGAAGGGAGAAGTATGAAAAAACACAGTCCATCATCCGTACACATGATGGCCTTGCTCTAAAACCTTATGGATCGATAACATTGTCCATCCTAGTTGGACCTAGGAGCGTAGACATGGTTTTCAAAGTCATTCCTAAGTCGGACCTATTCAAAGTGAAACTGGGTATACCTTGGCTACCTTCCACGAACGGGATCACCTCTATAATTCATAAGTGTCTTAAGTTTTCCCATGAAGGTGTCGTGCATGTGGTGCATGATACTGGATACCAGCTTGTGGTATCTCATGGAGGATATTCATTGGATCACTTTTGGCCAACTCCAATTGGTCCACTCCCTTCAAGGATGAACCTACTTTATAAGAACTATTTAAAGTATAAAACTAGAGGCAAGGGATGACCAAAGATGACTCTTCCAGCAATAGAATAGCCAGTTGCCTCCTTCTCCTAAAAGGGAAAGGAGAAGCTTGCTCCTTCTCGAGCTACCTCATCTACTCCCCTTCTTGGGAGGAGTATTGGATGAATAAGCCTAGTCCCTAACTATTGAGCTTGATGATGCTTGTTTGGCATAGACCTAAGATTAGGATATCGGATCTCCCTAATGAGTCTCTCGGACCTTGGTACTATTTATATGGAAAAAAGAAAGGTTCGCAAAGATAATTTTCCCCGGGACCACTTATCGTTCCCACGAATGGGAAAAGGCCCACTGCCGAGGCATTGGAGTCGACTCCCCTTCTCATTTCTGAACATGTTCCTCCTAATCCCATCCAGGAGTCTATCCATCCATTGGAAACAGTTGTGGAGGACACTCCCATGGTGAAATAGGAGCCATCCTTTCCTTCGTAACCTCCAGCTTCTGGTTCGAAGAGTCACAAAAGCCACCTTGTGCGCGAGCGCAAGCGCCGGTGAAAGGATCTCCTGGTTGAGCAAGCCGCATTATAAAACATGGAAGAGGAGATGACCGCTCCTATATCAGGACCTCCTGCTGTGTCCTCCTCTCTCCTCCATTTTGTTTATATCCAAACTAGCTTAGTATCTCTTTCGACTTCCACTATGAGTGCACATGTGCCTGGAAAGGTGTAGGTTTTCATCGCTCCTTCTATGGAGCTGCCATTGTTGACATCTATTCTAGATGTCTTGCCTTTCCCAAAGCCCGTAGATATGATTAACACTTTGGTTGTATCTACTGCGGTTATTTCCTCCTCTCCTTCTACCCTTCTTGCTTCATCTGTGAGAAGTTCACCTCCTCTGACCAAGAAGAAGATAGAGACTGGTCCCTCCAACAACTGTGAACGTAAGAGGAGCCCACCTTCTCTGAAAGGTGGCCCTGCATTGACTTGTTCTATCCTAGTAGTAGAACCAGTTCCAGCCTCTCCTAAGTTCGTCACCACTCCTGAATCGCTCGATGAACTTAGCGGTGGATCTCTGATGTAATCCTCTCCATCTGTCAAAGAAAACATGGCACTCCCATCAAATTCATGTTTAACTCGGTGGATGAAGTTTTGACCTTGTCAGCAATCTTCATGAAGTCGTTGACCTTAGACCCACAAGAGTTGAGCGATGGAGACCTCACAGGTCCTTCTGCCTTAGTCCTTGTTGCGGGATGGTCAGAAGCTCCTCCTCTTAACATTACACCACTCTAGGCTCATCATGCTTCCCCCTATGATGATCTAGAGTGGGAAGCTGATGAAATCTTGGTTGACCAATGTTAGGGGGGGACCCCTTTCTTAATCCTTAGATTAGGCGTGTGTGTGTGTGTTATGATGTGCTTTCCTTGTAATCGTGCTATATGTGTCTAGATGACCCTCATCACCCCTGTTGGTGCTTGGATATAGGCATGGTGTTTGTGTTGTAAACCTTCTATTTGTATCATTCTTCCATGTTTGTGATTGAATTTTGAAAAATTGGGGACAATGCAAAGCATTGGGAGCATTCAAACTTCCTTCCATTTTGACCCAATTTTTTATTTTTACTTTGTCTTCTGTACATTATTCCTGATCTAGTTGGGGATTGATGATCTTTGCCTTGCACCATAATTACCTACTATTTATATAAAAAAATATAGATCTGACCCCACAAAAGTGGATCCCCTTGTGCCCTTTGTTCGTGTTCTCTTTTGCTTCCTCTTTATCTTTCTCTCTTCTTTGCTTGCGTTGTCCCTGTCATGTGTGACAAAGCCACTTCTACATCACTTGGTCTTTACAAAAATCATTCATTGTCAACAAATCTTTTCTAAAGACCCTTCACACACTTCTTTGTTAGAATTGCCTTCTTGACTTGAAACCCTAACATAACATGTTTCCTTCATCATGAGTTCGTAAAGAAAGAACTTGAGAACCTTCCTTCGAAGCAGGAACAAATTTGATCTTCCCCTTGAGTGGGAACATATCCTTTCTTTTGAATTCCTTGATGAAGTGAACATCTTTCGAAGGGATTCCTTGATGACGAATCAATTCGAGAAAGAAGACATGAGCTTCTAAACAGCACATCCCTTGAGCAGACCCTCTTTGTTTGAGTTCCCAAGGGACCCCTTCGAAAGGCTTGACATCTTTGCATCTAGTCTAGGGGCAGCCTGACTAGACAGGTTTCACATCTTCTCATCTAGTCTGGGGTAGCCTGACTAGACCTACTTCGCATCCTCACGTCTACCTCAGGGGCAGCCCAACAAGACTTTACTCTTCAAACAACGCGTCCCTTGAGTGGACCCCTCTTCCTTTTGAAGGGTTCCGAAGGGACCCCTCTGAAAGTCTTCCAGCTTAGCGATGGTCTATGTGACTTTTTGTTCACTAGCCTGTGAGGCTACTTCCTGACACGTTCTATTTTTGGGTAAACATGTCATCGTTTCTAACTCTGCAGAGTCCCCCCTTCTCGATCTCCCTCATGTGACATTTCTTGGGGGATACCTCTCCTTGTAGGTCTGTGGGTATGTAAAGTGCTCTCCCTAGTTTCCTTCATGTGAGATTTCTTGAAGAATACCTCCCTTGTAGGTTCGATGGGTTGTAAGGCACTTTCATTCTTCAGTTTTATAGTTTTATGAAGCTATGAAGTCCTTTTATTGTCCTGCACTCTTGGGTTCACCAGATCGCGATCTGCTTCCTCAATAGTTCAGGTATACATCTCTATCCCTATTACTTCTTCAATCTACTTTACCGACGAAGCATTCACCAATATTCATGCTCAATAAAGTGGGTGGGAAATGTATAGGAGCGAATTTGCACCCCTAATGCAAATTCACCTTTTACCCTTCTCCACTTTAGAAAACCAAAGGCGAAGGCTTAATTCCACATAAGTGTATTATTCACATTACACTTGGCACCTATTTTGAGTGTCGGTGGAGGCGTTTCTATCAAGGATGAACACACAACGCACAGACATTCGTGGGACACACTTACATCCCTGGCAGATTCCTGCGGCTGGAGTTTGCAGAGACGTTACACTTTCTATTGGAAGTCAAAATGTAACGCCTCCCTTCAGTTGGCCAACCTAAATATGGTTGTTTTTCATCTATCTTCTTCATATTCACTATTCCTTCATCCATTTAGAGAGCTCTAGACATCTCTTGAACAAGCTTACACAATCACTCCACACTCTTAGCATTTACTTCAATCATTGCAACAACATTTCACACTTCATAGCAGCAATCTTTTCACTCCATCACTTCAATAGAGCAAGTGTAGGAAAAATCCATTGTAGTAGAGGCTTGAGTTCCTCTCATCTTTCTCCTACACTAGCCTTGAGTGCTTTGGACAGGGTTGGTAAGCTCCTCACTCATCTTCTCTATTACTTGGTTGAGTAAGAACATTAATGTTTTGTAGTGTCTTTGTCTTGTATTTCCTTCTTTATCACTTTATTTCTATATCATTTCAAAATTGGTTGTCCATGGAGGTGGAAACACCAAAAAGGGGGTTTGACTGAGGCAGACCCCTAAAAAACCCCCCAACACTTTCCCTCTTTTTTGTGTGTAGGTGGAGAGATCTTGGAACAAGCTGGTGAACAAGTTATTGTGTGAGATTGTCTTCGTCACCCTTGTGGTAATATACTTCCTTTATCACATTCATCTTTATGTTTCATATTTCACTAACTCATTTGACTACAAAATATGATGAAACTTTCTGACTATTTATCTTTATCTCCCTATCTCTTTATGTGAATTTATCTCTATCTATGTATCTCTCCTCTTTTCTCTCTCTTTTTCATTATCTATTTTTCTCTATCTACCTCACTATCTCCACCTTTCTTTGTCCCTCTTTATTCCTCTAGATCTCTACATATCTCTCTCTATATCTATCTCTCTATATCTTTGTCTCTCTATCTCTATCTCTATCTCTATCTCTATCTCCATCTCACTTTCCATCTCGCTTTCCATCTCCATCTCCATCTCCATCTCCATCTCTATCTCTATCTCTATCTCTATCTTTGTTTCTCTCTCTTCTCTCTTTTTTTCTTTGTATCCCTATTTTTATCCCTTTATTTCTATCTTTTCTCCTCCTTTGTCTCATTTTTATTCCTCTCTTGCTTTGTTTCTCTTTTTCTCTCTCCACCTATCTATATCTTATCTCTATCTCCCTCTCCCTTTTCTCTTCCTTTATCTTTCTCTCTTTCTCTCTCCATATCTTTGTCTCCTTAAGTGTGCAATGGGTACATTGAAGAGGTCTTAAAGGATAATGATCATATCTTTAATCAAATGGCATGCTACCTTGAGCATAACTCCCCAAGGAAACATGCCATCCTTGGATTTTTGACATGAAACAACCAATCAATGCTCACCACCTTGGATTTTTCTTTGAAGGAAGTTGAGTTGGGACATTACTTGAGCTATAATGGGGATTATCTATTTCCTTTATTTAAGAGACTTCCCTCTTGTCTTCTCAAGTTTTTTGGGTGTCAATGAAATCTCAAATGATCTTTTCAAGGAGAACCTCCATCCATTTCTCCATCTTGTCAATATTTCACATGCATTTCCTTATTCTTTCAAAATGAATCTTCATCTTCATAATCTCTCTTGATAAGAGTCTTCTAACTTTGGGGTGCCCCCTTTTCATCATCATTTTGAGTCATGGTTCCTATTACTTGTTAAATTTTGCATCCTTGTGGATACCTCCTATTGTAAGAGAATAAAGTCACCTTTGCCTATATCTCTTGTTGATCTTGTCAAAGGAATAAACCTTAAAATATGACCATAGCATAAATTTTGTACAAATAAAGGACTATTAGAAATATATTCCACAACTATATGATTTTTAATTAGACCAATTTTACCAATTCTAACCTTTTTTGCATGGACCTTAATTTAATTATGATTGAAATTAATCAAGTTACACCTATAATCAAATTATTTACTTAATAAAATGTCATATATAAAATTGAAGTGACTGCAAGAGTGTTGGAATTCTAAGATTGTTGTATTGTGTAAATTTAACATGATTTGTTTCACTTGTTTCAAAAAAAATTATTGTAAATTTGATCGTTAACAAATCTACACATTTTAGTTTTTTGCAAGGTCCAAATTCAACAACCATGAACTTACCTAATTTATAATTTTTCATAATTGAGAGTAGGTAAGGGTTCTGTAATGATCTAAACCATTATTATAGTCTCCATTATAGCTCTCTCCTAAATTTATTTCGATATATGTTGACCATTATCTCTTACAATTGTGAGCTATACATTTACATTTAATTCTCATGTTCTTCATCTCTATTAATGTTATTTGACCTAAGCTTAATCCATTTTAATAGATCTCTTAAACAATCAACTATAATGACCACTACTAATAGTGATGTGCAATATTTAACCACACAACTTACAAGATATAATCTCTTTGTACTAGCTCTAACCTAAATTCATTTTCCATGGTCAATAAATGCTTCCTTGACCTTTAATTAACATGATACTATAAAACCTTTGTCGAAACATTATTTTCAGGTTGTAGCTCGTCAAATTGGAGAAGTGAAAGGTCAATACCAATGAGGAAGAGTTTGGAGGAGCGAAATTCCATAGTGATTTAATTTGAATTTCACATGTTATTTTGGTTTTTGGCCCCGCACATGCAAGAGCACCGTGACATAGCTTAGTGCAGTGCACCAAGACCCTAACTGGCAAAAAAGGGCAGGAGAAAACCCAGAGTGATGAGGTTGAGGGCACTTACAAAGGGAAAATCGATGACCAAGGGACAATGAGTACTGTAAGTGATTTATATCTTTTATATTGGCACCCCCATTCTCTTTAACCTGCAATTTTACTTCCAAATGGGATTGAAACCCCATGATGTTCTTCTAATATTTCAACTATTATGATGAGAAATTGCAGTTTCTCAAGTGAATATAACTTATATAGATATAGATAAAACCATTTTGTCACATAGATCTAAAACTATATAGCTAAATCTAAAAAATGTTGGTAGGAATTTAAAATATTATAGATGAATGTCCATGGGGTTGAGCTTAATTGATTTTTCACCATTGTTGGGCTAAGCCATGACCCTTTTGTCACTGTTCTACAAAACCCTCCATTTTCCCTCAATAGACTAGGGTTTTAGAGAAACACCATATACTCGACCTCCTTGACTCAACTATTGTCTTCAACACATTAAAATCATCCTACAATAGGACAAACAACCTTCATTCATACTGTTCCATCCATAAAATTGACAAACCCTGACTTAAGAACCACAAATTCCCAAGAAAATTGCCCCTGTCAGCCCTAGGGCATCACTTCAATGCCAAGTTTCTTGCTTTAACAGACCCCTACATGCAATGAACTGATAAATAACTTATAATCATTGATATGACACCATTAATTCATATAGGATCAAATAACTTCAAAGTCATCTTGCAACAATAGCACCTTACCCTTACATAAAGGATTGCAGATACACGACCTTCTATTCCTCAAGGAACATGAATCTTCCTATCCACTTTCTGATATAGAAATTAGGATTAAGACAATAAGGTCTCCATAACTTTTCACAACTCAACCACTTCCAAATGGCTCCAAAGGCCATCAACCTTACCAACAAATCTAATCATAACCAGGACATACAAGAAATTTCCCAATCAAGGTACATTCCAATTACCCTCCAATGTTCATAAAACAATATATAAAGAACAACTACTGATTTGTACTATTGCCTTAAACAAGGTCACTTGTTCTAATTTCAAGAATAACCAACCCTTTATCCAAAACAAATCTGATCACACTCCTCACTCAACACTTGATACTTAAAAGGGCTTACCATCATACACAAAGCAATTCCCTTTTACTCTATCAAATGTCCCTATGTTGTCTCCACAATATCTAATGGAGAGACACAACATTAAGAGAAAGCCACAAACTTCATTAGACTGTCAATACACTACCTTACTGTCTGATATCAGTGACTCTTAAGAGAACATGAAAGGTATCATAAACTCTATGGTTTGGGCTTCAAACGTTTTATGAGTATCCCAACCATCCACCAACATTCATAACACATTTGTATGCAAAAGAACCTTCCCTTTGTCTACAAAATAATTAATGTTGTTGATTGTTATAAAAATTAGGGTTACCAATCAATGTATATGAAGAGTTCAAACTCATGGTTCCACCAAATCCAAAAATAAGAGGGCCCCAATGTCTCCCCTTAACCTCTTACATTCATGGCATTCCTATTCAAATGATTCACTCATATCAACATCCTTCCTTTATCACTGATATAAATCAGAATTATCAATTGCTACCAACATATAACAGTCCATGAAAAAGCATACAATTGTTTGCATTCAATGCAACCACCAAGTTGAAATAGGACCACTGAGATAGTAGAACATTGTTTTAACCCTTATAACATAAATATATTCAAATTCAATGATCAAATGTCAAGAAAAACTCACTAATCACATGACTTTCCTGTTAAACCTTATTGTAACAGTCCTAGGGCATCCACCTTTGTTGACCAAACCTTGATCAAATGATCTGCAACCTTAGATTATGTTAAAACACATTAGGACACATTGCTAGAGTATATCAAAACCTGAACCCGTAGCTTTGGATTTCAACTCCAAATTATCCTCCAAACAATAATTGATTGACCCAACACTAAACTACATGCTTCAGCAATAATAAAATTCATTTTCCAATCAAAATAACTTTATTCTAAAAATTGCAAAAGTACCTTAGTTTTGAATCAAACCCTTAACCCTTGAAAATTTGTCTCCAATGGAGACTTAAAAAATTTGGCCCAATTGTGAACTCCGTTGCAAATCCACCCTTAGGTTTTTGTCCAACTCTTATTGATCTACTAAAGGTTTTCATCCTCAGCTTCACATCATCAAAAAAATTCATTGCATCAAATCCATAAAGCACACTTACTACAACTCATCAAGCCTCCTTATAAATAACTCCAATCTCTCATGAGAATGAATGGAACACTTCACACTTATTGCATCTAGGTGATGCTCACAGAGGTGAAGCGTTAGGCCTTCTCGAGAGGTCAATCCCAGTACGACTCCAACTAAAGTGCACTTATCCATGGAGTTTCCTCCAAGGTTAAACCCACTTAGCTTTTGTGAACCCCTAAACCTACATATGCACAAAGACAACAAACATGGTTAGATGTTAGATCCAAATGCAATACAAGAGTGAGAGATTCCCCATGAAATCCGTCTATTTAAACTACTATTAGGAAATGAAGAACAAACTCAAATAACATGAAAGTAAATCCTAATCTAGCCAATAGATTGATGATCCCATGGGGGAATTGGTGCCAATGGAGTGTTGCAATTGGCCCTTTCCCAATTCCTAGATTGCAATGTGGATGATCTAGAAATGGTCAAATCTCCAAAGAGATTTGAGCATAAATTTGATACAAATGTGAAAAATGATGAATGTTTGGATGAAATGTGCAAAATTAGTTCCCAATTGGAGAGAGGAACTTTGCATGAAGATTGTGGATGATGATGGATTTGATTATAGTAAGTTTACTCAAATTGTGGATGATTGAATGAGAGGAAGAGTCTCTCATTTATAGATTTCCAAAATGGAAGAGAGAGTGAAGTTGAGCAATGTGGGATCATTCAACATCCAATGGCCAAGTGCCACTTGTCAAGATGTGAATGGTTGAGGAAAGAGCACATTTTGTCCAATGTGCATGATAAATGCCATTGGATTCAAATTTGAATTTTGAATGTGACATGTTGGGGGGAGAGAAGAATGGAGTTAATGTCACTTGGCTCAATGCACAAGGACATGTAAGAGGCATTGAATGCCTTGTTGGAAGGACCAAGCCTATTTGAATTTGAATTCAAATTGAAGGAATATTCCCTTTTGATGCCATGTTGAGAGAAAATAGGCAATTAATAAATCAAAGTAATTGATTTATTGTGCAAGTTGCATTCTCTAGAGGATTTTAGTGATAAGGATTAACTTAATCAAGGATTTGATTAATTTAATGAGGAATTAGGAGATGTGACAATTTAGACTTGAATTTATGAATTAATTTAAATCAAATTGAGAGGAAATGTTTAATTAAATAAATGATTTTGATTTATTTAACTAAGGATGAATATGTTAGATTAAATTAAATAATGTTTTAATTTATTCAATTTAATAAGAGGACTTTAGAGATTTAATTAAAGAGGGATTGAGGATTAATTAAATTAAATTGATTAATTTAATTAGCAGAGGAGAAATACCTAACTAAATAAATAATGATTTATTTAATTAAGGGATGAAAGGTGTTGATAAGCTGAGAGTATGATTCAAGATGAAACAATGTTAATATGATCAAAATCAGGTGCATGTATATTTTACGTGTCTACAACTTTCTATCCCATTTGTAAAACCTATGACAAGCATTGTGCCTTATGAACCAATCATTATAGAGCCTTTTAGATCATCAATTAAATAACTTGATTCAAATAACTTTCTTGCAATGAATTCAATGATTTTCTCTTACATCACAAAAAACTTCGTATAACTACATCAAATTATTTTATATGGCTCGAGAGAAGGCTTTCTCATTTGTAAGGGGTTAGAAAGGTTAGAAAGTTAGATTTTGAAGGGAATTCAAGAAAATTTGTGGTTCCCATTGAGGTGTTGCCTACCCAAATGGAAACTACCTTAGAGGGACTATTTTCTTCGAGGAAGGTGGTCCAAAAAAAATCATAGATAGGTACAGAAAGTAATAGCAACCTTCCTCCAACTAACCCAATCAACCTCCAAGAAAAAAGACAATGAATCCTCTAGATGTTCCCAAAACCCAAGGCTTCAAAACACAAGGTTTGGGAAACAAAATGCAAATTTTTGCACCAAAATTGCAAAGTTGCTCATAGCAACTTTTGAGCAATTTTGACAACTTTTGCAATTTTAAACCAAATGATCTCCTATCAACCTAGGTTTCCTCAAACATGATAAATATGACATAAAACCATGAATTACATCAATTTCATCACTTTTGGCCACCTCTAGAGGGGTTGACCAGTGTTGACCTATTCAGGACCTAGTTGGCCTAGAGATGACAAAAAATGGCACAATGGCCTTACAACTTTGATCTAATAAATGGAATGACCTTATTTACTCATGAAAAGAAACAAAATGGCCTCATCACGACCTTATTACAAAGATTGACCCAAAATGGTCATGGTGGCATCAAAGGGCTCTTGGTGCTCCTGCACCATAGACCCCCCCTAAGAAGATTCTCTTGTCACAACACAACATCAGATGACATGCGTCTTATCTTTATCAATGCCTTTTGAAATCAAATCAAAGTCCATGAAAAATAACTGACCAAGTTGAAGGGTGTGGAAAACTAAGTCCATCTTCTGGGAAACCTCTACTAAGTCCATGATCTCTTGTAGATGCTCTTTGTCACCTTATAGTTATGCTCGCCCATGTCTTGATGGATCATGAGAAACCTCAAAGAATTTTCAGTAACTATCTCTCTCATTTGGTGGAGTGCAGGTACCACCAAATAGTTATTTTTTAGATCTGTCTTCCTCGAGCGAGGGAAATTTGGGAAGAGAAGAGGAAAGTGAGACATGTAGTAGGTCTAAAAGAGGGAGATCATCTAGAGGTCAAAAGATTAGAAGAAAATTTCGTAAACGCATGGAATTTTTTCTTGCTAAAGGAGGGTAATGTTCTTATGATGATGAGAGCATAGGAGACATTGAGGTGCCCTTGAGGTACAAATATCTATGGAAACAATGGGTACCCAAGGAAATTCCTCCAATAAATATTGATTTTTGTGTCAACGAGAGGATATATCGCATAGCACCATTGTCATTACATGGTTTGGGCCTATTTTTCATGGATGACATAAATGTCTGTTACAAAAATTTATTGAATTGATGGAGTATGTCGGACCTTGTTACAATTATAAAGATTGTATGCAACTGGTTCAATATACATGAAGTATGCGTAGGTATGCACTGCCAACAAATTGTATACAGCTAAAAGATAAGGATCAAACTAAATGAGTGGATATGTACATTGATGGAAGGCCAAAAGCATCAGGGAATATTGCAGGGTTTATAAACAGTACATGACTTGGGTCAAAAAATAAGCAACCCAATTGCATATTCAAGGCACGCAATGGAAACTGTGTTGGAATAACCTCCAACATCTCCCTTCGGGTTTGCGACATGGTTTAACTACCTCCCGTGGATTTTAAGTGATGCTTGTATTGGGAATTGATAGGTCGATCTTTTGGTGCAACGACAAGGCCAAAAATTGGTATCAGAGCCGGTCACGAGTTTGAACCCCTCGGGTGACGTTGAGGGGGCGATTGTTGGACTAATCACTAGTATCTCCCTTCGGGTTCACAACATGGTTTAACCACCTCCCATGGATCTTAATTGATGCTTGTATTGGGCATTGATAGGTCGAGCTTTTGGTGCAATGGCAAAGCCAACAAACCTTGTATTCGTATGTGCGATAAAATCAATAATTACAGGGGAAGAGTTGCTAATCAATTACAATTTGAATCACATATATACAAACATAGTTACTATGGGGGTGGTACGTACTATATACCATTTTACCCAACCTCTAATTAATAAATCCAATATACCATTTTATTATTATGTTTTTTTTCGTAAGTCTATTGGTTTCATTTCGGTAATGTTTTTTTATATTTAATTTTTGTCACAATGGGACATTGATCATACGGGGAAGGCTCTAGCCCAGAGCACAGATTGTGATGCATCTTCAGACACTTCTACCCTATAGGCTTACCTCATTGTAATTGTACAAATTAGAGACGAGAATTTTTTTTTATTATTATGTTTTTTTCATAAGTTTATTGGGTTAATTTCAATAATATTTTTAATATTCTTGTCACAGTTGGCTGATCAGGGAAAGGCACCAACAGTAGAGGAGAGCATCCATCAGGAGATGTAGTCACTATTATGTGATGATGACATTGCATATTCAACATACCCTCTGGATATGATAAGGAAGACCCAAAAAAAATGCAATGAAGAAATCCTTTAGTTGTTATTCATAGTGCCTCAAACAGATGAGATAAGAGAAAGGGTTAAAATATTGATTGAGAGAGCACAAAAATTGCAAGTAAGCTGTCATGAGATCTTTAATTATAACATAACTTCATTCATGGTTTTATTTTATGTCATGAACTAAAATATGTGTTGTTTTTATAGGATTTTGTGCATCCTCATGATGTTGTTGGCCATGATTAGGGTACTGCACGTGCTACCTGAGGAGTAGGGGTTGGTACAAGTGTTGATTATGATCTTCCTGCACATACATCACATCATCTGACCCCATCATCCATGCCTATATTGTCGACTAAAATTTTGACAACACATAGCATGCAGACATTGGGTAGTGCACCCTTTGGTAGCGATCACATGCTAGAACATGCGCCAGGACATGTACCTAGGGATGCAAATGCCACCAGTATTGGTGATGTTTTAGCAGTATTTCCTGGATCTTCTCATATTACTAATACGTGAACATTGTCGTTCACATTTATGGTGACCAAGGATTTTGTTCCCATAAAGATAGAGAAAGTCCTAGGTACTTTAAAATGTTTTAATTATTATTATATATAATCCAATTGAAATTTACTTATTGATCACTCTTTTTAGACTAATGATCCCATGATCATTTTGCAAGAAATGATGTTTTTTATAAACATCTAAATGATATTACATTGGAGATCTTTGGGCCCACCATATGTACACGATGGAATGCCCAAAATCAAGATTTAAAAGATGAGCTCATTAACCGTTTAGTTATGTTTTTCGGTAATAACACATTCAACCAAACCAAGGTCCTTAAGAAAGCTGGTACCTATCTAAAGTATGTGAGGGACCAATATAGGTCACATGTAGAGAAGAAAAAAAAGTACGAGCGTCCCCCCATGATTCCAAAGAGGGAGTGGAAGGACCTAGTGTTGGATGGAAAGGAGAAGGCTGAAAAGAAAAGAGGAAAGACACCACCGGGCCAAGGAAGGTATGTGATACTATCAAAAATGTAATTATATACTGATTACTCTTTCTTTTTACATAATCTAACGTATTTCAAACTTTTCATAGGTTGCCCGACACATCGAAGGCAACAATGGCAAGACTAGAAAAACACGGGCAACACAAAATTGGCTCTAGTGGTTATATGAAATTAGCCGCATGAATTGAAAGTATCAATAAATGAAATATTGCATCCAAATAATAAATTGCAAACAATTTTGGTTTTATCACACCATAGAAGCAAAATTCATGATCTTATGGAAAAATGCAGTGCTATGAATTCAACAGAGTGCCCACAGAAGAGGACCTGAAGATTGCCTTCCAACAAGGCTATGGAGCTGTGGCTAAATGCCTAAGACTCTTGACTGGGAAAACACAAGCTTCCACTGCATCCGACACATAGGTAAATAAACTCAATGAAGTTTATTTAAAATTGAATACTTGTGCAATCTATTCAATATTAATTTCCACCATAAAGTAATTATGTGCCTATTTGTTTTAAACAAGCAAGAAATGATAATACTGCACATGGCATTCGAATGCATCCTGGTGAGGGTGGAGCACAACCTGCAGATGAAGGTCATGGTGTGCATCCCAATACTGGATGTATTCATGTGCTATACAAAACACAATATGGATTAATACAATTAAACATCTTTAATTGCAATTGGTGTATTAATTAATGTACCCTTTTGTGTTTCAACTTTAGAGCATGTAGAGCGTGATCAACATGTTGAGCATGATCAGGCTAGACAAGATCAGGAACATGATGTGGCCCCATTAGGTAAAGAGGACCACTCTAATGTTCTTTTAAACATATTTAATTGCAATCGGTGTATTAATTAATATAACCTTTCGTATTTCAACTCCAGATCATGATTTAGAGGGTGTTCAACATGTTGAGCATGAGGCTATAAGACAAGATCAGGAACATGATGTGGCCCCATTAGGTAACGAGCACCACTCTAATGTTCTTTTAATTAATGAAATACTTGTAACAATAATAATAAAACATATCAATTTAAAATTTCTTTGCTATTGCAGCAGACCCCCCCTTGCAATAGCCTCCACGTCGTGAGTACACGACTATGCATACATTAAGATCATGAGCATAGCTCAAAACAATTGAAGGGGGGACAGATGATTTTGAAAATGATACTCCACTTCAGATTTTTTTAGCTACAAAAAGGAAACAAAAAAAAGGTGATTGTAATCATATTATGACAACCATATTTTTGATAATATGTAAAAACTGAAGAATGAATGTTTTATGTTAATGAATGAATGAATGTTATATGTTATTAATGGATGAATGAATGATTAATGTTATATGATCGGGTATGGGGAATTGAGAGTGATGTGAGGGTGGGGGAGGGGCCAAATGAGCTTCCACCATCACGTGGTTGGCCCTGTTAAGTAGATAATATTAAACTATTCTTGAAACAAAGAGAGGCTCAATAATGTAATGCACTTTTCAATATAAGAAATGCATCGTTTGAAGCATCAAACCAATATGCAAAGATGAAAGAAAGTGCTAAATTTTCACTATGGTGGCAGAAAAATGATTCTTTATACCCTGATGCCTTCATTCTCCAAGCCAATTTCTCCTACTTTGCATAGCTCTGCCATATTTGTGGATGTGATATGTCTCCTACACAAAAAACATGTACCAGTTTATGACCTTCAATCCAACTACATCCAAGTATCTTTTTAATTCCTCTTTCTTTCATTAATCTCTTTACTATTTGAACCTCATACAAATGTTTTAGATGAAGAAACCATTATTTTGAAATGTGCCCCTCCAGTTGATTAAAGTGAATCCATGCTCTGCATCATAATTTGAAGTTGTTTCCATTCCAATATTTTGAGTTTACTTTGTTTGTATGGATTTGTATGAATAACACATTGTGTTGTGTGTGGATATGGTTTCAAAGCTCCGTTTCTTTTGTTTTTAGTGGTGACATAACTCTAAAATTTGACTTTTGTGCATAACAGGTTAGTGGAAAAATTGACAACTCTGAAGGGTTTAGAGGCTCGATTGAGATAGACACACGGATAGTTGGATCTTGTTGTTGATGGTAGGCTTCCTCTTAACCATGAAATTTTGTACCATCTACAGGTATGAAAAAATTTCTCTACTTACATTCATTCAACTTACTGTCTTCCTTACCAAAATCTACCCTTGTTAAGCCACAACCATAACTAGCACACTGTCATAATGCTTCAATCTGAGTCATTAATCTTTGTCTTGACAAAAAGGATAATAGTCATTAATACATTACTAAGGGTAAACATATTTCATAAAGACCTATGGAGGATATACCACAGTCTACCAATCCATTAGAGACTCACAGTGCATAAAACCATTGAAAATACATCACAGTCATAACCTTTGCTAAGGGCACATGATAGTCTTTTGGATTGTTTAAAAATTCATATCTATGATCATAAGCATCATAAGCCTCTGTAATCTTTATGATTTCCCTAAGTTGAATGACCATTGACTTTTCATTTAGTTGACTATTCCTTTGTCTTAGCATTGTCACCTGTATTCATCAAATCACTATGCATTGTTGATCTTTCATCTCGTAGTCCATTTTATTGATATTTTGATACATTGTTTTAACTGTTAAGACCATCCTTTATTGATTATTGATTTTCTTTTAAATAGTTTTCTACCTCTCATGATTTGGCATCTTCTTGAATACTCTAAACTCTTTCCATCATTACTCACTTGGTGAGGGGGACTGTCACTGTACTTGTTTGAAATTCTTGTGGACTGTCATCCTTTGAATCTACCCTTTACATGACTATCTTTTACTGCCCTTAGTTGATATTCCTTCTAGGTGACTGCCCTTTATATGTATGGTGATTTTCTTCTTTGAGCAATCGATTTGAGTGTCATTTGAATATTGACATTTTCTCTTTCATGCCTACTAGGTCTGTGCTCTACTCCTCTTTTATGCCCATTGACCTCATACATTTAATATGACAATCCTTTAGTTCTCTTGAGGTTTTTCATCATGATTCTGTCAAAACCTTTATAACACAGTCATAAAGAGACCTATTGGGCACAAAACACAGTCATAACTTATAGTCAATGAGGCTACATTGTGTTGTTTAATCTCAAATTGGCTTGATTTTGCTAAGGCCTACATGTATATTGGTGTGGTCAATGATGTAGCCCAAGTACTAAATCTATGTGGCTCCAAAAGTGCATTTTCTAAGGTTGGCTTGCAACTTGAATTGGTGTAGTGTATCTAGTATGCATGAGACTTGCTCCATGTACTCCTAAGTTTTGCTAAAGAGGCGGATGTCATCTAAGTAGAAAATGATGGAATTGGTGAACGTTTGTAGGATATCATTCATTAGGAACATGAATGTGGCTAACCCATTATGTCATTTATTCATACAATCCTTAGTTTGGAAATATTTTTTCCAAATAACTTTAGTTTGAGCTAGTAATTAATGGTATCCTAATTTGAGGTTAGTCTTGGTGAAGTATTATGCACTTTGAAATTGGTCCAACAAGTCATTGATGCATGACAAAGGTTATTTATTTCTCACTATGATCTTGTTGAGTGTGTGATTATTGATGAACAAGCTCTAGGCATCATCCTTCTTATGTGCATGGACTATTGGGCTGCTCCATGGTGAAGAGCTAGGTTAGATCTTTCCTTGATTTAGTAGCTCTTGGGTTTGATGTTGAAGTTAATCATTCTCCTAATAGAATTGTGATATAGATATATATTTAGGAGAGGGCATTTTCAAATCAATTTGCTGTTATATTTCACATTGTATTGGAATTGCATTCTTCAAAGATGTTTTCATATTGCTGCAATATCTTGTTGAACCTTTCTTGCTGCAATGGGGTTGGAATATTTGTGAGCACTATTATTGTGTGTACTTTCTTGTGTAGGTGCATTTGTGGACTATGAGAAGCACAAATTTCTGCATGTGGGAAATGATCTTGCAACATTGTTTAGTAGAGACCAAAGCTAGTTTGGCTTGTGATGTTAACTCAAGGAGGTTAAGTTTCCACTTGTCATTATGTATTGTCCATTTTTGTGCCTTAAAATGGTAAATGCCATCATGATCATACACTCATGGTTCTCCAAGTAGGATATTGTACTAGAGGTGTGACATCACAAGTGATAATGTCTTGCAAAAGCTTGATTGCATACTCAAAAGTGCATTGTTGGCTTACTTAAATGCCCTAATTGGCTTCACTATGGTGGCAGATAAAATATATATTTAAAAAAAAAACAACAATGTTTTGTCACAATTTCGATGAACATCATCTGACAAAAGACAAAAAATTCCGACAAGGTTGCTATACCTGTGACAAAATTTTTGTCATAATGGCAACTCCACCTCGTCGAAAAAATGATGAATATTTGTTGTTTTTTTTACACTTTTAAATGGGCACTCTGCAATGTTTTTGTGTTTTTTCGTTGATAGATGGACGAAATTATGCTGATTTTGTGATGAAAACCACCAACATTTTTTGTGGCGCTAACTGACGATGTTGGGTCGTGGTTTCAACAAATAAACGTTTGTCGTTAAAGCAATGAAATTCCAGTGACAAAATTTAAAGTAGTGTTTTGTCGGTAATTTGACAATATTTTGTCGAAATGTCACCAAACATTCATCAGAATTTGTAGTCAATTACAATAGTGTTTCATAGTCTCATTTTGCACCTTTAGAAACTCTTAACTAGGTCGTTTGTCTATTTCTTAGAGGCCAGACCTTGTCTCCTTGGTTTTATGGCCGTATGGACACCAACACACCTAAGAGACACCAACGCAATGTGCTGTCATCCCAAAACTGTGCTTCTGTCCTTTGATAGAGATTTATTCAAGACATAGAGCTAACCCTAAAAACTAACTCGCTGGTCTCCTTTCAACTCTTGGGTTTGCAGAGTGGTCAAAGGATCCCACAATCCTCATCATTCTCATCCCTCCTATCCTAACATTCCTTTAAACTGAGGTAAGTTAGGGCAGCCATACTACTCTCAGCTTTTCGTGACCTAGGGCATTGCAATGGTTGGTCCCCCTCTCTTACAGGAAGGAATCGAGAATGGGATGATTTAATCAAGAGAGAAGGTCATGTTAGAAGATGGGATATAGTAAATGTATGTATTCATACAAAGAATTTAAAATGGATGCAGATTAAGAGATAGGGTGCACTGGCCAAAATGGAGAAAGGTAGTGCATAAATTACAAGGTGTAAGTTAGCACTTCAGACCTAACAGTAATGAAGGAGAAACACCAAGGGGGGCATGCGAAGGATATGAAAGAAGACTACAATAGTTACATTAGAAAATACAAAGGAGATGATGGAGACTGTGTGTTAGCAAAGATAGGAGTCCACTAAAATCTGATTGTAATTAATACATTTTCATTTTGATGTAGTTATGTGAATGATTTAAATTTGAAGAAGGTTTTTTGTATTTGTTGCAATTTTAGAGTATTCATTTCAAATTTGAAATTGATTTTCTTGAAAAATTATATTGTCAAGGCAAATCAAGTCATAGTTGGTTGTTTGGTAGAAGGGAGTTATCTCTTCATAAAATGTTATCAGAACCAGTGTTCTTGAGTGTGTGGACAGACCATTGACTATGAAGCAGTTCACACCAGGACCTATGAGTGGAGAGGGAAGTGAGAAGATGTTCTAAGTGAATAAGAAGATCGTCAAATGTGAGGCAACTTATGACAAGACTTATGGATAGATAAAGCATGATTGAAGAGCTCAAAAGTATCATTGTAAGTGTGTGAAGTCCTGAGCGATTGAGAGATAGAAGATGCAAGGAAATTGATGTGGAAGTGGAAAATTACAACAGATGAAGTGGGTTGGAGATGTAAATTCAAGACAAATTGCAAGTTGTGTACTGTGAAAAGGTTGCAAGGGTTGAGTTGCAACGAAGACATGTCATGAGGAAGGTATAGAAAGAAGAAGAGAATATTTGGTGAAGGAGGTTGGGCTATCAATAATGGAGTTCACTGGAGATTGTTTATAATCTTGAAGGGTAATTCTATCACCCAAATCCACCTTTGTGAGCCCATGCTAACAAAATATCTTACCTGGTGTATCTGATACAAGATCATCTGAGTTAACGCATAATTAACATCACCAAAAAATTAATTGTTTCAAGAGACTGGTAAGATTTCATGGAAAACCTTCTTATGGGAGAAATTTACACTATATTTTGGATTTAATGATAGACATTTTGAAGTCAAATTGTTAATGATTATGAAGAATTAAGAATTTCTTGACTTTGACTAGTGACATGGAAAAGTTTTCAAATTTCACAAACCATGAAGTTTGGGACAAAGTAACGTGGTGGGAACCTCAATAATTTTGATATGCTCACTTCTACAAATTTGTGGAAGAATCAGAGCTCCTCGTAAGAAACTGAACCAAAACTTGGTTTTGTTCCATACATCCATTTTATTCACGACAAGATGATGTTATTCATCTATGTTGTTACTAGAAATGTTATTAAGGTTCTTTACAATATTGTTTTGACTCACTCTAATTTGAAATTCTATGGACTCTATCATGCATTATCATTTTATTTCACTATCACTGGTAAATATTATTGATGATAACAACTTTATGGAAAACACGAAAAACAAAATAAAGAGTTCAATATTTAGAAAAAATATATAGAGGAAAATAAATGGATGGGCATCAGAAGTTAAAAGGACAAGAAGAATATGAATAAAAAACCAGAGTCATTTAAATAAGATAAAAATGACATGAATGGAGGTGGGAGGTGTGTTGCAAGTATGAAGGTGTTGTCATTGATGTCAACAAGCTTGTGTTGTCATTAGTGAAAGTTGTGCAGTGGTTGAGAGAGATTGTTTCTTTGATTAGTTGTATTGTGTTGGACCATCAGTTAAGTTACTGGTGTTAACCTATGGTGTTGCTTTGATAAGCTTTTGTTTATGGTTGTGGTAGTGATAAAGATGTTGAGGATATTAATAAAAGTGATAAAAAGAGGAAACAAGATGTTGTAGAGGTATTCTAGTTTGCAGAGGTTTTATGGTTTTTCTTCACATTTATTCTGGGTTGAAGATATGCTTGTGTGGTTTGGATATGTTGGTTAGAGGTGTTCAAAGTTTCTATATCCAAAATTTGGGCTTTTGGATCGATGTGTAGAAGAATTTTTGTTCACCAATGTGTGAACTAGATTAAGAGTGTTGCTTATAAAGGTGTCTGGGATAAATTTTTTTGCTCTGCATTTCTCTGCAGTTGTTCTTTAGGTCTTGCAATTTTGAAGGTATGTTGATGGTGTTGATCTCTTCCCTGTGTCAAGAGAATTTATGGTTTGGTGCTCCGAAAGATGGATTTTAGAGTTATAGTGTTTGATAGTGTAGTCTAAGTGTACAAGCTTTGTGTACATTCTGAAGGTGTGAGTTGTTGCAAAGGAGTTTGATATATTTTAGGATGTTAGAGGAATATTCTAGATTGTGATGAAGCATGGTGTGTGGTTTGTAAGTCATCTAATGGTCTTGAGCATGTGAACAGACTACGGATTGTGAGGTAGTTCACACTAGGACCTATTGGTGGAGAGGGAAGTGAGAAGAGGCTTTGAGTGCATAAGAAGATCAAAAAACATGAAGCGACTTATGACATGACCTATGGATAGAGAAAGCACGATTAAAGATCTCAAAAGTATCGTTGCAGGTGTGCAAAATCTTGAGTGATTGAGAGTTGGAAGGTGCAAGGAAATTGATGTGGAAGTGGCAGATTATAGAAAATGAATTGGGTTGCAGATGTAAATGCAAGATAGATTGCAAGATGTGCAGCATGAAGAGGTTGCAAGGGCTAAGTTGCAACAAAGACATAACATGAGGAAGGCATGGAAATAAGATGAGAGTATTTGGCAGAGGAGGTTGGGCTATCAATAATGGAGTTCATTGGATATTGTTCACAATCTTGAATGGTGATTCTATTGCCCAACCCCACCTTTTTGAGCCCATGCTCACAAAATATCTTACTCAATGTGTCTGATGTAGGAGCATCCAAGAAAATGCACAATCAACATCACCAATTTTTTCTTTTTTGGGAGACTGGTAAGATTTTATGAAAAACCTTCTTGTGGGAAAAATTTAGACTATATTTTTCATTTAATGGTAGATGTTTTGAAGTCAATTTGTTAATGGTTATGAAGAAATAAGTGTTTCCTGACTTCGGCTGGTGACGTGGTGAAGTTTTAAAATTTCACAAACCGTGAAGTTTGGGACAATGTGGCTTGGTGTGAAGTTCAATAATGTCAATATGCTCACTTCTACAATTTTTTGGAAGAATATGAGCTCTTGGTAAGAAATTGCATCAAAAATTGGTTTTGTTCCATATATCCATTTTATTGGCGATAGGATGATTTTATTCGTCTATGTTGGCATTGAAAATGTTCTTAAGGTTCTTTACAATATTATTTAACTCACTCCAATTTGAAATGCTATGGACTCTTTCATGATTTATCATGTTTGTTTCACTATCATCAAGAAATATTACTAATGATAACAAATTTATGGAAAACACAAAAAATAAAATAAAGAGTTCAAGATTTAAGAAAAATATACAGAGGAAAATAAATGGATGGGCATCAAAAGTTCAAAAGACAAGAAGAATATGAATAAAAAACTAGAGTCAATTAAACAAGAGAAAAATTCCATGAATGGAGGGGGCAGTTGGCCTAAGAAGATAGAGAGGTAGCAGAGGAAAGGGGAATATGCAAAACCCAAAATTACCCACACTATGAAGTGAACATTGTGCATTAGGAAGAAATTTCTTAGGGAAAGGGGGCACAATCTGATATGTAACAATTGAATGCAAATTCAAATGGGGGAGAGTAGAGGTGTGGGTTTTAATATTTTTTTTTGTAGATCAATAAATAAAAGGGGGGTAGAAGAAGCATAATATAAGGGGTTGTGTTAGAAGAGAAGACTATTGAAATGCACAAGACAACTGAGAGGGGGGGTGAATCAGTTGTATCTAAATACTTTCACTTCTAACCTTAATCGATTCCACATCCATTTTAATCTGTTATTAAGTATAAACATGAAATGAAGATAATAGAAAGCAAATACTAGAGACACTAGATTTACATGGAAAATCCAATGAGGGAAAAACCACGGTGAGGATTAACTCACAATATAATAGTAATGTGAAACCGGATACAAAGGCTCACTGTCCAGAAAGGACTCACTATCTAGATACAAAGGCTCACTACCTACAGATGGGACTCATTGTCCAGAAGGAGGCTCACTACCTACAAAGAAAAAAAGATAATAGAAAAATCCACCATGACAAGTTCCACACATTAGCAACCTTGATCAAAGAATTGTAGACACCATCAGCTCACCACTTTCAAGAATCTAACACATTAAATTACTGTTGACTTGATTCACTTTCGCACACTCTTCTTTTCACACTTGTTTCTCACTTGTCACACTTTGCACACTTAATTCACAACATCTTGACTTGTATGTATATCATCTTCAACCTTAGAAACATTCTCCAAGGTCAGTTATACATTGTTTATTTTACAAATTCAAATTAGTTCTATGACTCAACATTCCCACGGTGGATAAAAATGAGAGTGGACCAAAATAATACTTAACCAGGAGCCAAACAAGATCTTGGATCGATCACACGCTTCCTTAATCGATGATTATCTTTCATGTAACATGTAAACACCAGGTTGGCCAAACCTAATGAAAACACCAATGAACTTTGAAGTACATGCATCCACAACAAGATGATCACACATGGATCACATAACATGATTCACCAGACACTGAAACACTTCTTAGATGCCTTTAAATACATCTATAGCAACTGCAACAACTTCCATACACATAACTCTTTCCAACAGTCCAATCAAACCGTGCAGAAAAACAAAGTAGCTCTGGAACAAGCCTTCCAGAGCACCAACCCATGAACACTTCTGCCAGAACACAGACAACACCATTATAGGTATTCCACCAAATTTGTGAGATATGAGATGAACCACCAGAGGACTGTAGAGAAAAAACATTTCTCCCAGTCCATAGATAAACAACTTTGTCAGACCAGTTCACACACCGGTGAACACAACTTTCACTCTTCATCAAACTAGAAGCTATAACTCAAGATATATAATCTAATGAATCCCATAAGAAACACTAAAGATCCATACAGGTATAGGATCAACACAAAATAAATGCATAGCACATTACTAGACCACATTCAAAACACACACACAACTCCATTTTCATTGTTTATTCATTTTCTCAAAAGCACTTGATATTAATTCATCATATCAGCACACTTGCAACACCATAAAGATAGCTCCATGTACTCTCAACACTTCTATGGTATCTAAACCATACATATACCACCTAAAACACTTGATTCCTTTCTCTATAACAACCTAAACTGTGTTGACATCAATGACAACATTAATGACAACACCACCATACTTGCAACAAAGATTGAATAGAGTGATTGCTAAATGAACTCAAAGAAAATTAAAGTTAAAGTAGATTAGAATATATAGAGGTTATGCAGAGTAATGAGAAAGGAAACAAGAAGGAATTAAGAATGGGTAGATTTAATCAAGAGAGAAGGCTACATTAGAAGAAAGGATATAGTAAATGTATATATTCATAAAAATTATTTAAAATGGATGCAGATTAAGAGATAGGCTACATTGGGCCAAATGGAGGAAGGTAGCACAAAAATTACAAGGTGTAAGTTAGCACTTCAGACCTGACAATAATCAAGGATAAAAACCAATGGGGGCATGTGGAGGATATGAAATAAGACTACAATAGTTACCAGGATCCAAAACGTTGATGCAAAAAGATCTAACACAATCTAATCCAAAAATTACATTGCCTACAATATGGATTGTGGAAACTTGATATCATTAATTACAATAGTTACATTAAAAAATACATAAGAGATGATGAATACTATGTGTTAGCAAAGATAGTAGTCCATTAAAATATAATTTTAATTAATACATTTGCATTTTTATGTAGTTATGTGAATGATTTAAATAGAAGAAGGAATTTGTTACTTGTTGCAATTTTGGAGTATTCATTTTGAATTTAAATTTTTTTTTCTTGACAAATAAAATTGTCAAGGAAAATCGAGTCCTAGTTGGTTGTTGGGAAAAGGGGAGTTCTTTGTTCATTTAGTTGGTTGTTTTCTCCTTTTCTTTGGTTTTTGCAAGAGTGGTTGTTTGCATGGAAATCGATGGGGGTCTAGAGGACCCCCAATCTCTCTTTTAAAGCTACTCTTAAGAGGTATGAACCCTCTTCATTTGGACATGAAAAATAAATATGTTTTGTATATGTTCAAACATGCCTTAGTATGTAAATTCATTGGTATATATATCCCCTTTCCTTTTTTGGAGGCTTGGGCTCAAAGGAACTAGAATCCTAAAGGAGATATGGAAATCATTCTAGTTGCATTTTTTTGTGGTGTTTTCTAAAATGATGATTGAAATATGATTTTTGAGGGAGGGACACATTTTAACAATCAGGTGGGTTTATTCATAAAACCCTAGCATGTATGGGTTGATCTAGTGGAGGAGATTATGTTTAATATTTTAGTATAGAATTTCCTCCCTTGGCTTCCAATATAGTTATGGAGACAAGATATTCTACAATCCATTATGGTTGTACTATCCCTTTTAAATTTGTCTTTAATTTTCTTAAATATAATAAAACCAAAAATCTACTAAAGTTGATATTGGATATTTGTTATTTTAAGATTGGACTATGATTTTTGAGGGAGGACCATATTTTCACAACCAAACAAGCTTATTCATCGAACCCTACATCATCCTATTGGAATAAGTCAATAACAAAATTTCATCTAGACATGGTAATTTTATTTTAGTTTGTTATCTGTGGCAATTGAGTCTAGTTTGTTGTCAATAAACCTCAATTTGTTGTTGATCAACTACATCTAGTTGTTGATCTATTCAAAAGGTTTCTAGGAAGGTTTTTGGATCATTATTATGTATAAATATGTATCCATGTTTGTTGTTAATATAAGTGATTTGTGAGTCCATTTTTAACTCTTTTCACTACTGAATTTGACTCCAATTTCTGACGACAGTTTGTTTGAATTTCAACGATCTTTTGTTGGTATACCGACAAATCGTAGAAATCAGTCTCGTCGCTCAATTTTTGTCGATATTCAGACGACATTTTAAACGTCGAACTCACGACGCCCGTTTGTCGGAACCGCAACGAAAAATTCATCGATCGAGCGATGGACAATAGCCAGAACACAAGCGGCATACCTTTGCAAAAGCATCAAATCAGTGACAGATGTTTATCGAAACCACGACAGCCATTTCATCGATCTAGTGATGAATAGTAGCTAGAACACAAGTGACATACCTTTGACGAATCGTCGGATTAACAACAGAAGTTCGTCACCATTACGATGAAAGGTTTGATGTATTGCAAATATTGGTGAGAGATCAAGACTGTTACCACGATCAAAATTGCCTGAGATGCTATATCGGGAGGACTGGCCTGTGGTCTCAGCAATGAAGATATATACCATCAGAGTAAGTTCTGAATGTCTACTTGAACTACTATGTCACGTCGATAAGATTACATCGGCAGGAGTCATGGCAACATACTTTAGATTGAAAAATGAGAGAAGTTCATCGATCTCATGATGAAATAGGCAAGTCATTATGACGAAAGTTCATCGGATGTATTGCAAATTCCTCAGACACTTTTGGGGGTTCGTCGAAAATTCGACAGAACAATGCAATTTTTTTATAAAAAAATTATTCGTTCAAATGTAGGCATATCGGTGAAAGATCAAGAATGTTATAGCGATCTAAATTGCCTGAGAAGATATATCAGGAGGATTGGCCTGTGGTATTAGTGACGAAGTTTCATCGGTGAGATACTCATCTTGTCTCATCGATGGAGCACAAGGGAAGCATATCGGTGAGACATATACCATAAGAGTAAGTTTTGAATGTCTACTCGACCCGCTATGTCATGCTAATAAGATTACATCGGCAGGAGTCTTGGTGACATACTTCATATCAAAAAAATGACAGTAGTTCGTCAAAATCGCGATGAAAGAGGCAAGTCATTACGATGAAAGTTCGTCAGATGTATTGCAAATTTTTTGAACACTTTTGGAGGTTCATCGAAATTCCGACAGAACTATACAATTTAAAAAAAAAAAAAATTCATTCAAATGTAGGCATATCGGTGAAAGATCAAGAATGTTACAGCGATCAGAATTGCCTGAGAAGATATATCGGTGATGGGGAGCCCTATACCTCAAGAGCACTCTTGCTCTTCCCAAGACCTATTCTTTGGTCTTCTTAGGGTATTCCACTCTACCCTACTTAGGGATCTCTCCTAAACCCCTAACTCCTTATAGGTCTCTCCACCAATTTTCAAAATCTTCACCAACACTCCCATTCCACCACTGGGCTTTCTTGAGCTCCACACTGACCCAAATGTGTCCTAACCACTCCAGGGCTAGGTTAAGGTGGTATTGTTGTTATTTAGGTGTTTTTACTCCTCATTGATCCATTTCATTTGATACTTTCACCTTTTTCCCTTCGCTTTCAAGAATTTCTAGTTTCAAGGCCTTGTAGCCTTTTTGCCCCTTTTTGGCCTCCTAGAACCCGTTTTCTTGGCTTTTCTCAAAAACGGCCTTAACAACCCCCAAATATTTTTTGATATTATTTATATCAGTACCCTAGGCTTCAAGATTTACTAGGTTTAAGGTTCTTCAAGTTTCCGTACATAGGACTTTCCTCATACCCCCTAATTTCAAGGGTTTCTAGGGTTTTGGCTCCTTTTTCCAACTTTGAGGGCTTCAATGACCTCCTCAACTCTCCTCCTTGCAAAAACATGTCTAGAATACATTTTAACACACTCTCCTACTTGTTTTTTGCACAAACCAATCCATTTATCAGCTTTCTTTACTGTTGTCCTCTCCAAGCCACTAGCCAGAATGCACTTGCACTCACCTACTGTTTGATGAATTCAACTCTTCCCCTGCAAACCAAGACTCCACACACACTATTTACACTATAAAAAAAGTCCCCTAATTGATTAAAAGTGGCCATGGTTGCCTTTCCATGGTAATTCAAGTGGGGATCATGATTTCCAAAAACTGGCCTAAACCGGCTATAAGGCCAAAACTCCAAAAACTTGCAAAATAGAAAACAATTGAACTAAATGGCTAATCTAATGCTTCACACAGTAAATAAGTGACATAATGGAAAGCCTCAAACCATAATACAATACCTTTCAATCCATCATTGATTGGATGAAGGCTCAAACACAAAAATTCACTCAAAAGTTGCTGAATTCCAATCACACAATATGCTCTCCAAGTCTCAATTCATGAAAATGAACTTCCAACCCAGGTATTAGGGTTTTTTTGACCTTATATACCCTTATTCCATGTGCTAGGACCCTTAGGTCGGGATTAGAACATCATTAATGCCTTTTTTGAACTTTTAGGCCAAATTCTTAAGACAACATTGTCTAGTTTTGCCTAATCTCTACACTAAGACTTTCCCAAAACTGAAAGCTCTAAACCAACCCAAGTTTACAATAACACACACATAAAAAACACACTTGGTACTTTAAAATTAGTCTTTATTACCTTAGTGGTTGGCTAGAACCACCTACAAGCCAAAATTGCCAAGATCTTCCAATAGACCTTTAAGGTGCTCCTGCACCATTCTCCCCCTGAAACAAAGAAGTTAAGGAACCTATGGTATCAAGATCTCTTCACTAATTCCATGCTTCCTAAAGTCACCTTCTTCTATCCAAGTAGCCTCTGAATCTGGTTGATGTTTCCACTTCACTAGGTGCTCCTTGTATGTCTTGTGCCTAGTCTTCTTCTCCCTTGAGTCTAAAATCCTGTCCACTTGTGGTCTGGTCTAATCAGGTACCTTGAGTTCTTCCACATCCTTACCGACCTCGACACTATACTTTTCTTCATCCATTTTTGGTCCTTTATACTTCACCAAGTCCTTCACATTGAAGATAAGAGAAATAGACATCTCCTTGGGTAACTCCACCTTGTAGGCATTTGATCCATACTTAGCCAATACTTTACATGGCCCTATCCTCTTCATCTACAGCTTGCTTTGTATGCCTTTCTGTAACCTTGCCTTGTTCAAGTGTACCATCACCATATCACCTATCTCAAATTGTAATTCTCTTCTCCCTTCATCTCTCTTAGCCTTCAACTTTTGATTAGCCTCTATCAATGTCTTCCTTACCTGCTCATGAAACTCTCTCATTGACTGAGAAAAATCATCAGCATGTCCACTAATTCCTTCATGACCTTTCAGTTCTCTAAGCTCAATTACACCCCTTGGATGTAAACCATAGACTATCTCAAATGGACTCTTACCCGTAGTCCTATTTGTGCTATCATTGTAAGCAAATTCTGCTTGTGGAATCACTTGTTCCCATCCTTGTCCATACTCCTTAGTGAGACACCTCAACAAGTTACCAAGTACTCTATTGATCACCTCTGTTTGTCCATCCGTTTGTGGATGATATGCTGAGCTATGAAACAAGTTGGCTCCTAGCCTCTTCCAAAGAGTTTTCCAAAAATGCCCCATAAACTTCACATCTCTGTCTACAACTATGCTCCTTGGCAACCCATGTATCCTCACTACTTCCTTAAAGAATAGGTGTGCAATCTGACTTGCATCATGTGTGGTCTTGCATGGGATAAAATGACTCATCTTGTTGAGCCTGTCCACTACCACAAACACAATGTCAAAACCAATTGGTGTCCTAGGTAGCCCTACTATGAAGTCCATGCTTATGCATTCCCATGGTCTACTTGGGATAGGTAATGGCTGATAAAGACCTGCATTGCTTGATGTTTCCTTTGCCTTTTGACATACTCCACATTGTTCAACATATCTTCTTACATCTCTTTACATTTTAGGCCACCAATAGAACCTCTCCACTAAGTCTAGTGTCTTGTTCAAACCAAAATGACCACTCAAACTGCCATTATGCTTTTCTTGGATTAGATTCTCCCTCATGGAACCTCTAGGAACACACAATTGCTTTCCCTTAAACAAAAAACCATTTTGCAAGGTGTAATCAACATATTCACTATGAAAATGGTTCTTAAAATCAGTACATACCTTGTATATTTCTGAGAAATCAGAATCTCCTTCATATAGATCTTTAAATCCTTCAACCCCTATGCTTTGTAGCTATATCTCTTGGATAGTAAGCAACCTCCTACTAAGAGCATTAGCAACCTTGTTGTTAACCCCCTTTTTATGCTTGATGGTAAAGGTGTATGACTGTAAAAACTCCATCCACTTGATATGCCTCAAACTGAGCTTCTCTTGAGTGTTGATGTAACTTAAGGCCTGATTGTCAGTGTATACCACAAATTCCTTTGGCAATAGATAGTTCCTCCACTTCTTAAGAGATTGCACCAAAGCATATAGATCTAATTCATAGGATGAGTACCTAGACTTTGCTTCATTCAACCTTTCACTAAAGAATGCCACCGGCTTGCCTTCTTGGCTTAGAACAGCCCCAACTGCTATGTTACTTGCATCACATTCCACTATGAATGGTTTGTCAAAGCTTGGTAGAACTAGGATAGGTTGGGTAGCTATCTCCCTCTTGAACCTTTCAAATCCTTCATTGGCTTCTTTGGTCCACACAAACTTAGTTTTCAGTCTCCTTTGATGGTGTCAAGAATAGGTGCACAAATTTCACTAAACCTTCTCACAAACTTCCTATAGAACTAAGCTAATCCATGGAAACTCCTAACTTCCGTCCCTGTTTTGGGAGTAGGACAACTAAGAATGGCCTCAACCTTGCTCTTGTCCATTTTCAAGTTACCTTGTGACACTACAAATCCTAGTTAAACTAACTCTTCCTTCATGAACTCACTTTTCTCAAGATTTATGGTGAGCTTCTCCTCTTGAAGTTTCTTCAACACAAGTTCTAGGTGCTTCATATGTTCTTCTTTTGTTTTGCTAAAGATGAGGATATCATCTAGGTAGACAACCACAAAGACTCCTATAAAGTCCTTCAAGACCTCATTCATCACCCTCATAAAAGTTCTAGGTGCATTTGTAAGCCCAAATTTCATTACTAACTATTCATATAACCCTTCTATGGTTTTGAATGCTGACTTCCATTCATCTCCCTCTTTCATCCTAATATGATAATAGCCACTTTTCAAATCAATTTTGGAGTAGTACTTAGCACCCCCTAAACAGTCCATTAAGTCTTCTATCCTAGGAATAGGAAACCTATATCTAATAGTTATCCTATTTATTTCCCTAGAATCAGTACACATTCTCCACTTATCTCCTTTTTAGGTGCCAACACAACTGGAACAACACATGGACTTATGCTCTTTCTGATCAGCCCTTTGTCCAAAAGTTCTTGAACTTTTCTTGCTATCTCCTTGTTTTGCTCTGGTGTCATCTTGTATGCAACCTTGTTAGGTAGTGTTGCTCCTGGGATAAAGTCTATTTGATGACTGATTTCTCTCTTAGGTGGTAGTGTAGTTGGTGTACCTTCACAAATGATGTCCTTGAACTGATCCAATAGTCGCTTCACTTCTACTGTCATAGGTAGTTGATTAGGTAACTTCTCTTCCTTTGGCTTCAACATGATTGCATAGACAACTCCTTCTTCCTCCTTGATGTCTTCTAGAAATTCCTTTCTACTCATCAAAAGGACACTAGTTTCTACCTTTTCCACTATGTTTTCTTCTAACAAAGACTGTATTTTGTAAGTCACTCCATCCTTCTTGAATGAATACTTATTCTCCTTGCCATGGTGCACTTCCTCCCTATCATATTTCCATGGCCTACCAAGTAGAAGATGGCATGCATCCATTGGTAACACATCACATAGTATCCTATCGTGATACTTTCCTATAGTAAACTCAACCCAAACTTGTTCATTGACTAGTATATTTTGCCCCTTGTTCAACCAAGTAACCTTGTAAGGGCACACATGGGGTATCTTGGTGAGTTTCAAATTTTGTACTACCTCCTCTAAGATGACATTATCAGTAGAACCTGAATCTATGATGACCTTGCAAACCTTACCTAATATCTTGCACTTGACTCTAGAAAGAGCTCTCCTTTGTTTGTGTTCATCCTCGGTAGGTGCTTTAATAAAAATCCTCCTCAACATGAGATTCTCACCTTTCTTTGAATCTAGACTCACCTCTGATTGTTTGGAGCAGTCCTCTTCTTGAACATAGTTGATCTTCCTCTCACTTTGTGAAGATGTTGGCTTGTTAGGACACCTATAAGCTGGATGACCCAAATATCCACAATTGTAGCATTTCATGGAAGCAAAATGAGAGCTTCTCCCAAAGCCTCCTGATCTGTCTCTTCCTCCATTGTTTGAGCTTCTACCTCTATAACCCCCTTTACTATTTGACTCATGGGATTGTTCACCAACCTTAGCATCACCTTGCCCTCTATTCTCATGGCTTCTTCCACCAAAACCTCCTCTTTGTCCACCTCTAGAGTCTCTACCTCTTCCTTTACCTCTAGTATTAGAATCTTGTTTCTTTTTCAGTTTCTCTTCCACCTTAATAGCCATTTGATAGCAGCTATGGAGGGTAGTAAGTGTGAAAAGACTCAACTCCTCTTGTATGCTCCATCTAAGACCATTTAGATACCTAGAAATCTTGATGCTTTCAACTTCTTGCACTCTAGATCTAAGGCTTAGTTTTTGGAACTCCTCTATATATGCAGCTACATCTAGGTCTCTTTGTCTAAGATTTTGTCTCTTCTTGTGCAATTGAATGTCATAGTCCTAAGGTAGATAGTTCTCCTTTACTTTAGCCACCATAGTTTTCCAACTTCCTATGGGTTTCTTGCCTTCCTTCTCTCTTTCTTCTTGTAGAAACTTCCACCAAGTTAATGCTTGTCCTCTTAGCCTTGATTTGGCTATCTTCACCTTTTGTGCTTCTATAATTCCATAACATTCAAAGTGATTCTCCATTCCCTCTATCCACTCCATAACCAGCTCTGCATCCATTCTTCTAGTGAACACAAGGACACCTTCAAGTGCCTTGAAACTCAATGCCTTCAATGATTTGAGGAAGGGTTCCTCTGTTAATGGAGGGTCAGGTTCTAGTTCTATGTCCTCCTCCACTTGATATTTACCCTTGTCTTTGTCCTCTGACAACTGTACCTTCATCTTCCTTGCTGATTCAGCAACTTCTTCCAATTTTTGCTTCATCTCTTCCATAGCCTCTTCAAGATTCCTATTCTTCTCTTGCTGCTCTATCAAGTCTCTAGCTAGCTTTGCATTGGTCACCATGGTATTCTCTCCTATGGATTCACTTCTCTCTAACATTCACTAGCTTCAATTCCCAAGTCTTTATTGGCTCTGATAGCAATTTGAAGGGGAGCCCTATACCTCAAGAACACTCTTGATCTTCCCAAGACCTATTATTTGGTATTATTAGGGTATTCCACTCTACCCTACTCAGGTATCTCTCCTAAACCCCTAACTCCTTATAGGTCTCTCCACCAATTTTCAAAATCTTCACCAACACTCCCATTCCACCACTAGGCTTCCTTGAGCTCCACATTGACCCAAATGTGTCCTAACCACTCCAGGGCTAGGGTAAGGTGATATTGTTGTTCTTTAGGTGTTTTTACTCCTCACTAATCGATTTCATTGGATACTTTCACCTTTTTCCCTTCGCTTTCAAGAATTTCTAGTTTCTAGGCCTTGTAGCCTTTTTGCCCCTTTTTGGCCTCCTAGAACCCGTTTTCTTGGCTTTTCTCAAAAACGGCCTTAACAACCCCAAAATATTTTTTGATATTATTTATATTAGTACCCTAGGATTCAAGATTTACTAGGTTTAAGGTTCTGCAAGTGTCCTTACATAGGACTGTCCTCATACCCCCCTAATTTCAAGGGTTTCTAGGGTTTCGGCTCCTTTTTCCAACTTTGAGGGCTTCAATGACCTCCTCAATTCTCCTCCTTGCACCAAAATGTCTAGAATAAATGTTCCCACACTCTCATTCTCTTTTTTGGCACAAACCAATCCATTTATCAACTTTCTTTACTGTTGTCCTCTCCAAGCCACTAGCCAGAATGCACTTGCACTCGCCTAGTGTTTGATGAATTCAACTCTTCCCCTGCAAACCAAGACTCCAAACACACTATTTACAATTTGAAAACAGTCCCCTAATTGATTCCAAGTGTCCATGGTAGCCTTTCCACAAGAATTCAAGTGGGGATCATGATTTCCAAAAACTGGCCTAAACCGGCTATAAGGCCAAAACTCCAAAAACTTGCAAAACAAAAAACAATTGAACTAAATGGCTAATCTAATGCTTCACATAGTAAATAAGTGACACAATGGAAATCCTCAAACCATTAGACAAGACGTTTCAATCCATAATTGATTGGATGAAGGCTCAAACACAAAAATTCACTCAAAAGTTGTTGAATTCCAATCACACAATATGCTCTCCAAGTCTCAATTCATGAAAATGAACTTCCAACATAGGTATTAGGGTTTTTTTGACCTTATATACCCTTCTCCCAAATGCTAGGACCCTTAGGTTGGGCTTAGAACACCATTAATTCCTTTTTTGAACTTTTAGGCCAAATTCCTAAGACAACATTGTCTAGTTTTGCCTAATCTCTACACTAAGACTTTCCCAAACCTCAAAGCTCTAAACCAACCTAAGTTTGTAATAACACACACATAAAAAGCACACTTGGGACTTAAACATTAGTCCTTATTACCTTGGTGGTTGGCTAGAACCACCTACAATCCAAAATTGCCAAGATCTTCCAACAAACCTTTAAGGTGCTCCTGCACCAATCGGGAGGACTAGCCTATGGTCTCAATGATGAAGTTTCATCGACAAGATACTGATCTTGTCTCATCTATGAAGGATGAGGGAAGCATATTGGCAAGATCTATACCATCAGAGTAAGTTATGAATGTCTACCTGACCCGCTATGTGACACTGATAAGATTACATCGGTAGGAATCTTGGCGATACACTTGAGATCGAAAGAATAATCATCAGGGAGACTCACCACGTCGGGGAAATTGTAGAATATCCTAGCGATACATGATCTCTTGTCGATGAAGATACAAATGGATTGAAATACTTATTGGGGTGACTCTAGGCGATATTTAAAAGTAGTAGGAGGCTCCAAAGTGCATCCATAGGGATAATGATAGATCATAAGGACAGGTCAATCAAAGAGAGAAAGTTGATGTGCCAAGACCATAAGCATTTAAAAGGGGTAGTAAAAGAAAAGATGGATTGTCATCCATTCTTAGATATAAAGGACAGATTGGAAGACTTCATTATGAAAATGTAGATCACAATATGATTAACCCTGTTTTGACAAATGCAATGACATTAGTGTCAAGAGTTAAGAGGCCATTCAACTTTGCATTTCAATAAATTATTGTATGCATTGAGTAAGTGTTTACAAGGTAGAAAAAGGAAAGTCATATGACTCTTTAAAATATCAAACAACATGTCATTTTTTGTGTTTAATTAGGCTTACAGAGGCATGGATTTATCATTTTTTGCATACATCTACAGTCCAAGCTCTAGGTCTACATTATTTGATTACTATGTATGAGAAATGAGCAATGAATAATTGTAGAATATGGAGGCTATGGATGATGTTATGATGGCCACATTTGATGTTGATCAACAATTGGAGCAAAATATAAAACCTATGATGAGTCATGAGATCAAGGGGACTGTCATAGACAACAAACACAACCTACGAACTGGATTCTAATTTTCCCAAAAAAGAAAAAATCAAACTAGTGAATATTAAACTACACACTAGAATCTAATTTTGTGGAAAATGAGCAATTCGGTGAGAAAAATCAACCATTCAACCCTATTAGAATAGAATAATCTTATGAATTGATCTAAGGAAAACATTATTGTAAACACAATATGTATAGAAGAATATGAATGTAAAGGAAAATGGATATTAGCAAAACATAAATGTAAATAAAAATAGTGTGAGCAGAAAATGAATATAAATTGGTCTTGAACAAATAAAATCATACCCAATTAGCATTAATTTATACTGACCTTGTACTCATTGTCATTGCCAATCTTGAAGGTTACTTTGATGCCTTCTACAGAAACTCTCTGGCCACGAGGCAAGAGAAGGCGGTAAAACCAAGTGTATATTGATGACTTCCTGACAATCAAAAAGAAAAAAGCAACCAGTCAACCCTATTAGAACAGAATAATCTTATGAATTGATCTAAGGAAAACATTATTGCAAACACAATATGTATAGAAGAATTCAAGAATATGAATGTAAAGGAAAATGGATATTAGCAAAATATAAATGTAAATAAAAGTAGTGTGAGTAGAAAATGAATTTAAATTGGTCTTGAACAAATAAAATCATACCCAATTAGCATTAAGCTATACTGACCTTGTACTCATTGCCATTTCCAATCTTGAACGTTACTTTGATGCCTTCTAGAGAAACTCTCTGGCCACGAGGCAAGAGAAGGCGGGAAAACCAAGTGTATATTGATGACTTCCTAACAATCAAAAAGAAAAAAACAACCAGTCAACCCTATTAGAACAGAATAATCTTATGAATTGATCTAAGGAAAGCATTATTGTAAACACAATATGTATAGAAGAATTCAAGAATATGAATGTAAATGAAAATGGATATTAGCAAAACATAAATGTAAATAAAAGTAGTGTGAGCAGAAAATGAATCTAAATTGGTCTTGAACAAATAAAATCATACCCAATTAGCATTAAGTTATATTGACCTTGAACTCATTGCCATTTCCATCTTGAAGGTTACTTTGATGCCTTCTACAGAAACTCTTTGGCCATGATGCAAGGGAAGGCGGGAAAACCAAGTGTATATTGATCACGACTTCCTAAAAATCAAAAAGAGACAAGAAACCAGTCAACCCTATTAGAACAAAATAATATTATGAATTGATCTAATGAAAACATTATTGTAAACACAATATGTATAGAAGAATTCAAGAATATGAATGTAAAGGAAAATGGATATTAGCGAAACATAAATGTAAATAAAAGTAGTGCGAGTAGAAAATGAATCTAAATTGGTATTGAACAAATAAAATCATACCTAATTAGCATTAAGTAATACTGACCTTGTACTCATTTCCATTGCCAATCTTGAAGGTTACTTTAATGCCTTCTGTAAAAACTCTTTGGCCACGAGGCAAGAGAAGGCAAGAAAACCAAGTGTATATTGACAACTTCCTGACAATAAAAAAGAAACAAGCAACTGATCAACCCTATTAGAATAGAATAATCTTATGAATTGATCTAAGGAAAACATTATTGTAAACACAATATGTATAGAAGAATTCAAGAATATGAATGTAAATGAAAATGGATATTAGCAAAAATATAAATGTAAATAAAAGTAGTGTGAGCAGAAAATGAATCTAAATTGGTCTTGAAAAAATAAAATCATACCCAATTAGCATTAAGTTATACTGACCTTGTACTCATTGTCATTGCCAATCTTGAAGGTTACTTTGATTCCTTCTGCAGAAACTCTCTAGCCATGAGGCAAGAGAAGGCGGGAAAACCAAGTGTATATTGACGATTTTCTGACAATCAAAAAGAAACAAGCAACCAATAAAACCTTATTAGAAAAAAATAATCTTATGAATTGATCTAAGGAAAACATTATTGTAAAAAAAATATGTATAGAAGAATTCAAGAATATAAATGTAAATGAAAATGGATATTGGAAAAACATAAATGTAAATAAAATTAGTGTGAGCAAAAAGTGAATCTAAATTGGTCTTGAACAAATAAAATCATACCCAATTAGCGTTAAGTTATACTGAATTGATAGTGGACCTAGTTCTCTTGAATTGAGATACTACTAAGATGTGTTGACTGGTGATTTTAGACTACCAATATTCTACTTGAATCTCTATAAGTTAGTTTTGTCTTAAATATATTTAAGATAACTCTACAAAAAAAAATTCTGATCTCTTAGAAATTATGCAAATTATTTTGTTAATACTTCTCCATTTTGATACTTTCTTTCAAAAATTCATAGAAATATATTTAATGCCATATTTGAATCTTACATATTTTAATTTTACTAGTTCTATAATTATAGGATATGATTCCAACAATTGTGAAACGCATTGGCAATATGCTGGATGAATGAAGTAAACTATGCAATTGGTAGGTGTAAAGCCAAATTCCTTAACCCTTGCCAACATCCTTCTTGCCTGTTCTAAAACATTTGCTTTGGAACAGGGCATGAAAATCCATCTAAGTATAATGAAAAGGAGATTTTTGTTAGATATTATACTACAGTAAGTTGAATGAATGTAAGTAGAGAAACTTTTACATACCTCCAGATGGTGCAAAATTTCATGGTTAAGTGGAAGACTCCCATCAACAAAAATATCCAATTATCCGTGTATCTATCTCAATCGAGCCTCTAAACCCTTTAGAGCTGTCAAATTTTCCACTAACCTGTTATGCACAAAAGTCAAATTTTAGAGACCACTAAAATAAAATAAAAATAAAGTTTTGAAACCAAATCCACACACAACACAATGTTCATAGTGAAAATTTAGCACTTTCTTTCATCTTTGCATATTGGTTTGATGCTTCAAACGATGCATTTTTTATATTGAAAAGTGCATTACCTTATTGAGCTTCTCTTTGTTTTGAGAATAGTTTAATATTCTCTACTTAACAGGGCCAACCACGTGAAGGTGGAAGCTCATTTGGCCCCTCCCTCCCCCCCCTCACATCACTCTCAATTCCCCATACCCGATCATATAACATTAATCATTCATTCATCCATTAATAACATATAACATTCATTCACTCATCCATTAATAAAATATAACATTCATTCATTAACATATAACATTTATTCATTAACATATTCACATTCATTCATTAACATATAACATTCATTTTTTCAATTTTTACATATTATCAAAAATATGGTTGTCAACTTGTCATAATATGATTACAATCACTTCTTTTTTTCTTTTTTTTTGTAGCTAAAAAAAGCTGAAGTGGAGTATCATTTTCAAAATCATTTGTCCCCCCTTCAATTGTTCTGAGCTTTGCTCGTGATCTTAATGTATGCCTAGTTGTGTACTCACAATGTGGACGCCGCTGCAAGGGGGGGTCTGCTGCAATAGCAAAGAAATGTTAAATTGATATGTTTTATTATTATTGTTACACGTATTTCATTAATTAAAAGAACATTAGAGTGGTGCTCTTTACCTAATGGGCCACATCATGTTCCTGATATTGTCTTATAGCCTCATGCTCAACATACTGAACACCCTCTAAATCCTGATCTAGAGTTGAAACACGAAAGATTACATTAATTAATACACCAATTGCAATTAAATATGTTTAAAAGAACATTAGAGTGGTCCTCTTTACCTGATGGAGCCACATCATGTTCCTGATCTTGTCTAGCTTGATCATGCTCAACATGTTGATCACACTCTACATGCTCTAAAGTTGAAACACGAAAGGTTACATTGATTAATACACCAAATGCAATTATAGATGTTTAATTGTATTAATCCATATTGTGTTTTATATAGCACATGAATACATCCAGTACCGAGATCCACATCGTGGCCTTCATCTATAGGTTGTGCTCCACCCTCACCAGGTTGCATTCCAATGTCATGTGCAGTATTATCATTGCTTACCTATTTAAAATAAATAGGCACATTATTATGGTGGAAATTAATATTGAATAGATTGCACAAGTATTCAATTTTAAATAAAATTTATTGATTTTATTTACATGTGTGTTGGATGCAGTGGAATATTGTGTTTGCCCAGTCGAGACTCTTAGCTATTCAGCCAGGGCTCAATAGCCTTGCTGGAAGGCAATCTTCAGTTCCTCTTCTGTGGGTGCCCTGTTCAAATCAAAGCCCTGCATTTTTGCATAAGATCATGAATTTTGCTTCTATGGTGTGATAAAACCAAAATTATTTGCAATTTATTATTTGGATGCAATATTTCATTTATTGATACTTACAAATCGTGCGGCTAATTTCATATAACCACCAGAGCCAAGTTTGTGCTGCCCGTGTTTTTCTAGTCTTGCCTTTGTTGCCTTCGATGTGTCAGGCAGCCTATGAAAAATTTGAAATATGTTAGATTATGTAAAAAAAAAGTGTAATCAGTATATAATTACATTGTTGATAGTATCACATACCTTCCTTGGCCCAGTGGTGTCTTTCCTTTTTTCTTTCAGCCTTCTCCTTTCCATCTGAAACCAAGTCCTTCCACTCCCTCTTCGGAATCATGGGGGGATGCTCATACTTTTTGTTCTTCTCTAAATGTGACCTGTATTGGTCCCTCACATAATTTAGATAGGTACCAACTTTCTTAAGGACCTTGGTTCGGTTGAATGTTTTATCACTGAACAACACAACTAAACGGTTAATGAGCTCATCTTTTAAATCTTGATTTTGAGCATTCCACCATGTACGTATGGTGGGCCCGAAGAGCTCCAATGTAACATCACTTAGATGTTTATAAAAAACATCATTTCCTGCAAAATGATCATGGGATCATTAGTCTATAAAGAGTGATCAATAAGTAAATTTCAATTGGATTATATATAATAATAATTAAAACATTTTAAAGTACCTGGGACCTTCTCTATCTTTATGGGAATGAAATCCTCGGTCACCACAAATGTGACCGACAATGTTCCCATACTAGTAATACTGGAAGATCCAAGAAATTCTGCTAAAAAATCACTAGTACTAGTGGCCTCTGCATCCCCAGGTACATGTACTGACACATGTAGTGGCATGTGTTCACTGCCAGAGGGTACACTACCGAATGCCTGCATAGTATGTGTTGCTGACATTTTAGTTGACAATATAGGCACGGATGATGGGGTCAAATGATGTGATGTATGTGTAGGAAGATTAAGATTGACACTTGTACCAACCCCTACTTCCTTGGCAACACTTGCAGTACCCTGATCATGGCCAACATCATGATGATGACACAAATAATCCTGTAAAAACAACACATATTTTAGTTCATGACATAAAAGAGTACAAAATATAAAACCATGAATGAACTTGCAAGTTTTGTGCTCTCTTAGACAATATTTTAACCCTTTCTCTTATCTCATTTGTTTGAAGCACTATGATACCAACCGAAGGATTTCTTCATTGCATTTTTTTTGGGTCTTCCTCATCATATCCATAGGGTTTGCGGAAAATGTGATGTCATCATCACATAATAGTGACTGTACCTCCATATGGATGCTCTCCTATACTGTTGGTGCCTTTCCTCGATCAGCCGACTGCAAAAAGAATATTAAAAACATTAACGAAATTAACCCAATAAACTCATGAAAAAATATAATACTAAAACATTTTGCTCGTATCTAATTTGTACAATTACAATGAGGTAAACTTGTTGGGTAGAAGCACCTGAAGATGGATCATGATCTATGCTCTGGGCTGGAGCCTTCCTCGTATGATCAATGTCTCGCTGTGACAAAAATTAAATATAAAAACTATTACCGAAATGAAACCAATAGACTTATGAAAAAAATAAAAATAATAAAATGGTATATTGGAGTCATTAATTGGAGGTTGGGTAAAATGGTATATAGTACATACCACCCCCATAGTAATCATGTTTGTATCTAAGGAATTCAAATTGTACTCGATTAGCAACTCTTCCCCTGCAGTTATTGATTTTATCGCACATAGGAATACACGGTTTCCCTCTCGCGCCTCAAATATGCATTTGGGTTTCTTATTTGTTGACCCAGGTCATGTACTATTTATAAACCTTGCAATATTTCTTGATGCTTTTGGCCTTCCGTCAATATACCTAGCCACTCCTTTATTTTGATCCTTATCTTTTAGCTATATATAATTTGTTGATAGTGCATACCTACACATACTTTGTGTATATCAAACCAGCTGCATCCAATCTTTGTAATTGTAACAGGGTCCAACATACTCCATCAATTCAGTAACTTTTTTGTAATAGACCTTTATGCCGTCCATGCAAAATAGGCCCAAACCATGTAATGACGATGGTGCTATGCGATATATCTTCTCGTTGACACAAAGATCAGTTTTTATTGGAGGAAGTTCATTGGGTACCCATTGTTTTCATAGATGTTTGTACCTCAAGGGCACCTCAATGTCACCTATACTCTCATCATCATAAGAACATGACCCCCCTTCAACAAGAAAAAAATTCATGTGTTTATGGAATTTTCTTCTAATATTTTGACCTCTAGTTGATCTCCCTCTTTTAGACCTACTACATGTCTCGCTTTCCTCTTATCTTCCTGAATTTCCCTCACTCGAGGAAGACAAATTTGAAAAATACCTATTTGGTGGTGCCTGCACTCATAAGGATGTTGGATGAAGTTCTTTCATGGTGATGTGATCCCAAGGTGAGATTATAATTAATTTATCATTTCATCGCTAGAATTTGACAGGTTATAAGGTAATCAAGTCTTGATAGATTGCAAGCTATTGTTACTACCATCAAAATGTGTCCATCACAAATCAAATCTACTTAACGTTTTAACTCCCAAATTTTTTAGCAAGTGTTAAATGTGACTATGGTCCACCAATTACACAACCAAGGCCTCAAATGTATTATCTAATTGTAATCAAAGGACTTTTTCTCCTCATTCAAGTAAATAAAAATGAAGGGAAACACCACCAAGTGGTTTATTGGACACCTACATGACTAAAAATAGCAGAAAATTTACATTTAATTTCCATATGTCTAAGTGGTTAATAGGGAGGGAGTGTGTACTAGGCCTGGTAAAGTCATCATAACTTTATGCTTTGGCAATAAAAATTGTTTAAGTCATCTTAAATCTTCCTATGTCTAATTGCTAGGAGACTTTTGGTATGTTTTAAGGTAGGACGAGTGGTCGAATCCATGTTCTAATTCTCTATGACAAGGTTTCAACATCTTCAAATAGTGAAAGTTAGTGTTCATAGTCATTTGAAACAAAAACATTTTGATTATGTATGATGGTAGGATTTGATAACTTAAAAGAATTAGCTACCCAACAAACTTAAAGTTAAAAGAAACATTTTCAGTTTAAGGGGTTAGCACTTTCTTTCATCTTTGCATATTGGTTTGATGCTTCAAATGATGCATTTCTTATCCCATTTCTATCATATTGTATTCCCATCCCATTGAAATTGTTGGAGGAGTTGATACCGAAATTTCATATCAAATACCATGTTCTTGAAGCAATTTTCTATGTTTTTACTATTTTTCTGAAGTTCTTTTGTGTTGTATAGATCTGTACAAGCTTGAAATTCTCTGAGATCATTGGTGTAGATAAATATATGTGTTCCCTTTCATTTGAATTTGTTTTGAAGTGCTCAATCACTATTTTGTGGGAGAAAACAATCAAATATAGGGACTGCCCTGTTGTGCGTATGTAAGAGTTTGAGGGCTAAATAGAAATGACATCCACCAATCCACCCACTATCTTGGAATTGTAACTCGATGGATTGGTGTGCATCATGGTATGATAGAGGTTCATTGAATTTAAGGGTCTATTAAAGAAAGAAAATTGGCATTGAATTGATGCCCTAGGGCCGACAGGGGCAATTTTCTTATGAATTTGTGGTTGTTAAGTCAGGGTTTATCAATTTGATGGATATCTTGGTAGAGTCATGGTGACACTATTTGATGGTCCAATCTTTACTTTGAAACAAAAATATCTCTAACAACTCTAAGAGCTATAATGGGATGGAATTAAAGGAACCTTCATATGAAGGATCTTCTAATGAAGGACCTTTGAATTAAGGTCTTCATTTGAAGTTTCTTCATGCAAAGGTTCCTTTTATAAAGCATTTTGGACATGAAATATTTAAAATAAAAAATACCTTCATTTGAAAGTCTTGACATGGCATCATTTTTGAATGAAAGGAAATTTGATGCAATCGTATGCCTTGTCAAACTTTTAACTTAATTGTAAGGGCATCATGAGTAGTTTGTTGGGCCCATTCAACAATCTCTGATGCAAGGATTGAATTTTCTAGAATGTATCTACTATCAAGAAAGCCAATTTGTTTACCTGTATGACTATATCTCAAGAAATAGGTTTAATTGTGATGGCAATGATATTGACAACGATTTTGTAATCTAGGTGTTGAGAAGCATAATTGGCCACCATCCTAGGAAAGATTCTTCATTCTCACTTTTAGGTGTTAAAATTTAACAATACCTTGATTGATGAAAGAGCCCAAAGAGCGTTTCTCCATGGTATCCAAGTACACATAGCAGTGGTCTTCTCTTATACGATTGGACATGATTTAAAGAACTTAGCTAGGAATTATTCATTTAACCTAAGGTTTTCTCATAATGCCATCATTGGAAAAGTATGATCAAATTCTTCTATTATGAAGAATTGGTCTATGTGCCTCTAGTAATCACTATAAATGTTTGTAAGGATAAAATGAATAATTGCATCAGGTAGGAGAGAATCAACTTTGAGTTCTTCAAAGATTATATTCCTCTATTCATAATTTTTAAGGGTTGTGTGTGGAGGAGGTTATCACTACCAAGAAGGGAGGAGACCTTTCCTTGCATATGTTTGTGGTGGAGGTATTAAAAAAGAGCTGTATGCCTCTATTTCCATTCATTAGATCTAGCTTAGCCTAGCATATACTTGGGCTTTTTTGCCCCTATAAACTTCCTTTTGTTTGAGTTTATGTTATGTAAGCATAATTCCATGCTATGTTGAAATATAAGAGGTGGATGAGGCCAAAAGGAAATAACCCTTTTTTAGTTGTACCTTTGAATTTTTTCTTATTGTTTTATGTTTTTAGCAACTTTGTGGACATAAGATTTGAGGTAGGTCATACAACAAAGAATAACATGTTCCCACCAACAACCAAGATGTGGGTAGATTATGGGAGTTTTGCCAAGACCTGAGGCTGGTCGATAAAAATGTGAAAGACTAAGCTATTTTATTTTTTTGTCTTATCTTATACCATTTTACGAGAATGGGGTGCCAATGTATGAGAATATCTTTGGAAACTAGGCATGAAAATTGCAGGTTAAAGAGAATGGGGGTGCCAAACTTACAGTACTCATTGTCCCTTGGTCATCGATTTTCCCTGAGTGCCCTCAACCTTGTCCTCGGCGTTGGTATTGACCTTGTTTTCACTCCTCCATACTCTTCCTCAACACTGGTATTGACCTTGTTTTCACTCCTCCATACTCTTCCTCGGCACTGGTATTGACCTTGTTTTCACTCCTCCAAACTCTTTGTCGATGCTGGTATTGACCTTGTTTTAACTCCAAACTCATCCTCGGTGCTAGTATTGACCTTGTTTTCACTCCTCCATACTCTTCCTCGGCGCTGGTATTGACCTTGTTTTCACTCCTCCATACTCTTCCTCAACGCTGGTATTGACCTTGTTTTCACTCCTCCAAACTCTTCATCGACGCTGGTATTGACCTTGTTTTAATTCCAAACTCTTCGTCAGCGTTGGTATTGACCTTGTTTTCACTCCTCCAAACTCTTCCTCAGAGTTGGTATTGACCTTTCACTTCTCCAATTTGATGAGCTACAACCTGGTTTCATTAGGTTTTAGAGTATGTTAATTAAATTTAAAATTATGGCGCCATTTAGAGTAGTGAATATAAAGCAAGCCACACCTATTATATCAGCTGTTGATCTTTCACTTCTGTCAGATCATCGAACGGTTGCCAAAACAAGCTGACATGATCTCCATCACGACAGTAAGGGCCCACCATATTATGCATCGCCAAATAAATCTACATGGCACTCGCCCGTGATATCACGATCAATAAAGACCTCTCAACTTCTGACATGCAATGGCTAGAAACCGTAGATTTCAACCATCGACAATCTTGTTCACTCAACACAGTCGCTAGCCTTGTCACTAACCATCAAGCACCTTTTCCATCTAGATTATAACATCATCATTGATTTGAAGCACTTGCATCTTGTAACCACTTTAGTAACCTGCTCTATAACATATTAAAACCAGATAGATATATTAAAGCACTTTCATCATCCCTTCAACACTGCTAGATGAGACACGTGGCACTCGCCCATGATATTGCAATTGGTTGAGTCTCTGTGGTGGGTTCATCGCGAGATGGTGGGGAATGAATACAATCAAATGATGGTTGATCAATGGTCATTAAAAGTTATTCCCTGCACAATATAAAACATTTATTAAAGGCATAAGGGGACATCACCTAGGCCAATGACAAATAATGGCTTAAGTTGTTTTTAAACATGGGGGCACGAGGCCAACTTAGAATAGGGAAAAATAAAGTCAGGTGAAAGAATTAAAACATTAAATCAAAAGGGGCCCAACTTAGACGAATTGATGGGCATAAGTTGTTTTAAAACCCCCTCTATAGTAAAAATTAAATGAACCAAAAAATAAAATATTAAAAATCCAAAGTTTAAAAGAAAAACATTTTATAAAAAACATAACAATAAATTAGGCATAAACAAACAAAAAATTAATAGGAATAAAATTTAAAAATAAACAAAAAATATTATAAATAACAAGAAAATAAACATATAATTTTAACAATAAACAAAATAAATTAGAAGAAAATAAATTAAAATATATAATATATAAAGAGAAAATAACCAAATAATAAATATGTTTTTAAATTATAACAAATTTAAAAGAGAATAAATTATAAAGAGATTATAAGTATATAAATTATAATTTATAAGTAAACATAAAATTTATAAATTATATGTTTACATATAAATTATAAATTATAAATAATTAATCAGAAAATAAATTGTATGAAAATATAAAATTACAAATAAGAATATATAAAAAATGCATAAATTTAAAATAAATTAACAAGAAAATTGAAAAGAGATTAAAAACAAACAAAAAATTTATAAGTAACAAATAACTAGCAATTGCACATTGGTGTGCAATGGGTACGCCAAAATGTCTCGAAAATGGTGTGCAAAAAATGTCTGAATGGAGAAATGATAAGTTCAAACCAACTATGCATCCACTTACAAAACCTCTGAATTAGGAAGATAATCAAGCTCCATTACTCAAATCATATTAATTTTGCAATAGGAAGAGAGGAAGAGGGAGAGATAGGGATATAAAGAGGGAGAGAAAGAGGGGGGAGATCAAGAGAGGGGTAATGAGATAGAGATAGAGAGGAAGACTAAGATAGAAATATAGATAGAGGGTGATATAGAGAGATAGAGAGGGATAGGGAAGGAGAAAGCGAGACAGGGAGATAGAGGTAGAGGTAGAGGTAGAGGTAGAGGTAGAGAAATATATGGATATGGAGAGAGAGATATGGGGAGAGAGGAAGATATGGCTCAATAGATAGAGAGGAGAGAGGGAGTAATATCGAGATGTGGATATAGGGGTCAAGAGTGAGAGAAAGAGAGAGAGGGAGAGAGATAGAGAAGGGGAATAGGGAGTGTTTGTGTATATGAGTGAAAGAGAGAGAGACAGAGATAGATATGCATAGATAGAGAGAGAAGCGTAGACAAAGATAGAGAGATATAGGGGAGAGAGAGGAAGATAAATTGAGAAATAATGAGAAACACATAGATAGAGAGGAAGACTGAGATATAAATATAGATAGAGGGTGATATAGAGAGATAGAGAGGGATAGGGAAGGAGAAAGCGAGATAGGGAGATAGAGGTAGAGCTAGAGGTAGAGGTAGAGAAAGATATGGATATGGAGAGAGAGATATGGGGAGAGAGGAAGAGATGGCTCAATAGATAGAGAGGAGAGAGGGAGTAATATAGAGATATGGATAGAGGGGTCAAGAGTGAGAGAAAGAGAGAGAGAGGGACAGAGATAGAGAAGGGGAATATGGAGTGTTTGTGTATATGAATGAAAAATAAGTAGCAACTGCTTATTGTGAAAAATGCCATGTGGCTTTACAAATTTCCTTCCCTCCTTTTTATTTACCTCCAATTCCTCCCTCTGAATTTTCCCTCTAAATTTTTCCTATAGTGATACAGTGCAACAACAAGATACATATTTTCATATAGAAAACTAAATTTTAAGTCTTGTTGAAAATATGCATTTTATTACAATTCTTTGAAATAGATCTTACCTGAATCTACCCATTTTTAAAGAATTTAATTGCAACATAGATTTGTTTTTTAACTTTATTTATAATTGTTTGAACTTTATAACTGTTTGAACTATTTTTTATCTTTATTTCTAACTATGCAACATAGATAATTAGTGTAAAATTGAATGCAAATTCTGCTAGCATCCTTTCTTGTCTGTACAGATTGAGAGAATTATAACAGATCTGAATGTCTTCATTTGTTAATTCTTAGTCAATAATAACATATTTCAATTCCCTGTCAATAATTCTTTGTCAAACTTAACATAACAACAAATGGTAATTAAATATAAAAATATACAGTTCATAAAAATTAGTGGCAAGGATTAATAATTAAATATAAGAATATACAGTTGAATTATGTTCTTATTTTAATAGAGGAAAAAACAATTTAAAAAATATACATTTAAAAAAATACAATTTAAAATGACTGTTTAAAAATAAGCAGAAAAATCAAATATACATGGGGACTCCAGCTCCACAAATTTCTCCTAAATAAAATGAGTAGTGACTGCTAATGAAAATAAGAAATCGAAAAGGACGCGTTCCTTCCAAATTTCACAATCCTCCTGTAGTGAAATCCAAACAATTTTCTTCCCCGCATAATTTTTTACGATACATTTAACCATCTATTATTGTTAGCAATCCATTGCATCTCTCTTTTCATGCGACATGCTATACAAAGTAGAGCAAGGTTTTCAAGTAAAACTAGGGGCAAAGGAAGCTGAAAGTAAAATAATAATATAAGCATTTGTTTAAATATAATTTTCTGCCTTGATTAACTTTCTAAAAAAATATGTGTAATACATTAATAATATATATATTAACATAAATTATATACATATTAAGTATTATATAAATTTTATGTTTAAATAATAATAATTTAATTCTTTCTTATAAATTTTTTTGATACATAAGGATTATATTGTATTTATACTTATAGATCCAAAGTACAACCGATTAAGCTAATTTCACCAATTCCACCAAGAACCAAAAAACCATATATTGTCTGTACGGATCCTCCAAAATACAGGCCATAGCTTCAAACATTCAATACTTTAAATAGTCTAAATTTAAACCAATCTAACCAGTTCGTGCTTGCATTAACAGAAAAAAAAAAAACAAGCTGCTAAAATACTAAGAACATACACTGCACTTCACAAAAACTTATTCAGAAATGTGAAAATCTTCAAAAAACCATATAGTGTCTATACGGATCCTCCAAAATACAGGCCATAGCTTCAAACATTCAATACTTTAAATAGTCTAAATTTAAACCAATCTAACCAGTTCGTGCTTGCATTAACAGAAAAAAAACTAGCTGCTAAAATACTAAGAACATACACTACACTTCACAAAAACTTATTCATAAATGTGAAAATCTTCAAAAAACCATATATTGTCTGTACGGATCCTCCAAAATACAGGCCATAGCTTCAAACATTTAATACTTTAAATAGTCTAAAGTTAAACCAATCTAACTAGTTCGTACTTGCATTAATAGAAAAAAAAAAACTAGCTGCTAAAATACTAAGAACATACACTGCACTTCACAAAAACTTATTCAGAAATGCGAAATATTCAAACTCCTCCCTCCATTCATCGCTATCAGTCACCATTAGCTCGAACCATTTCTTCAAGAAGATGAACGCAACCGCTACTATGGCCCGGTGCTTCATCAATCCAGTACCCTGAAGGTCCAACAAAAATGGAAAAATCTTCACCGTGTCTTCATCCTTCACCTTTGCCACCTCCAATGCACGTGAACATCCTCACCCTTCCACCACCACCCGAAGGAGCTCATCCATACCACCCAATAGTCCGGGTATGAACAATTTCCTCATTAAAGTCCTTTCTTCAATCTTTGATACCAAATTACCCAGTAGGGAAGCCAAAAAATGAGAAGATATCTGCAAATTATCGTGCCCATACTCTGTTTCGTCCAGAAAATGAGGACCCAAGACCATTTTGACTGCAACTAACACTAGAGGCTCATAGTCGAGCAAAATTATTTTAAGGTGATCCATTATGAAACGAAAGTTGCTCAACCTATCGTTAGACTTGAGAAAAATGGGGGTGTCTACCCCAAACCGAGCTACACCCGCAACTGAAACCTCTATCAGAAATTTTGAGGACCCAACCATTCGGCTCCCAGCAGTAAGTGCTTGACAAAATGATATCAAAATCAATCAATCAATCAATATCCAGACTTCAACCACAACATTGAACTAGAACAAATTCCCATGACATTATGTGCAAGCCTTAAATGAGTACCGCCACCAGCCTCACCAACCTCCTTCTCCTACGTGCGAGCTGTTTGAATGCAAGTGAAAGAATGAATGGATTTTAATATTTCCTGTGCCTCGAGAATATAGATGAGTTGTCTTCCTCATGAATTCAGTTGATTGATAGGACAAGCCAACTCTCTCATACTGCCCGTGGCTTTCCACCCATCACTATTTCCCCTTACAACTCCAACGTGGCCGTTCATGCCAACATCCTCCACCACCTTGGAGTGCGCCCTCCCTACCTCCCACAATTCTTTCTTATAATTATCTAATCAATAAATATTATTTAAGATAATATAATAAATTTATTTTATATTATACATATTTTTATGTAACATAATTAGATAAATTTAATATTTATATAATTATCAATTTTTTCTTCTAATTATATTATACTATCATTTTATTTTGTTTGATATTTCTAATATCTTTATAATATATAATTGTTTTTATATAAGATACTTGATTTTTACATAATATAATTAAAATAAGATTAAAATTTTTAATATTAATATAAATGCATGTAACTATCTTTAATTCCATTAACAAAACTTGCATTTATTTCTATTGAATCTAAAATACTATAATTAAAATACTATAAAGGCAAGTACTAGCCACTACGTGGCACTTGTCTCTTATGGATAAAATAAATAAATTAAAAGATTCTAAAAATTTTAAAAACAATTTTAATTATTTTTCTAATTTACTTTTTTATATTTTTTCAAATTATAAAATAAGTAAAAACCATTTAATATATGAACTTTATAAAATGCAAATATTCAAAATAATTTAAATTTCCATTTTTAACATCTTTCTAATTAACAAAAAAAGAGAAAAACATTTTTATAAATATATATATTTTTAAATTAAAAAATATATAACTAATATATATAAAACAAGTAAAACCATTCAATATATAAATATTAAAAATAATTTAAATTTTCACTTTTAATCTCTTTCTAATTAACAAAAAAATAGACATTTTTATAATTTAACTTTTCACCTTTTAACACCTATTTTATAAACAAAATTAGATATGTAAATTATGAACATATTTTTTGAAAAGTTAAAATATATATATTAAACAAAACTATATCAATTATTTCATATATTCAAATTAACCAATTCAGTTCGAGTCTTGAAAAATACGGACAAATTTTAAAATTAAATTTATAGAAGTAGATATTTGTTTTCATTTGTTGAAACCTTCATTCAGTAAATATTGTGGTATCACCAAATGAGAAAAAAGGGCAGAGTTCGCAAGTAAAATATTAAGAAGTAAAACAAACAAAAAAAATGGAGGGGAAAAAATGTGGCGATGAACGGATGAAATCACTACAATCATATTGCACTGTACACAGTTGATATTAACCGTTGATGGTCCATTTTAACTCGTTCATCTCAAATAGGATACGCCTTCGGCATAATTAGAAAAAACCTATAATCTGTAAAATGTAAGGAATAGTCATAAAATAATGAGAAACAAGAATTAGAAAAAGAAGGAAAGAAGGAACAATAAATAGAAAAGAAAAGACCCAAAGAGAAGAGACACATGAAAGAAAAACTCGACAAAACACGATGAAATAACAAACTAGAAGCAAAAACGAACTAAGCCAAAGCAATAAGCAGGAACAAATCAAAATTAACAAGAGAAAAAAGAGAGAAGGGAACATACAAGAGCGGGAAAAAGAGAGGACCAAGGGATAGTGTTGGTTGTTTTTACTATAACCAGGTTTATCTTCTAATCTACCTATGGAATTGCCAATTCCAATCAGAGGTAGGTCGAAGGACCTAGACCAATTGACGAGGACTTTAACAAAGCCTCCTACACTTTGGGCTTTGCAAGACCCGGGAGGGTGATCCCTTAATGTGTTTACAACCTCTGCACCAATATTATAAACAACATTAACAACAACAGATAATCTCATTTAATAGCTCAACATAATAGGATAATACCGAAATGAATTGGTTGTTCATCAATAATATCAACTATTTGGAGCATGAGATAACTACAACAACACTTCACAGCTTAAGATAGTCATTGATTTGCAATTTGTAGCAAGCTCTAAGCAAAGACAAACAAATACTATACCCCACAAATAAGAAAAACTTAGACCAGTGCCATATGCCGTTGGAGGAGTCAAATTCATAAGCATCTAGGGATTCATGACAGATTTAACACATAACATATAAGATCTCTGACAATATTGCATTACAATACCATCAATTTTTGTTCTAACCCAATACTACTTATCAAATCCTTATATAAACATATCCACCTATGACCCCATTCAATAATTTTAATTAATTCCTTGAATTAAAGCTAAAATGAGAATCATACACACCACAACACTGAGATGAATGAAACAACCCTTGTTTATTTTATTGAAGATTATGATATGCTTATACAATGGAGAGACATGAGTTCAAAATGAATCATTAACATTCAAATGCTAGTACTGCCATGAAACATCAAACTCCCATGAATTCAAAACCTACTACAGAATGACACAAAACCTAACTTGCATTTTCACTGAACCAATAGGCTTTTTACAATTTACTCTGCAACTTTACTTAGACTAGACCCAAAATTATCTAACTTGCTAACCCGTATTTCCGGCCTTGAAATCCTTCTTATAGAGAATGAAGGAGCAAACAAGCATCGGGCCAGAAATACACATGTCACCGGTCAGTTGGACCGCCCTGTGACATTTCAAAAATTTGTTACAACAACTGAGTCCTTGGAGAATCTTCTTGTTTATCCCATCTGCTGAAAATGGTTGATGCATCAGCCAAACTTCCATCAAAACATAACCAAAATCTGTTATAACTACAATGGATAAGCTGTTATCCACCAGTAGTCAGTCTTACTCTTCCTCGGTTAAGTATTTATCCACCCATCTCTGATATTCTTCATCTATCGTCCAATAAAAATTAACCACCTCATTCACCTTAGCACTATAAGGTGTGTATTTCACCGCTACCTGATTTGCCTCTCTCTCAAAAGACTCCAAAAATGTGCTGGTGCTAATGATCTTGTCCATAGAACTCACCAACAGGTCATAGTCTGAGCCATCACAAATCAATTTGATTTGTGCATTGATGATCTCATCTGCTCCATCCTGCCACTGCTGCAGTGATTTAACATTTCCCTATGCATCAATTATATCAGGTAAAGATGTATCACTCCGATCATCAAAACTCTTTACCAATTCTCTGATTTTCGTACACAAATCATTTGGTAAGGCTTGAAAACCTTGCAGTGACTTTACAAAAATTTGAGTAGGCCTTAATGATTGGGGCCTATTATTTGTATCAAATCTAGAGGCTTTATACATGATATCTAAATCATTGGCCCTAAGGATCCACTTCTCAACTAAGGGAAAAAATACTTCCTGATCCCTAGTAATGTTCTTTATTGCATCCAAAAATAAAGAATACAAAGAATATATTGATGGCAATCTACCATCAACCTTTTCATTTAAGTGCCTCAAAACTGTGTCAACAACTTCACTCTAATTTACAAGTGTTCCCTCCTCACTTGCCTTTAAAGCTGCATATAACTCTGTAATTTTATTTAGTAACTGCTTCTTAGTAGGATCCACAGAGTATTCAATCTCTTCTCAAACTGGCTCTAATGTAGGACTGAGAGATGGAGTTTGGATGGGGGATCCCGGAGTAGAAACAATTGGAGAAGTAGGAGGTACTGATCCTGATGTGGAAGGTAGTGTCATGATACCAAGAGAACTTGAGGACTCCCCAACTTGCCTATACTTTAACCTATCCACCTCAGTTTGCAACTCAACATTCCTTTGTTGCACCTTGCTGTATTCTCCAATTATAATATTGTATTTCTCCATTAAGCTCTGTTTTTCAGCTTCTTCCCTCTCAGTAGTCTTTTGGGCCAATTTGGCCACATTCAGAGTTAGGTTTGTAGCCTCTATAGTTGAAGTTTCAGAGGCTCTCTTTATTATTAACCCTCCCCTTAGGTTTGGGCTAATGTCAATAACATTAGGCTTTCTACCCTGAGGTGCCAATGCCCAAATTGCTAGGGTCTCATGCTCCTCACTAAAGGTAGAATCTTGCAGTGCTACCTTGACCTCTTCCTCAGAATTTTGCATGGGATGCTTGGATTTTAAAATAGCATTAAATGCTATTGCATCTACTATATCCCATTTAGGAAAAAATAGCACACCAGCCTCAATTACTAATTTCCTCCCCTCCTTAGGAGTGATGCTCTTGAATTCTTCCATCAATTCATCATTTACTTCATCATCATTCTCTTGGTTAGACCTATCAGGTTTCAACTCTCTTCTCATTTTGCATTTGTCCTGATATTCTTCTAGTCTCATTCTCCATACCAGTTGTAAGAAAACTGGAGTTTTAACAAATGCATCATCATCTAAAAATGCCTTGCATGCCTCCATCCTGGCTTCTTGCAAACATTGTCTCTTCACATCCATATCGGACATAACCAATTGAGTTGATCTAGGAGGGGAAGGAATACCAACCTACATGTCCTGATCTATGACAATGATTTCATTCGTCAGAGCCTCTTGTGCCTCTTCCACTCTTTGCCTCTTAGGGCTTGGCTCTAATGGTGGTAGTACAGGATTATCTTGTGGTGATGAGTCCAAATCAATGATCTTTATTCCTCCAGGTGCTTTGATCTTTGAACTGGGTTGTGCTGATGCCTTCATGATTTGTTTTCCTTTCTTATCTTCCTCCTCCTCATTAGTACTATCACTCCTCTTTCTCTTATAAAGAGGCCAATTCACCATGGGTTGATATGTTGGCCTTGTTTTAGCAGGCCTCACATCTAGCTTTTGTATGCCGAAGTCCAACTCCAAGTTGACCTTATTTGTCATAAAAAAACGCATGATCTCCTTGAATTTGTCCATCAAGAAATCAATTTTCTTGTGGAATGGGGTGAATTCCATTAATGGATCATATTTGGGATCCATTTTATTCACAATGGCCAATAACTTCTCATATGCTATCCATTTTTCCTTGTTCAATTCCTGCTTGTTAAAATCAAATTCATTCTTGATCAGATCCTCCAGAAAATTGAACTCATGTGCAAACCTGCCACCTTTTATCCATTGTCTAAAATGGGAAAAGAAGCCCTCAAGTTCATGTTGTCACCTGGGACCACACCTTAAATGAAAATCATCAAAAAACCTCCCAAAGTGGACCCATCCTCCCTTTGAGAACACAAAATCAGACACAACAGTATAATCAGGGAAAAGAGTCCCTTTTCCCTTCCCTGTTAGGTTGTCTTCATGAATACAACCTATTTGCCACATAACCTCAAAAAACCCCACTCTTGCTGGCACATTGAATGGGAGGATATGTGGAGTTCCTTGGAAGCCATACACCCTTAAAACAGTGCTGACTGGGTACAAGATAATGTCACCCCAGTTGTGACAAACTTTTAAATCTGGCTTCCTCCCCTTTGGTCTGAGAAATTCATGTAAATCCTCGAGGATCCTAGGTACATTTACTATCAACCAAGCCCTGAGTCTGGAAGCAAAGCAATTTTCAAATTACACAAAACTGACACTCTCCCTGTTTTATGATAAATCTGCAATCGAAGCCTACATTGGTAAATTTTCTCCATTTACCTCCTGCCTAAATTCCATTTTCTTTGAGAAGAAGTCTATATTCTTGTACAAGAACATGTACATCAGTAGGGAATACCAAAAGAATGGAGTTCCTGCATCCCCTACATGCAACTTTAACAACCCTTCATGTATCTTCTCTACCAGAAAAGATGTAAAATCATAAACCACAGAGAAATTAGGGTGTTGTATTTGCACCCCCATAAACATATAGCAATTGGCATTACTGTGTTAGGGTTAAAACCCAAAATTTGGCACAATGAATAAAAGGTAGCCAAGAAATGGTTTGCAAAACAACTTAGCCTGAAAGGCTCTTGGTCACTTGGACTGATATAAATCCATGAACCACCTGCGCTTTCCAGATGAGGAGGAAGCAACTTCAACCTGAAAAGTGACTTTGACTTTGCATACTCCTACTTCATCTCCTCAAGATTTATCTGAATCAAGAATGGACTAGGTTCACTCAGGTCAAAAACTTGTTGAATTTCTTCCCTATTTATACCTAATAAAATCCCTCCATCATTATCTCTGATCACTCTCGTAACAAGGTCATAATGTGTTGCCATTGCCGTAAGCAAATCCACATCGGGGAACACATTTGGCACCACCAGCTTCCCCATGTCATATCTCCAACCATTTGAGAAAGGGTGAGCCAAATTCCACTATCCATACCACAACCTAAACATCTCCAGACCAGTCATGGGAACCCTAGCATCTGCAATGTTGGAATTCTTGCATACTAATCCTTCACCTAGGGTTCTTCCATGCATCAAAACCAAACCCCTCTTCCTATCATTTGTTGACAACATGAGTTGATCCAGGAAATCATCATACAAATTCCTCTTAAAATAATCAACATGGCTAGAATGCTACTTTGGCAGTGCCATCTCAAGTAAACTAGGGCTTCCTTAAAATTTTAAATCTTTCGAACAGACTAGGGCTATACAAAAAATGAAATTACATCAAAACCTTGAAATTTCTTACAATTCAACTAAACAATAGCTATAAAACAACTATCAACAAGCTTTCCAACAAGCACACCACAATTCTTCTCAAAATCTTAATTAAATTTACTAGGAAGCACATAAAACAACTCACGACATTTATGCTTTGTAGAAAACCAAATCCTTGCTGTGATAGCTCGTAACTTTGTCCTTGGCTCTGAAAATTCTTTCGCAAAAGTGCTTGAATACTTTGTGAGAAAATAAGTGAAATAAAATAACTTTATGTCGATCAAATCAAGCCAGTAGATGTCTCGTCCACCATTAAAGCTTACTTGCATGCCACGCCAACGGCTCCAATCGTATTTGATGCAAATTAAAATTCTAACCGTCGATCATTCAATTTTGTTAGATCATCGAACAACTACCTTAAAAAAGTTTGACATAATCTTCATCTTAGCACCAAGGGCCTGCCACATTATACATCACCAAAGAAATACATGTGGCACGCGCCCATGATATCATGATCAGTAAACACCTTGCATCTTCTGATCATGCGATGGTGGGAAATTGTTGATATCCACCATCAACAATTGTGTTCACTCAAGACAGTCACCAGTGTTGAACATAATTGTCGAGTAGCTTTTTCATCGAGATTATAACATCTTCGTTCATTTTGAGCACATGCATCTTGCATCCACTTTAGTAACCTGCTGTATAATACATTAAAACCCGACAGATATATTAAAGTAATTTGATTATCTTTTCGGCATCACCAACTAAGACACATGATGCTCGCCTGTGATATCACAATCAGTTGAGACTCTATGTTGGGGTCATCATGGGATTGCGGGGAACGGCTGAGATCAACTGACAGTTGATCGACAATCATTTAAAATTGTCCCCTGGAAAAATAAAAGATTTATTAAATGGACAAGGGGACACTGCCTAGGCCGATGACAAATGATAGCTTACATATCAATATCGGCAAGAGGTCAGGAATGTCATATCGATGAAATATTATTTGAGGATATATATCGGGAAAATACAGTTCATAGTCTCTATCAGCAAGATAATGAGCATCAGCATGATGGTATGAAGTCATATCGAGCTTACATATGTCTTACCGCTCGGAGCACAAGGAAATATATCGGCCAGACTATAGTCATTGGAGTAAGGTTCCTAAAGTTAGCCCGAGACATTCATCCAGTCTTGTTGATAAAACAAAGGAGGATTTTGTCAATGGGACAATGTTATCGGGAAGAATTCAAGGAGTCCTGCCGACCTTCCATGATACACTGACAGGATTGGAGTTGGCGACATGTCTGGAGAGAATGATTATCAGAAGGACATGGTTCATGGTTTTGCTGATGAAGAAATTCATTAGTGAGACAAAATTCAACAGGGAGAGATAAGAAGGTCACAACGAGTGCAATTACATCGGCAAGAAAATCATTATGTCTCAGTGATTAGAATTTACAAAGGAAATATCTCGACGAGATACACATCTCCGGAGTAAGATGAGGATTGTCTGCCCGACTTGCTAAAGTCATAGTGGTAGGTTTCTTCGGTGGGAGTTGTAGTGATATACTTAAGACCGAAAGGGTAGCTATTGGGAAGACTTAAGGTGTCGGGGAAACTACGAGATGTCCTAGTAGGTGTTTAATGAACATTGGTGAAGGCTCGAACAAAAGGATCGCTCGATATTTGAAAATGTCTGGCCGAAAAATTACATGATGTGACAGTGAGAGTTTAAAAAAAACCATCTACGCTTGTGTTTTAGCTAAAACATTAATGGCGCCATGGAGCATAAGTAATTTCAGGAATCAAGACGAATTCAATTGAAAACATCATTGTAGAATTGACAACGAAAGAAGAAGAGGAGTGAGCGAAGGACCAGGGTATTCTCTCAATTCAAAATCTCGGGCAAAAAACAATAAGTTCTTCATACCTTGAATTTTCAATTCTGAAGAATGGAAGCCACTAGTTCAAGAAAATCAAAGGGTAGAAAGCATGGGGAAAGTGGTTAGTTGAAAGGGAAAAAGCAGAAAACTAAAATTCAGCCAGAGGGTACTGAGCGTAAGCTGAATCAAGGTCTTATTAACCAACTACCTGGCTCTGGACCCAAAGACAAAAGCTCTACACAACCTAGGGTAGAAGTGGATAAACTAGATGAAAAATGTAAGCTCATAGGAGATATTTGGACTCCAATAAGAGGTTATGAACTGTTTAGCTTTCATTACTATCGGAGGAATCACTTTGAACCAATATGTAACCCGTGGAAGCTTAATCTGGGAAAGTTAGTTTTCCCTAATTTTTTTTTCGATGCTGAACTGGTGAAATTGTTGGCCACTCATTATAATTTGAGACTTAAAGCTATCTGTGACCCATCTGGGAAACCATTGATACACATATAAGAGGATACAATAGGCAAAGTCTTTAAAGTGGAAGGGCTATGCAATGAAAATATTATATGTGAAGAGCTGGAAAAATAATTCGGAAGGATGGACACCATTTACAAGGGTTGGAGATTGCCCTTGCACAGAATTAGACATGGTGGTAAACCAATTCCATTAGAAGATAGTGAAGGACCCCCATTCCACGTAGATCTTTTTGAGCCCTATATGAAATACACTTATTTATTGGTGGGTCAAGTATTGGGAATGGAAGTCCCTGAGTATATGGTAATTGTGCCCATGGAAATTTTAGTATATATTCAGTATCACAACTCTAGACCTTTTCATTATGCCTCATATATTTTGAAAGGGCTCGATTCTGGGTTGATGGCAATAAAAGGTGGAGCCTCTATCTTACACCTTCAGAATTACTCACTATTGATGAACAGAGTGTTGTACTTCAAATAGGAACTAGGGTTGTGGCTTCAGGAGATGATAATTTCATAGTTTGATAAGGAAGGCATGTCATTACCTATTCAATCATGGACTATTGTTTGGGACAACAGGTTTGCTAACTCTAGTTTTGTATGCTTTGAATAATTTTTTTTGAAACCATTGTACAAGTTTTATAATCATCCATGTGCTTATTCTTTGTCTGATGAGATAAAGAGGTTTCTCAGGCCCAAAGATTTCAATGGACCAATTAGCCACAATTGGGGGGATTGGTATTGTTTGGAGAATGCTACCATGATTAGGGTTTATGGATTTTTGAAGATGCCCCATTCATTTTGCCTAAAACGGTTCTCGACAGGATTTCATACTTGGAAATTGTTAGGCAAATGGATTTTTCTAGTGTTATGAATTTAAATTCTTTTGGAAAATAGGATTTTATGCCCAGTACACTATGCTTCGGTGATTTTACTGTATTAGCAAAGGAAGGGTATAATCTAATTTTGGATAAGTTACTGTAATATAACATGAAAAGAGGACCACTAAGAAATAATTTTGATCCAAAATGGTATATCAATTCTGCTAAACAAAGGATAAACTTTGGAGGGTATCACCATGTGCCCTACCAATTTGATGATATGATTAGGAACTTAGAGGCAGAGGAAGAAGAAATGGTGGTTGAACAACATAATCAAGATTTGCAAGATATAGAGCTATTGTCTTCCAGAGAAGAGACATTTGAGGCTAATGTACCACAACATCTACCTAACAAGATGTCAAGGTTGAGAACTCAGGATTACGCCTGTCCTGCCAGGGATTTGAATATTGAAGAAAGTGTAGATACAGATGCAAGGCATGTAGAATATAAGTCCTTTGTAGCAGATGATGAATTTATAAAATCTCCAGAATTTAAGACATTCCTATGTAGACCAAAGGGAAAAGAGATAAGAGCACTGGTTGACAATGTCACACCAGTTAATGAAGAACAATTGTTGAGTAATTTAAAAATTGGTGTGGAAAGAGAGATGGTAGGTATGACCCCTGAAAAGGGAAGGGAAATGCTAGAAAGTGATGGTGTAATGAGTTTTCTAGGATTAGATCTCAATTCTACACTAGTCTTTGACAGTTTCCTGAAAAACAGTAATGCTACACACAAGCTCAGCCCAAAAAAGGTGAAAAATGTCTATGCAGGATCAAAGTACAATCCAGATGAAGAGTCATTAATGATTTGGGCCTTGTATCCACCTCACAGGAAATCATTTTTCATTGATACTGAGAAGGCATTCGGGCATGTTATAACCCTAAAATTTGGGGAGGTTGATCCTGTGGTGACAACAAAGATTGGGATCAATGTAGAAAAACTAAACAAAGCTCAAATACAGGGGTTGATCAAGGAAAAGGAAATGTACAAAACTAACCATGAAATAATTCTGAGAGAGAATGAGCGCCTGGAAGATTTATTAGGAATTACAATGGGGTCAACCAAGCTACTCACCCACATGCATACTGACAAGAATTATTTGACATCTGTTTCCTTACCACACAGCCGTGGTCTCCCTTCAGACAACCCACGGTACAGCGGTGATTAGCACTTAGAGTTTCTGCTACCTTTACCATTTCCTTACCACTCAACCACGGTCTCCCTTTGGACTACTCGCAGTACATCGATAGCTCCTTGTAAACAGCTAACTTTTTTCCACCGCATTACCTTGGTTAAGCTTTTGACAGTCTGCGGTATAGTGGTAGCCACCTTGCTTGCTACTAGCCACTTCCACCGCATTACCACGGTTAACTTCCTAACTGCTCGCGATGTAGCGGTAGCTATCCTACTTGCCGCTGATGGTTTACCCACACTACCATGATTTCTCTAATGCCAGCCCGTGGTGTAGCGGTAGCTATTTTGCTTGCCACTGGTGGTTTCCACCGCACTACCGCGATCACTGGCTTAACTATCAGTGGTACCGTGGTAAGACCTTTTGAAGCCCGCGGTCTTGCCAAAAGTCAAACATGTCGACTAATATGATGCCATGCAATATTGCTACCAAATGTCGATTGTCATTGAAATTTTATGTTTCCAAGACAGTAAACGCCAAGTCACTTCCAATGTGTCAATTGAAAATAATCAGACTATATACCAGTTGTCAGCCTTGAGGCCAAATAAATTATCAATTAATAGACTCGATTCAATGCAAATAGGAGATCAAGTTAAATCCCTTTAACCAAAGCCAATTTTCCACCACATTTAAGTTCAATAGCTTATAGTGTGCCAAGGATAATGGCCAAAGCCAAGAGATATCAATTAAAAGCAATACGATAGCCACCTCATTATAACCAAATATAGTATGCCAAATATTATCCAATACCTTGTGAAGAGATAAATACTTTGATGAATATCAAGATGCTTGTAACTGATCAAGCCATAATTAATCAACCTGAACAATGGATTATAGAACCTGTAACTAGAAAGCCTCAACCAAGATCTGCACAAGGAGCCAAGATATCAAAGCCACCAAATAATATAATCGATGAAGTAAATGTGCCAAGCAAAAAAAATAGATCAACTGAGAAATTAACCACCAAGATGCCAAAGGTAATAATAATTGTCATCAAGGAAAAAATAGCACAAGAGAGATTCAACAAACTCCCCCTTTGTCCTTGATGGAAAACACTGAGCCACCAAGCCAAAATGAAGTACAGGAACCAAATGCTCATAATTCTCCCCCTTTTTGTCACAAGGATAAAGGGAAGTCAACACAGATAAACCAAAATCAACTGTGAAGTTCCAACAAACTGCAGATGTAACCTTTGAGCAGCAAAGTATGAGCTACAGGAAGAGCTAACCAACTCCCCCTATCACCAAGATAGACTATTTAAGATAACAGTGATTGAGAGACAACTCCAAATCTAGACCTAAGTCTTTCAAAAACATCTTTAGCCAACGGTTTTGTAAAAATGTCAGCAACCTGTGCTTGTGTAAGTACATATTGCATAGAAACCTCATTAGCCAGCACCTTTTCATGAAGAAAATTAAACTTTATAGCTATATGTTTAGTTCGAGAGTGCATAACCAAATTTTTTGAGATATTGATAGCACTAGTATTATCACATAGAATAGTAATAGGTTTTGGAATTTCAATACCCATATCTGATAAAGTCCATGACATCCAAATTACCTGAGTACAACAAGAAGTGGAAGATATATATTATGCTTCAGCAATAGAGAGTGAAATAGATTCTTGCTTTTTGCTATGCTAAGCCACTAAATGATCACCAAGAAAGAAAGTAGCACCACTGGTGCTTTTCTTGTCATCTAGACAATCTGCCTAGTCAAAATTAGTATATGCTACTAAAGAGAAATCATTGCTTCTGGGATACCAGAGCCCATAATCAATTGTGCGTTGTACATATTTAAGAATCCTTCTCACAACATTCATGTGAGATTCCTTAGCAGATGCCTGAAATCGAGCAACCATGCAAACAACTTGCATTATATTAGGTCTTGAGGCTGTTAGATATAATAGGCTGCCTATCATTGACCTATAGTCAGTTGGGTTGACAGTAGGAGAGTCATCAACCTTGCTAAGTTTACAACCAGTAGCCATTGGAGTGCTTACAGGATGACTTTCATCCATTTGAAACCTTTTTAATATTTCTTTTGCATATCTTGCTTGAGATAAAAAAAATGCCAGATTCAAGTTGTGAAATCGGAAGACCTAAGAAGAATGACAGTTCCCCCAACATAGACATTTCGAATTCAGATTCCATGACTTGTGAGTTTTTTACTCAAGGCAATATTGTTGCAACCAAAAATGGTGTCATCAACATAAATTTCAACAACAAGAATATCAGATCCTTCAATTTTAACATATAGATTGTTGTCTACTCCTCCTCTAATGAAAACTTTTGACAGTAAGTGACTATCCAATCTGGAGTACCAAGCTCTAGGAGCTTGTTTTAGGGCATATAGAGCCTTTGTCATCTTGTAGACATGATTGGGTTTTTTTTTTCAAATAAACCCTTCAGGATGTTCTATGTAAACTTCTTCTTCTAAGTATCCATTCAGAAAGGCAGTTTTTACATCCATTTGATATATAGTAAAATTTTTGAAAACAAAATATGCCAAGAAAATTCTAATTGATTCAAGCCTAGAAACTAGTGCAAAGGTTTCACCGAAATCAATACCTTCTTGCTGAGCATATCCTTTGTAGAAATATCTAGCCTTTTTGCGAACAACATGACCATTTTCATCATCTTTATTTCTGAAAATTCACTTGCCTCCTATGAAATTTTTGTCATCTGGTCTTGGGACTAGATCCCAAGTCTGATTTTTTTCAATTTGATCAATTTCTTCTTGCATTGCATTAAGCCAGCATTCATCAGTTAGAGCTTCATCAAATTTTTTTGCTCAAACTGAGTGATTAAACAAAAAGCAGTAAGCTCAGCTATGTGAGCTTTTTCATCATAGTTAACCATTCTTTTTTCTTGTTTGAAATCCTGCTGATTTATCTCCTATAATCACTAGATCTTTAGGATGGTTTTTAGCAAGAGATTTTGAAGGAGTTTTAGTTTCACATTTTTCTGAGCTAATTTCAGCATCTTCAAAGTTTTCTTCAACAAGTTTAGGACTTGCTAGTTTTGTTTCAGGCTTTGCAGTATCGAAACCTCTAGAAATTATATCAAGTTCAAATTCGTCCTCTTCATCATCCTATATAGGTTTGGCATCTAAAAGCATATTTTCATCAAATTTGACATTTACAGATTCAACAATTTTGTTCAGCCTATTGTTAAAGCATTTAAAGGCTTTGTTGTGAGTAGAGTATCCTAAGAAAATACCTTCATCTATTTTAGATTGAAAATTACCTAAGTTTTCATCATCTCCCTTGATGAAACACTTGCAGCCAAATATTTTGAAATATTTAATTGAGGCAGATTTACCATACCACAGTTCATATTGAGTGAAATTTGATTTCACTTTGATCTGGACTCTATTCAAAATGTAGATAGTTGTATGAACAACTTCTTTCCAGTACATGTTTGGTAGATTTTCTTCATTCAACATAGTTCTTGCCATCTCTTTTACAGTCCTATTCTTTCTCTCAACTACCCCATTCTGTTGGGGTGTTCTGGCAGCAACATAGTATCTTTTTATGCCCTGTTTGTCACAGTAGTCTATGAATTCTTGTGAGGTGAATTCACCACCTTTGTCAGATCTTAAACATTTCAATTTTAAATCTGACTCTCTTTCTACCAGTTTTCTATAAACTTTGAAACATTCAAAAGCTTCTGATTTATTCTTGAGAAAGGTGACCCATACCATACGAGAGTAGTCATTGACAAACAACATGAAATATTTCTCACCATTGATGGATCTAGTCCTTGTAGGACCACACAAGTCAGTATGAACAATTTGTAGAGGTTTAGTAGAGGAGTGTTCCTTGGATTTGAAGCTTACCTTAGTTTGCTTCCCTTTGAGACACTCTTTACAAACAACATTGTCAGGTTTTCTAAGAATGGGCAGACCTCTTACATTCTGATTTTTGCTAATTCTAACCATATTATCGAAATTAATGTGGCCTAGTCTCTTGTGCCACAACCAACTTTCTTCAACATGACTCATTAAGCATATACCTTGATTGTTTTCATGTCCAGAGGTGTCAAGTAAGTTATAGACATTTCCCTTGGTCCTCCTTCCTATAGATACCGAAAATTGGTCTAGGCCTGCAAGCACCACCTTTGACATAATTTTCTATCATCCATGGTCATGATTAAATAATTTTTATTATTTAATTACCTTTCTAACACATATTTCCTCTATTAATAAAATACTCCTTTTTAATTAATTCATTAATTCATAATGACTTTATTCAACTTGATTAATTAAATAAATCATATTTATTTAATTATGTCGCTAACTAATTAATTCCTCCTTCTCAATTAAATAATTTATTATTTAATTACCCCCTTTGTCATATTTCAACTATAATTAAATATTTATTATTTAATTATTCAAATTTAACCTTTTCAACTATAATTAAATATTTATTATTTAATTATTCATTTAATTCTTTTCAACAGTCAATTAAATAAATTATCTTTATTTATTTAATTAGATATCTTTCAAGTCTCGAATGTTGAATTAAATTAACATTTAACTCATGTTTAAATCATTTATGTCACATTCTTCTATCATTCAGTTATCTAAATCATTCACCTACCTTCTGACTCGAGATCTATTTTTAGTTCTCCAGTTATCTCCGGATTCAACACCTGTTTGTCTCTGCGAGAAGACTCTCTGTCACAACTAGTCAATTAACTAGTTCTAACTCATGTGCATGAATGCATCTATTAATTAAATATCTTTATTTAATTAATTAATTAAATTATGCATTCAAATTCTTCATCTTCAAGTTCTAACTTTGTCTTTGACATTGAAAGTCTATTTCTTCTATTTTTGAAGACTCTTAACTGAAGATTAAGATCTTGAACTCTTGTTCTTCCTGTTTTCGAACAGTCTTGACACAAGATTAAGTTATCGTTCTAACTTAATCTTTATCCTATAGTCTTTTATGACTCATGTTCTAACTCACATTCTATTTGACACATAACTCACATTGCATGACATTCATCAATCTCATCCGTCGATCTCTCTTTCAATCTGAGCAGATCATTCCAAAACCCAAAATCTATAAAATGGCCTGTCATTATCATTATTCCTCCTCCCAAAATCATACACTTTTGAGAAGAAACTTATCTTCCATATTTTTCTTAGACAATCAACATGGTTATGCTTGCATCAATACTGAAAAGGAAAAATGGAGAAGAACAATCAAGATAATTCGAAGGAGTGGATGCATATTTGGTGAGAGCTTTCCAATTGATTTGTTTAGTTTAATTATGTTTACTTGTTTCATTATTTGTTGTTTGATTTAGATTAATATTGATTTAGATTAGGATTAACATCGTTTATTCTAGTTGCAGAGATCATTCTAGATTTTATTCTATGTTACAACTTCCAACAACAACAAATTTTCCAGATTGGTTTTTAATTTCACATCCCTGTGAAGTGAACATAACTTGATAGCCACTGTCACAGATTTGACTGACACTCAGAAGGTTATGTTTTAATCCTTCTACATAATATACATTGTAGACAGGAGTGTCTTCATTCAAAAAAAGAGAACCTCTTCCTTTGATTTGAATTCCTGAATTATCTCCAAACTTCACATAACCACCTACATAATCTTCAAGATTTGTGAATTTTTCTTTATCACCAATCATGTGGTTTGAACAACCACTGTCCAGGACCCATAGGTCCTTTTTCTTGGAATGGAAAGAAGTTTGAACAAGCATAGTCTGTTCATTGTTGTTAACAACTTTAGGTTTCTAGACTTTGATAGTTTTCAGCTGTTTATTCCTGCTGATCAACATTGCAATGCTTAGCAGAATCACCCAACGACTTGCATGAGAAACATCTAATCTGACTTGCAAAACCATGATTCTGCCTAAAACCAAATCTAGGAGTTCTAGAATTCATAAATCTGCAAGAGTTCACTTTGTGACCAAATTTATTGCAGAAATAACAATACCCATAAAAGAGTGGGTAGGAGTTGTAAACCATTATGTTGCTCCTAAAAGGATGAGTATGACTCTTGTCAAAATTAGGATGTTTGAGTTTAGGACTTTTGTTTCCAGCCACAACATTGTCCTTTGCACTGCTATTTGAACATTCACCTTTCACAAAACCAATTTCAATTTTATCATTGTTCAGTTTCTATTTACTGAGCATGTCATTCAGTTTAAGAGTGCTTTCATATTTCTCAATAGTCTTCCTGAGATCTACAATCTCATGTTCAATTTTTTGAATTCCTTGGTCTTTAAAACTTATGCCAATGCGAAGACAATCTTCAACTCTCTTCGATTCTTCAAGTTGAGTTTTCAAATAAATTATCTCAAGATTTATGAGTTGCTCTTGTGAAATATCTTGAGCAGTATTCTTTTCTTGAGTACGCATCTATTTATTAAGTTTTCTCATCTCTTTTAGAGCACATTTCAGTTCTCCTTCATAATCCACTTCACCTTCTTTAGCATCATTGTTGTTAGTTTCATCTTGCTGAATGATTTCAGCCATGAATAGATTTTCATCCTCCTCATCTAAAGAATCTTCAGATTTAGAGTCTATTTCATTTTTGTTGAATAGGCTTTTCTTCTTTTTGAAATTGAATTTTTGTTTGGGTCTATAAGCCTTTTTCTTGGCAAGTTTCTCAGATTTTTCGTTATCACTGTTTATGTCACCATAGGCCAATTTTTCAACAAAGTGGCCTATTTTTCCATAGTTAAAGCATTTGAAGGGAAGTTTTCCCTTATACTTTCCAGAACCCCTTTTGAGTTTCCTCACAAAGTGTGATTCTTTAGAATCAAAAATTTTTGATTCAGTGAGCTCATCCCTTTCTTTCCTTTCAGCATTAAATGTTGATTCTTTTGTAGTGGTGTTGTTTTTACTAATCCTCAATTCATAGGCAGTAAGAGTGCCTTGAAGACTGTCAAGGGTAAGTTGGGTAAAGTGTTTCTTCTCTTATAGAGTAGCTACCTTGGCTTCAAATTTTGTTGGTAAGGTTCTGATGACCTTGGTTACAACATCAAATTCCTTGACTTCTTCTCCTAGACCCTTCATGGCATTTACTATTTCATCAACTCTCAAAAAGTAGTCAGCTACTTTTTCATCATCCCTCATTTTTAATTCTTCAAATTGGTGTTTTAGAGTGAGGACTTTAGACTGTTTTACCTTTTCATTTCCTTGATAGATAGTTTCAAGTTTAGTCCAGATTTCACTAGCAGAACTGCAGTGCATGACTTTGATGAAGACATCTTTAGTCAGAGCACACAGAAGAGCATGCTTTGCTCTTGTATTGGTTTCATATATTTTCTTTTCATTAGAAGTAGTTGGAAAAGTAGCTGGTACAGTGTACCCAGACAATACTATGCTCCAGACATCAAGGTCAATAGAAATTAAATAAGTCTCCATTCTAATTTTCTAGAATACATAATCAGTTCCATCAAATAATGGAGCTCTAGTCATGGAAGTACCTTCATGAGCTTGAGACATTTTGAATAGACTCCAAGTCCAGAATCAATCCTAGGTTGGAAAAACCTATTAGAGGACCCTAGGCTCTAATACCAATTGTTGGAGTGAAAATACACTGAGGGGGGCGGGTGAATCAATGTTTATAACTTCTTTAACAAATTTAACTAAAATTGAAAAGAACCATACATATGTTCTCATTTATCAATGATAGAATTGTAGTCGGTCGTGGTCGGCCGTAGTCGGCTGTAGTCAGCCAAGTTAGTAGAATGCAATAAAACTATAGTCTTAGTGGGAATAATTGTTGGCATGTACTTTCGGGTAATTAAGTCCCGATTAGTTGTAGGGGGTTGTTATGGAACGTCACGATGGTTGGTTGCTCAACCAACCACCGAACGTTATATGTACTCAGTTTTGTAGTCGGGAGGACATTACTATTGTTATTGTGATTCCATGATTGATAGCACGGATATAATGGTGATATTTACTGGATATGAATACAAACATCTTATGGTTCTATCATATTGTATTGTTCTATTCTGTATGTTACATTAGTTCCATTTACTTCCTATGTAAAGTAGTACATTGATATAAACATTTGGCGTCATTGCATAAGCGGACCAGGGAAGCACTCAGTGTGATGGCAGCATAATGGGCCGACCAATGGACGAACCCATAGTAAGGAATGAAGAAAGAGAGGATGAGTTGACACAAGATCTGACAAATCTCTGGAACATATCCCTATGAGACCACGTACGGAGGCAAGCCCTCTGACAAGAAGTCCCTGAGGCAGTTATTTGGGATCGCCTCGAAGTAAATGATGAGGTTGATCACCTCCTCCACTGCATGCCAAGATTGTTGGCCCATCATTCCATCATCCTACAAGAACTTCGGGTGGAGGAGGAACAAGAATGCCAAAGGCAGCAAATCTTGCAGCGGTATGAGGAACGAACCAAATGGGAGGAGGAAGAAAGGGACACTAGTCAGAGACATACCCCTGGCAACTAGCAATGGTCATGTGAAAGACCTGTAAATGCCCGTATGGCCGAACAAAGACAAGAACCGAGTACCATTTGGGCACGAAGCGAAGGAGGAAAGAATTCAATAATCATTAAGAATACAAGAGCAAGAAAACCGATGGCTAAGATTTAGTAAATCACATCAGCACCCGGAGGAAGAGAAGTACGAGGAACCATTCAGCACCCTGTACGTAGAAAAACATAAAAATTGAGAAAATGAAGATGAATTGAATGAAGAACTTGAAAATAGCATCCAATGCATTTGGGAGTTGTCCATATCGGACGACGACGAAGGGCTGAGGACAAGGAGATCTGAGCCCAAGACCCCTTGGCAAAGGGAGCACCGGAGTGGGACCTGTTGATCGTTAAAATGACATAAACAACATTAAAATAGAATATTTCTACTCTATTTCTCCTAAAAGAGGAAGACAACATGTAGTAGCCTAACTCCCAAGGTCTTGGTAGTTGGTTCTCAACTATCTGATGTCACTCAATTGGTTCATGCAACTGTAATATTCAAGGGGCCTGTGATGGTAACAAAGGATTCAAGCTATGACTCTCTTTATTGAAATAGTTCCTGTAAATCAATGGGTTTTAAATAAAAGAAAAAGATAGAACAAAGGGGTAAACTAGTAAGTATGAATTAAATTTATCTAATATCTAGACATATACTTTTAACAATGAATGTTTTCTTAACTGATCAAAAAAACCATAGCATGACACAACCCATAGTATGATTGTACCATCGTGTACATCTTAGGTGCTTAATTCAATTCCACTATTCACATATCATAAGTATTTCCAAGATTTCAAAACAACACACATTAATTCATCATCAAAACTATAGATCAACAGACTTCAATAACTTTAATTCAATGACAATTTAACAAGATAATCTTTAAACCTGGTTTCTTCTAATGACTTTCATCACATAAGAAACTATCATGCTTCACCATAATCACTGGCATTCAGGTGGATTATAACTCATTAACCTTATCAAACAACACAATTCAATGTAAACTCCATATTTCGTGAACCTGTAATTCTATTAACTGTAAAAAGATCTAGTACAATGTATCTCTGCAAAACTCTATAAAATTATATCTCCTAGTACTAGGTAAGACAATCCAATTCTCAATTAGCTGACCTTTACAATGTGATACCCATTAGGTATTTATAGATATACAAAAGAAGTTCGAACTTCACTTCTATTTTAGGCTTTCCACCTTTTTAGGAACAATCAACTTTCTTGGAAACTCAGATCAACTTTGATCTTGAGTCCTTACATTATACATTCAATTTGATCTAAAAATAGAGGATAGAAATAGAAGAAAAGAAGTCATGCGCCCTCAAGACTATCAGTGCTGCATGCATGCAACATGCAAGGAAGAAGAACATCATGCATGCAAGATTTTATGCATGTGAAGCCGGATCCGCCATGAACTCATCATAACTGGTGAAGACTTGTTGTAGCATATCCATATCTAGCCCATCAATCCATTTATCTTCAAATTCTGATCCAACTCCACTGTAGCAAACTCTTTCATACTTTTAACCTTGATCAATTCTCTCCCTGCAACTTTTATTTCTTCTTTGACTTCTACAAGCCAATCTATCACAAAGTCTCCTCCATCATCTTTCTCCTGCATGAGTCCTTGGAATCCTTCATTCCATTTCTCTCTAACCTGACTCAAAGGCATGCCATCTTTTGTCATTACATTCATATCTACAATTATAGCCATGACTGCTTCCAACTCTTCCAACTGCTCAGTTAAATTATTAACTACTTCCTGAATCTCATCCTTATGCTTGCTCAAAAAGCCAGTCCTAAACTTAAGTATGCGAGAAGTCTTTTCTACAAAATATTTGTTATCATCTTCAAGTATAGATTCTTCTAGAAGAGTAGCTAGAGGCAATGTATTTATCTTTTCTAATTTTTCACTATACTCCTTATACTCTTCTTCTAGTTTTTAGATGCCTCAATGTATTGATGCATCTCTTTTATTACTCCTTGTGCCTCTTTGTAGGTTTCAAATCCTTTTGCTAAAACCTCACCTACCTCTCGGTTCACTTTGTCTATCCATTTGTCAACCATCTCCCCCTTACCTCTAACCTGCACCAAATCATCAACCTCCTTTTTGCTTAGCAAACCAGGAATCTCAATAGCTGCAACCTGTTGTGACCTTGGAGAGGAGACACTCTTCAAGAATGAATGTAACTGATCCAATTGAACCTTAAGCTCATCTTTCTTTTGTTTTTCCTTCATCATTCTTGATTTAGTTGTTGAAGCCACCACATCAATCAAATTCATTTGTTGATTTCTAGTGGGTTTTCCCAAATTAACCGCACTGAATTGATAGTCTGTTAGCTGCATATCCCCTACCTCCTTTTCAGTCATAGGCATGGCACATTCAACAACTATCTCCCCTTTATTCGTGAGTCTAGTAGAATGTAAGATTCTAGCCTTCTTTTTAGGCCTTTCCTGTTCAATTCCCCCCATCATGTCCTCCCAATTAAGAGGTTGAGGAGGTGTTCTAGCTCTCTTCTGCAAATCTGATTTCAACCATATAGGAGCACTGGGAGCAGTCATCATCATGGAACAGGAAGCAACAACTGTAGAGGGTGGCTGAATATTTACCTCAGGTTGAGAATCATCCTTTTCTTTTTCTTGTTGTTCCTACAGCACATGCATCTGCACCAACTTCTCAGCCTCTTCTCTATCTCGTTGCTCCTGCATTTTCTTGTCTCCTTCTTCTTTTCTCAATCTCTCTTCTTCCATCTGATCCTTCTCTAATTTATCTTTTTCTAAGGCCTCTCTTTCTAGAGTCTCCCTCTCTAACTCTTCTGCTTCTAAAGCTTTAAATTTTGCAGCTTTAGCATCTTCTTCCTTTTGCTTCCTAATTAGCTCTTCGGCCTCTTTTTCTTTCCTTATCTTTTATGATTCTTCCTTTTCTATCCTTTCCATTTCTAAGACTATGAGCTTCTCTACCTTTTGCCTTAATTCTTCAGCTTGCTGTTTCTTTATTAGCTCTTCAGCATCTCTTTTGTTTCTTAGAGCTTCAGCTTCTTGTTCTTTCTATCGAGCTTCCTCTTCAAGCTTCAATCTAGCAACCAGGGCTTCCTTTTCCCTTCGGTTTCTTGCTTTCTCCTCCTCAAGATCATGGATCTTCTATATCAATTCTAACTTGTCATTTTCTGCTTTGACCTTGATCTCATGCTCTCGTTGCCTCATTTGCTTCTCTATTTCACCAGTTGTTGTCCTTGCTTCAATTTGTTTTGCCTTTAATTGCCACTGTTGAAGTAGAGCATCAGCTTGTAACTTTGCCTCCATTTCCTTTTGTTTCTCCGCAACAACTCTTACATCAGACTCTCTTGTAGCATCTTCAAATAGTTTCCATTGCTCTTCCTACGTCAAAATCTGCTGAATTGTCCCCTCCAAAGGCATGTTTTCTTGCAAGTCCTTCTCTAAAAGAGTTTCATCCGAGTCTGTCTCAATTTCTACCAATTCTTCCTCCACTTCTTTTCCTTTATCAGTTTCAGCCATGGCATAAAGTACTCCTTCTTGAACCTCTTTAGTTTTCTTTCTTGTGAGTGGGGCTTGTGTGGATGACTCACCCAATGAGGGCGTAGAAACAGTAGATTCTATTGGAACATCTCCCTCCGGTGCCTCTTCTTCTTCATCGACTACCTCAAGCTCTATTTCTTCAACATCAAGAGGAAAGAATTATAATGGATCCTTGGAAGGTGTCTTTCTTTTAATCCTCTTGAATCCTTTACCCTTCTTAAGGACTGGTCCTTGAGGAGCTCGAGCTTTCATCATCAACCATTTTACACTTCTATCCAAAACTATTCTTCCAATTTTCTTAATATCAATTGTTTCTTCCTCATTCCAGTCGATTGGATTTAAGCTTTTAGTGCCAATGTTCAAAGATTCATATGAGGGATCTAATACAATTCCATCATCCACCAAAGTGTCAGGAATATTTTCTTTAATACCAAGCTCTGACATGAGTGAGACTGATAATCTCTCATAATTCTTCTTCCTCAAGTCATAATCATCCAGCCTATCACAACAAAAGTCCTCTAACAAATTAAAGTGTTTAGTGAACACTGAAGGTAATAAAGCATGCATTTTCTTCCTTGGATTAAAATACTTACGAGCTGTATACAATCCCAATTTCAATTGTATCAACTCATTACAAACCACCTCTACTCCCTTCAAATGTTGACAATTATATTCACCCAGTGTCATGGGAAATTTATGGCATCCTATCTTGTGCTTGATCCCAAACCTAGCATTAACTCCAATGGCCTGATACACAAACTCCATAAGCACTATTCTATTACTGCAGCATCTTGGAAGCAAATGGGGATGACCTTCAAAACCAAACAATTTGAAGTATGTAAATTTGGGGTATTGGATGTATCAACTTCCCCATTCAGCAATAAAAGCCATAGCTTCTTGACTTAACCTGTATCCTGCATCTCCACTCAACTGGTTGATAACCACATATAAAAATGCATCATTGACTCTTCTAAAGTGAGTCTCAGCAACCTGAAGAGATAATTGATCGTAGTGTTCCCATACTTTCTATTGTCCATCCAAAACTCCCATTATAGCTACTCTATTTAATCCTTGAAAAATCCCCAATCTTGCTGTAGCATAAACCACATAAGAAGTCATGAAGAAATATTTAGTCTGTCTAACCCTTGTGAGTTGATCATGTATGGCATCAGAAACAATCACTGACCGATCAAACTGGTAATCACCCTGAAAGATTACTTGAATAAAATGAAACATCCATTCCTTGAAGTGGAAGGCATCCCTCTTCCCAAACACCCTGGACAACAGTAATATCAAATAAGATATCTCCTTCTTGAAATCTGCCCTCTTTGGTTGGTCTACCAGCTTACTTAAAGATTTCTTCTCTGTGCTTAACCATTTTTTGTTTAAGTGAGACTTATTGGAGTCTTTATGCTTGCTATATTTCTCCAATGCCTCTGCTTCAATTAGCTTCACCAAGTTCTTGGGATCGGGAACATTAAATATGCTTTGGAACATTTGCGGAGTAAGATCTATAATCACATTATTTTGTGAATCCATGCATAGTCTTGTAGTAGGATTATAAGTACTGGTCACTGTCAATATCAACTCCGGACACTGAACTGATAAAGGAAACACAATGATATGTGCAAGACCGGAATCAACAATCCTTTGTGTTCTCCCTATCAGGTTTGCTCATTCTGCAAAGGTCTCTTCATGTAATTCTTCAAATTTATACTAGCCCAGATTAATATCCATGATATCTGACCAGTCTGATTCCACCTTGCTCACTTTCACCACCGGATTCCTATGATCATACCTCAATGTATAAGGAAGCTGTTCTGGTTTCACCTTCTTTATTTTTGGTGTTGTCTTTGATGTTCCAGCCAGTTGATTCCTTCGAGTAGCCTCTCCTGACGTTCCTAACATGTTTCAATTCTCCTGCAAGCAAACTTCTAATTAGATCTTTATATATCATCATAAAACATGCTTTTAAAATATACTTGTTACACATACATCAGAGTCAGAACCAGACAGAAGCTCAAAACAATCTTTTTTACAAAACTAGCAAACTCGGAGCAAAAACTAATATAGAAACTTCACCTAATAACAAATGGGCTCGAAGTCGGACTCGGGGAGATTATCGGAACCAGGATCAGAATGAAAAAGGGATTTGGTTTTCTTCGAATTCTCATTTTTTTCATATTCTATTTCCATTCTGCCTCTGCCTCCGATTTGGTCATTGTTACTTTGCAAAAAGACTTACCCATTATACGCGGAGCTGGAAACGGGATGAAACATGAAATCGATACCTTTTGCAAACAAAATTCTTAAGTTCAAGATTGGTTTCGATCCCGCCTCCGTCAATTATCATATTCTTCAAGGAAACCTTTTAGAACTCAAAATCGAAAACAGGATAAAAATGGAATTGATGACTTTTGTAAAACAAAACTCTTAGGTCCATAATCTATTCCGATCCCGCCTCCGCCTATGTTATCACGATGTCATCAAATACTTTATTCATTTTCTGGACAACTTCATCATTAAAACCTAGGTCACTATAAAATGGAAAGGAGCCTTAAAAACACTACACTCATATGACCATGGGGAACAATTGCACTTTAGGATCATTTTTTAATCATTTAAAGTAATTGTAGAGACCAACGAAACCCTAATCTAACAAAACTAATAAAAACTAGGGCACGGGTTTAAACCTTGCCATTTTACCAGACAACAAAACCATAATCAAACAATAAATATAATCTACCCTAACTCACTGTAAAATCTCTAATCTACCTCACTGTAGATTCCTAATTTAACAAACACCATTAAAGACCCTTAATCTAATCTAATCTAATCTACTGCAGACCAAAAATGACACAACGTAATCACGATTAAGACATGAAAGTGACGGTGCCCTAAAAATAGAAAGAAATGACATGATAAAACAAGAAAACAAAGATTTAAAGTAAAACAAACCAGACAAAACAAGAACCTGCTCATTCAATCACATCAATGATCATAGAATTGCTTTAAAACACAATGATTGAACACACAAGCAGATATAAAGCAAAACATAATGAACACAACCACAAATAAACAATGAACAACAAAGATAAAAAGACCTACCTCAAATCCAAACAAACCCAAGCTAACTTTCTGAATCGATTCGCACACAATATCCCTTCTCTATCTTGATCAATCTACTCAAATGAACTCTGCTATTGCTCTTCGCGCTCTTAGACTTGTAATAATAACAATAATGATCTGCTTTAACCCTTAATAAAGGTAAATATGTGAGTTTCTACCTACACCGGCAACCACCATTAATGCATTAAAACGTAGTAAAGGTAGAGTCAGAACTGTAAGAGAACGAACACTGGTCTGTAGTGTGCTTCAGTCAAAAAGTCAACAACAAAAATGGCGGGGGTGGAACTAAAATGGAAATGAAATCTCAAATTCATAAAATTCCCAAACTCAATTCCGATTCCGGTTCCGGTTCCGCCAACTAAAAACAAAACAAAAGTAAACCAAAAAGACCAACCTAATAAAATAAAACAGAAAAATTGAGACAAAGAAAAAATAAAAATAGCGGAGGCGAGATCGGAATAGATTGTGATTTTGCAAATTTTCATAACAACCATCCTAATTCCCACTCCAACTCTGCTTCCGCTAAAGACCAAATCAAAGACAGAAGAAAAGACTATCGGGATGGAACCAAAAACAAGCCTCAAAGAACTTTCGGAACCCGATTCAGTTCCGGTTCCAACTCCGACAGACTCAAAAAACAAAATGAAAGATAAAGGAAAACAAGGGGGACCCATTTTGACCAAGGCAAAAGATGGGGTGGTTATGCAAGGCATAACAAATGGCGACTCGGCTGGGAAAATGGTTTACCCATTTTCAAGATACCCAAAGAGAATTTCAGTCACCCAAAAACAACTGACTTATAAACATTTTAACTCGAATAAAATCAGATATTTGTGGGATAAGTTTGAACTAGAATCTCAAATTTATGTGCCCATGAATTATCTTTGAATCTGAGTGTGTGCTTATTTTGTGCATCATTCTTCAGAAATACTTTCTTTATTCCTTTGAACAACTCTACCTATTATTCAAGCTACTTGAGTTGAATCCTTTAACTATCGTGCAGTAAAATCCTGGGTATTGCTCTACTGCCAGACAGGCGTCCATAGCCCTAACGGAGATGCCTCTAGTTCTCACAAAGCATTGCTCTACAGTTATCCAAGTGTCCATAGCCCCGATAGAGATACTTGGTTATCCACTTGATGTTGAGCTTGCTTTTCTTTCTTTCCTTCTCTTTTTTTTATATATATAGAAACTCTTTTATGCATCTCTCAATACTTAGATTCAATGAATCTAAAATGTGGGTTGAGTACTACAATGGATTTCGTGATAGTCTTGGAATCTGATTTTTCACTTGAAACAAAGGTAGAGTCATTCCAAAATAAATAGGCATTTACTCATGCAGATGTTTTATCTAATTTGGTGACAGATTTATTTTGATAACAATGCATAGGATAATCACAATGTATCTTCTCACCTTTAAATAACTTCTCAAATCCAAACTAGAATGATCATAAGACATAAGTTTTCAGAATGAAATTCTTTTCCATGATTATAATGAAAATACCTAAACCAATTTCTCTCCTAGTACCAATAGCGTACTTTGAATAACAACCCCAAGTTTTGAGATAAACAAAATAGAGATCCCCAACAAAACAAAAACTAAAACAAAAACAAAACAAAATAACAAACAAAAACAAAAACAACCTAACAAAACAAATTAAAAACCTAACTTAACCAAAAACAAAAACAAAAAGCTTAATTGCGTATGATATAGTAGAATACATCTTCCTCTTAAAATATCAAACCATTTTATGCACCAAAATAGTGCTTGAGAAATTGACCATTAATTGGTAATGGAACAAACTCTCCTGTTAATGTACTCAAATGAAAGGCATTCTCTCCTAAGATTTCAGCTATTTGATAGGGACCTAACCAAAGTCTATCAAACTTTTGATGATCTCCCTTCTTTTCTTTAGCCTTATCCCATAATAACACCAGATCTGATATTCTAAAATCTTTTACTTTGGCTCTTTTGTCAAACCAGCGCTTGACAACAACCTACTGTTTAGAGAATTGCTGCAAAGCAGCATCTCTTTGTTCTTCCATGTTTAACAATTTAAGCAATCTAACCTCAATCCTATCATCCTTATTATAAAATTCCTGCATAAATTTCAGAATAGGTATTTGTAAATGAATGGGGAAGATTGGATCTTGGCCATAAACTAACTTAAAAGGTGAATTACCTAGGGCTGCTTTGATTCTGGTTTGATCTGCCCATAAGACAAATCTCAGCTGGGTATGCCAGTCCCTAGGGTTACTTTCTAATAACTTTTTTATTACTTCCAATAAATTCTTATTTGTGGACTCAGCCACTCCGTTCCCCTGAGGGTAATAATTGGAAGAATATTTTAACACAATCTTATGCTCATAGGCCCATGAAATAAATTCAGCAGAGGAAAAAGCAGGGCCGTTATCACATACCAGAGCAAATGGAACTCCAAACCTGGTTGTGATGTTCTCTGTCAAAAACTTAATGACCACCTCTGTGGTGCTATTCTTGCAAGGTAGGGCCTCCATCCAACGTGTGCAACAATTCGTCGCAGTTAAGATGAATTTGTGACCTGCAGAAGAATTTGGATTAATCACACCTACAAAATCAAGTGCCCATTGGGAAAATGGCCTTACCTCATAAACCGGTTGTAGGGGCATCGCAGGATTTCTTTCTCTTGATGCAAAAGTTTGACATACATGACAAGTCCTGCAATGTTGATGTGCATCCCTAAACACATAAGGCCAATAGTAACCTGACCTTAAAATCTGATGAGCCAAAGCATCAATAGATCCATGTCCTGTCCCATGTCTTCTATGAAATTCATTTATGGCATGTTTAGCTTCTTGCTGATCCAATCAACGCAAGTAGATCCCTTGGAAATTCTTCCTGTAGATTGATCCCCCTTTGAGCATATAATGAGCGCTTTTCATCCTCAGTGCTCTTCTTTGAGTAGCATTCATCCCTTCTGGACACTTGTTATTGAGGAGGAAAAAGACTAAATCTGTATACCAGGGATCTTTTGTGAATGATTGAACAGTGTATTGTTGGCAAGTTATACCTCTGTCCACTTCATCCATCACCTTTGACAAACCTTGACCTCTTACAAGCTTCATTGGGTGAATCTCCAAGTCAAATTCTTGTAAAATGGCCATCCATTTCCCTCTTCTTTCCCCTAATTCACTTTGCATTAGGAGGGACTTTACAGCTAGATCTGGGACTATAGCCATCACTTGACTTCGGATTATGCAGTGTCTGAACTTCTTCACTGCTCGCACCAATGCAAAAGCCTATTTTTCTATTGATGAATATCTTACTTCTACATTCTTAAATGGAGAGCTCATAAAAGCAATAGGCCTCTCCTCATTCTCTTCTCTTCTCTGTGTCAAGACTGCTGCACATGAATGTTCAAAAGCAAAAGAATAAATGTAAAATGTTTTTAGATAATCTGGGCTTGTTAAAATAGCTTCCTCAGATATAGATTGTTTAATTTGCATGAAAGCAGATTTAGCCTCTTCACTCCATTCAATTTTTGCATCCTTCTTCATCATTTCATTAAGTGGTTTGACAATCTCTGCAAACCCTGTTATAAATTTCCTGACAAAATTAATCCTTCCAAAGAAAGATCTCATCTCCTTCTTACTTCCTGGCCTTTTCAACTTCAAAATGGCTTCTACTCGATCAGGATCTATGGAAATTCCCTCCTCTGATATAATGTGACCCAAGAGATTCCCTTCAGAAACTCCAAATGCACATTCTTTGGATTGAGAGAGACACCATAACTGATACATTTCTTTAGTACTTTCTCTAAATCAGCAGCATGATCTTCTCTACTCTTAGAGAAGATGGTCAGATCATCAACATAGATGATTATACATTTTCCTATCAGATCTTTAAAAGCTACATCCATTACTCTTTGAAAAGTAGCACCAGCATTTATTAGACCAAATGGAATCCTCCTGTAGGCAAATGTGTCCCACTTTGTAGTGAAAGCAGTCTTCATCCTATCCTCATGACTTAACAATACTTGATTGTATCCTAAATATCCATCCAAGAAAGACATCATTTGAGATCCATTAAATTTTTGCAATACTTCATCAAGAGAAGGTAATGGATAGTTGTCCTTCTCAGAGGCTTTGTTTAAATTTTTGAAATCCACACATAACCTGATTTCCCCATTCTTCTTCCTCACAGGAACTAGATTAGCCACCTAGGTAGAGTGCCTAACTGGAAAAATTATTTTTGTAGCCAAAAGCTTCTGTACTTCACTCTGGATCAGAGGCTCGATTAATGCATTAACTGGGCATTGCTTTTGGTGAAACGGCTTGGCTTCTGGCTTAAGAGGAATTGTATGTGTGATAATAGATGTATCAAAAGTTTTCAAATCATCATAGCTCCAAGCAATTGCTTCAATATTTTGCTTCAAAACTTTGGTTATCTCATCCTTTATTTCCCGAGGACAAGTCTTCCCTATAAGAACATTCCTTTCTAACCCTAAGTGAGTCAAATTAACGGATTCATACTTGCCTCCCTCACTCTTTGTAGGCATTCTCTGATAAGCTCGTGGATCTGAATCAAATATCCTTTCCAATGCTATCATCCCTTTTGGAATGTTATTGCTCATTAAATCCATTATCCCTTCTGGATTGTCACTTTCTAGATTCTAGTCTCCTTGATCCCTGTCAACGTCATCAATTATCTGTCCTTGAAATACATCAGAACTCTCCAAAAAGGCCAAAATATGTTGATCATCATTAAACACCTGGAAGTGTCTAACATTGTCAGGAATTGCAGGGACTGAAATCAACTCCACAGAAAACCTCTTTAGATTTGAATCTTGCATCGGCTCTAATGTACTTGTTGCAATGGCAAGAGCATCTACTATTTGATTTGCTTCCCTTGGAATAAGAGTAATCCCAAAGGCATCAAAATCTTCTATTAAATTTTAGACCCTATTCCTATAAGCAACCAATCTTTTATTATGGCAAGTATATTGGCTACGTACCTATTTCACAATTACCTCAAAGTCTCCCATCACTGTAAGAGCAGTTACCTTTTTTCTTATGAGAAAACATAAGTCCTCTTGCAAGTGCCTCATATTCAGCCACATTGTTAGTGCAACCAAACTGCAATCTATAAGAAGCAAAATAAGTTTTCCCTTTCAGGTTAGTTAATTCAATTCCTGCTCCACTTCCTGCTTTAGATTTAGAACCATCAAATTTAAGAGTCCACAACTGGTCTCTTGCTGGGAGCTCTTTCTTTTTAGAAACTACAGGGATTTTGTCACTTGTGACATGTGGTGGCTCAGACTTTTGTTGTTTATCAAAATTCATGTTGAGAAGGAGCTCAGTTAACGATTTTCCTAGTTCCTTAATTTGTTCAACAACTACCTCCTGAGCGATTTCTTGGGCTGAGTCAGGATCTGGTAAAGCATATAGAATAGGGGTATTAAAATGAAACTGAGATACTTCCACTTCCTCCTTTTGATCTGAAAACCCTAAGACGTGAGTTTGTTCTACTGGTAAAGAAACTTCTTCTAGAGAAAGACTGACCCGTGTAAGAATAGTTGCATCCTTAGCTTGGAAAGAGAACTCATTGATGGGAGTCTTAATTACCTCTTGAGATTCTTGGTTGGGTAGATCTACATGCCCTAGAATATCTATGCATGACTGACATGTCAACTCCGAATGGTTATGATAGTGTATCCTACACCAATTAGGAAGCAATAAATTACTCAAATCAGTTTTTGTTCCTAAAACCAGCCTATCTTGTTGCAATTTCATTATTAGAACTTGCTGGTTGATGTGATTCATCAAATCAATGTGGTCTAAGGAAAGTGTATCCTCAGAACTAACTACAAAGAAAGTAAGGACTTCCTCTTTCTTGTAAACACCCATCTCAGTCTCAAATAATGCTACTTCATTTGGAGTATCATACTCTGTAATCATGTGTTTGAGCCTAGGTTCACTTTCAATTCTTATATGAGTGGCAACCCCTTTCCATGGTAACCACATGTATGAGAAGTCCAAGGATAGATACCCTCCTATGCTTTTCATTAGCTCTCAACTTAAAAGCATCCCATATGTTTCTGGGATGTCAACAACTTGAATATCTATATAGGTTTGGATCCTTGGGTTTGATCCAACCTGCACATGCATGTTCTTCAACTCACCTACAACATTAACTTCAGTTTTATCCAATTGAATCACCTTTTTATTGGTTGGAATAGGACTCAATCCTAAATTTTTACAAATCAAAAAAGGCATGATATTCCTTGATGCTCCAGAATCTACTAAGCAATTGTGTAGATTCTTTCCAAAGATTCTCAAACTTAACAAGAAAGATGGGGTAGTGGTCTTACCTTTATACATAGCAACATTCATCTCCTTTGCGGGAGTCACTTTACCTTTCCCTTTCAAGCGATCTGTTTCTTCCAAAGCTTTTAATACCACCTCCCTTTGAGCTTGGCACCACTTCATGATATCAAAGAAAGATAGTGATGTCTTCTGCCTTTGCAATTCTGCAACATAATCAAACTCTGAATCATTCCTAAATTGGTACTTAGGAAAAGAAGGCTGATTACCTCTATTTTGAGCATCAGAAGGTCCCTTTGGTGGGGGTGCATTGTTATCTACATTCTGATTTGGTGGAACCATGTTGTTAGGGGGTGCAAATGTAGTGAATGGCCCTTTATTCTGGTTCCTCAGAAAGTGACCCCCCTTAGATTGGAAAGCTTGAGCATCATAGACATCTTCTTCTGGCTCATTATCCCCTTGCATAGGGAATTGATACTTTTCTTCAATGGTTTCATAAGTCATGGCAGTGCTGATTGGCCCATTGCCTTGATTGGAATTTTCTGCTTGAGGATGGGCATCAGCCTGTGCAATTTTCACCATCTTCTCCATTTCTGGGCAATTGACCTCAGAATGGGCTGCTGTATCATGCAACCTACACCAATTTGTCATAAAATTCAAATCAACAACATTAGCAGTATTTGTTCTCTCTTCACCTGCTTGATAATTATGGGGAACTCCTCCATTGTTAGGTCCAGTATTCCACTTCCTATTGTTTTTGTTGTTGTTATTGAACCTCTGATTGTATCCTCTATTTTGATTTTGATAATTCTGGTTTGAGGATTTTTGATTCTGGAAGTTCCTATTGGTGTTTTGATTAGAGTAATTGCCTTAATAGTTATAACCTCCCTGATTGTTGTAATTTTGGTTTTGATTATTGGGAGGGTTTTGTTTGAGCTATGCCATGTCATTTGACATCTGAGAGAGAGTATTTTTGAGTCTCTACTTCGCTTGTAAGTTGAACAGTTTGCTCATTCTGCACATTTTGAACTATGGCTGGGGAATGGACATGGGTTGGTCCTCCCCCTTGTTGTGATTGATTTTGAGGTTGATGTTGAGGTTGTTGTTGTGGGGGTTGATGTGAGGAATCATGCATGTTATTGCCAAAGAAGGGCACAGTTGGTGGTGCTTGCAACTCGGATACAGGTCCATAATGGGAATAAGATGTCCCTGGGACAGTATTGTATAACGGTGGATTAGGCATCTGATAATTCATTGGAGGAAAAGTTACTCCTAACCCTCCAGATTGTAGATTTGATTGTTGTTGCAATTTGATAGCCAAATGATAAATCTTAGATAATGAGTCAATATCATCAGGTTGATAAGTTCTTTGTAAGAACAGACCAATTAAAGGATCAACAGCTCTCAGATATGCCCGTATGGCCATGGCTTCCAGCACTAGGTAAGGCTCTTGTAGCCTACGATACATTCTATGGAACCTAGTATTGAACAAGGGAAATGGTTCATGATGCTCCTTTCTAATAGTGGAAAATTGGTGATATAGTATGGTAGGGTCTACATATACCCTAAACTAATTAATAAAAGCATTCTCTAAATCTATCCAACCCATAATGGATCCTTGGGGCAGATTTAGATACCAATTATATGCCATATCTCCTAGGCAGTAGGGAAATAGTCTACATACCACATCTTGATGAGCAACTTGAGCTCATGTGCAGGCATCTTTGAATGCTTGTATATGTTCCTTTGCACTTCTTGATTCTCCATGCATGTATTTCGGACATAACTTCTCTGGGTTCTTTGGTAAATCATGGAATCCACATGGAATAGTACCTAACGGGGAGGGATTACCCATAGAATAAGCCATTGGTGGGATTGGTTGGGCAGGTGGTGGTGATAAAGGCTGAATTGATGGTGACAAAGGCCTATTTGGTGGTGGTGTGGATGGAATTGATGGAAATCCTGGTGGAGTAAGTGGTGGTGGTAATGCAGGTATTTCTACCCTACGAGCATGAGGTCTGGGTCTAACTGGGGTTTGAAGCTCTTCGAATAGTTCACGATTAGTAGAGGATTTTAGCACCCTCTCGTATCCCTCTAGTGAAAAAGATCTTCCGCGAGCCAGATTGTCCTTTCAATCCCTCCTTCTAGTGCCAATTTCTATTGATGGTTAAAATGACACAAACAACATTAAAACAGAATATTTCTACTCTATTTCTCTTGAAAGAGGAAGACAACATGTAGTAGCCTAACTCCAAAGGTCTTAGTAGTTAGTTCTCAACTATCTGATGTCACTCAATTGGTTCATGCAACTGTAATATTCAAGGGGCCAGTGCAGGCAACAAAGGATTCAAACTATGACTCTCTTTATCGAAATAGTTCCTGTAAATCAATGAGTTTTAAATAAAAGAAAAAGATAGAGCAAAGGGGTAAACTAGTAAGTATGAATTAAATTTATCTAATATCCAGACATATACTTTTCACAATGAATTTTTTCTTCACCAATCACAAAAACCATAGCATGACACAACCCACAATATGACTGTACCATCGTGTACATCTTAGGTGCTTAATTAAATTCCACTATTCGCATATCACAAGTATTTCCAAGATTTCAAAACAACACACATTCATTCATCATCAAAATTATAGATCAACAAACTTCAATAACTTTAATTCAATGACAATTTAACAAAATAATCTTTAAACCTGGTTTCTTCTAATGACTTTCATCACATAAGAAACTATCATGCTTCAGCACAATAACCGACATTCAGGTGGATTATAACTCATTAACCTTATCAAACAACACAATTCAATGTAAACTCCATATTTCGTAAACCTATAATTCTATTAATTGTAAAAAGATCTAGTACAATGTACCTCTACAAAACTCTATAAAATTCTATCTCCTAGCACTAGGTAAGCCAATCCAGTTCTCAATTAGCCGACCCTTACAATGTGATACCCATTAGGTATTTATAGATATACAAAAAAAGTTTGAACTTCACTTCTATTTTAGGCTTTCCACCTTTTTAGGAACAATCAACTTTCTTGGAAACTCAAATCAACTTTGATCTTGAGTCCTTACATTATACATTTAGTTTGATCTAAAAATAGAGGATAGAAATAGAAGAAAAGAAGTCATGCGCCCTCAAGACTATCAGTGCTGCATGCATGCAACATGCAAGGAAGAAGAACATCATGCATGCAAGATTTTATGCATGTGAAGCCGGATCCGCCATGAACTCATCATAACTAGTGAATACTTGTTGTAGAATATCCATATCTGGCCCATCAATCCAGTTATATTCAAATTTGATCCGATCCAACTCCACTGCAACAAACTCTTTCATACTTTTAACCTTGATCAATTCTCTCCCTGCAGCTTTTATTTCTTCTTTGACTTCTACAAGCCGATCTATCACCAAGTCTCCTCCATCATCTTTGTCCTGCATGAGTCCTTGGAATCTTTCATTCCATTTCTCTCTAACCTGACTCAAAGGCATGCCATCTTTTGTCATTACATTCACATCTACAATTATAGCCATGACTGATTCCAACTCTTCCAACTGCTCAGTTAAATTATTAACTGCTTCCTGAATCTCATCCTTATGCTTGCTCAAAAAGCCAGTCCTAAACTTAAGTATGTGAGAAGTCTTTTCTACAAAATATTTGTTATCATCTTCAAGTATAGATTCTTCTAGAAGAGTAGTTTGAGGCAATGTATTAATCTTTTCTAACTTTTCACTATACTCCTTATACTCTTCTTCTAGTTTTTCGGATGCCTCAATGTATTGATGCATCTCTTTTATTACTCCTTGTGCCTCTTTGTAGGTTTCAAATCCTTTTGCTAAAACCTCACCTACCTCTCGGTTCACTTTGTCTATCCATTTTTCAACCATCTCTACCTTACCTCTAACCTGCACCAAATCATCAACCTCCTTTTTGCTTAGCAAAACAGGAGTCTCAATAGCTACAACCTGTTGTGACCTTGGAGAGGAGACACTCTTCAAGAATGAATGTAACTGATCCAATTGAGCCTTAAGCTCATCTTTCTTTTGTTTGTCCTTCATCATTCTTCATTTAGTTGTTGAAGCCACCACATCAATTAGATTCATTTGTTGATTTCTAGTGGGTCCTCCCAAATTAACCGTACTCAATTGATAGTCTATTAGCTGCATATCCCCTACATCCTTTTCAGTCATAGGCATGGCACATTCAACAACTATCTCCTCTTTATCCATGAGTCTAGTAGAATGTAAGATTCTAGCCTTCTTTTTAGGCCTTTCTTGTTCAATTCCCTTCATCATGTCCTCCCAATTAAGAGGTTGAGGAGGTGTTCTAGCTCTCTTTTGCAAATCTAATTTCAACCATACAGGAGCACTGGGAGCAGTCATCATCATGGAAAAGGAAGCAGCAACTGTAGAGGGTGGCTGAATATTTACCTCAGGTTGAGAATCATCCTTTGCTTTTTCTTGTTGTTCCTACAGCACATGCATCTGCGCCAACTTCTCAACCTCTTCTCTATCTCATTGCTCCTGCATTTTCTTGTCTCCTTCTTCTTTTCTCAATCTCTCTTCTTCTATCCGATCCTTCCTTAATTTCTCTTTTTCTAAGGCCTCTCTTTCTAGAGTCTCCCTCTCTAACTGTTTTGCTTCTAAAGATTTAAGTTTTGTAGCTTTGGCATCTTCTTCCTTTTGCTTCCTAATTAGCTCTTCGACCTCTTTTTCTTTCCTTATCTTTTCTGATTCTTCCTTTTCTATCCTTTCCATTTCTAAGGCTATGAGCTTCTTTTCCTTTTCCCTTTCTTCTTCAGCTTGGTATTTCTTTCTTAGCTCTTCAGCATCTCTTTCCTTTCTTAGAGCTTAAGCTTCTTGTTCTTTTTGTCAAGCTTCCTCTGCAAGCTTCAATCTAGCAACCAGGGCTTCCTTTTCCCTTTGGTTTCTTGCTTTCTCCTCCTCAAGATCATGGATCTTCTATATCAATTCTATCTTGTCATTTTCTGCTTTGACCTTGATCTCATGCTCTCGTTGCCTCATTTGCTTCTCTATTTCATCAGTTGTTGTCCTTGCTTCAATTTGTTTTGCCTTTAATTGTTGCTGTTGAAGTAGAGCATCAGCTTGTAACTTTGCCTCCATTTCCTTTTGTTTCTCTGTAGCAGCCCTTACATCAGACTCTCTTGTAATATCTTCAAATAGTTTCCATTGCTCTTCCTACGTTAGAATCTACTCAATAGTCCCTTCTAAAGGCATGTTTTCTTGCAAGTCCTTCTCTGAAAGAGTTTCATCCGAGTCTGTCTCAATTTCTACCAATTCTTCCTCCACTTCTTTTCCTTTATCAGTTTCAGCCATGGCATAAAGTACTCCTTCTTGAACCTCTTTACTTTTCTTTCTTGTGAGTGGGGCTTGTGTGGATGACTCACCTAATGCGGGCGTAGAAATAGCAGATTCTATTGGAACATCTCCCTTTGGTCCCTCTTCTTCTTCATCGACTACCTCAAGCTCTATTTCTTCAACATCAGGAGGAAAGAATTCTAATGGCTCCTTGGAAGGTGTCTTTCTTTTAATCCTCTTGTATCCTTTACCCTTCTTAAGGATTGGTCCTTGAGGAGCTCGAGCTTTCATCATCAACCATTTTACACTTCTATCCAAAACTGTTATTCCAATTTTCTTAATATCAATTGTTTCTTCCTCATTCCAGTCTATTGGATCTAAGCTTTTAGTGCCAATGTTCAAAGCTTGATATGAGGGATCTAATACAATTCCATCATCCACCAAAGTGTCAGGAATATTTTCTTTAGTACCAAGCTCTGAGATGAGTGAGATTGATAATCTCTCATAATTCTTCTTCCTCAAGTCATAATCATCCTGCCTATCACACCAAAAGTCCTCTAACAAATTAAAGTGTTTAGTGAACACTGAAGGTAATAAAGCATGCATTTTCTCCCTTGGATCAAAATACTTACAAGCTGTATACAATCCCAATTTCAATTGTATAAACTCATTAAAAACCACCTTTGCTCCCTTCAAATGTTGACAATTATATTCACCCAGTGTCATGGGAAATTTATGGCATCCTGTCTTGTGCTTGATCCCAAACCTAGCATTAACTCCAATGGCCTGATACACAAACTCCATAAGCACTATTCTATTACTACAGCATCTTGGAAGCAAATGGGGATGACCTTCAAAACCAAACAATCTGAAGTATGTAAATTTGGGTTATTGGATGTATCAACTTCCCCATTCAGCAATAAAAGCCATAGCTTCTTGACTTAACCTGTATCTTGCATCTCCACTCAATTGGTTGATAACCACATATAAAAATGCATCAGTGACTCTTCTAATGTGAGTCTCAGCAACCTAAAGAGATAATTGATCGTAGTGTTCCCATACTTTCTATTGTCCATCCAAAACTCCCATTATACCTACTCTGTTTAATCTTGGAAAAATCCCCAATCTTGCTGCAGCATAAACCACATAAGAAGTCATGAAGAAAGATTTAGTCTATCTAACCCTTGTGAGCTGATCATGTATGGCATCAGAAACAATCATTGACCAATCAAACTGGTAATCACCCTGAAATATTACTTGAATAAAATGAAACATCCATTCCTTGAAGTGGAAGGCATCCCTCTTCCCAAACACCCTGGACAACATTAATATCAAATCAGATATCTCCTTCTTGAAATCTGCCCTCTTTGGTTGGTTTGCCAGCTTACTTAAAGATTTCTTCTCTATGCTTAACCATTTTTTGTTTAAGTGAGACTTATTGGAGTCTTTATGCTTGCTATATTTCTCCAATGCCTCTGCTTCAATTAGCTACACCAAGTTCTTGGGATCAGGAACATTAAATATGCTTTAGAACAGTTGTGGAGTAAGATCTATAATCACATTATTTTATGAATCCATGCATAGTCTTGTAGCAGGATTATAAGTACTGGCCACTGTCAATATCAACTCCAGACACTGAACTGATAAAGGAAACACAGTGATATGTGCAATACCGGAATCAATAATCCTTTGTGTTCTCCCTATCAAGTTTGATGGTTCTACAAAGGTCTCTTCATGTAATTCTTCAAATCTATACTGGCCCAGATTAGTATCCGTGATATCTAACCAGTCTTATTCCACCTTGCTCACTTTTACCACTAGATTCCTATGATCATACCTCAATGTATAAGGCAGTTGTTCTGGTTTCACCTTCTTTATTTTTGGTGTTGTCTTTGATGTTCCAGCCAGTTGATTCCTTCGAGTAGCCTCTCCTGACATTCCTGAAATCTTTCAGTTCTCCTACAAGCAAACCTCTAATTAGATCTTTATATATCATCATAAAACATGCTTTTAAAACATACCTATTACACATACATTAGAGTAAGAACCAGACAGAAGCTCAAAACAATCTCTTTTACAAAACTGGCAGACTCGGAGCAAAAACAGATATAGAAACTTCACCTAATAACAAACGGGCTCGAAGTCGGAGTCAGGGAGATTATCGGAACTGGGATCGGAATGAAAAAGGGATTTGGTTTTCTTCGAATTCTCATTTTTTAAATATTCTATTTCCATTCCGCCTCCGCCTCCGATTTGGTCATTGTTACTTTGCAGAAAGACTTTCCTATTATACGCAGAGTCGGAAATGGGATGAAACATGGAATCGATACCTTTTGCAAACAAAATTCTTAAGTTCAAGATTTGTTCCAATCCTGCCTTTGCTAGTTATCATATTCTTCAAGGAAACCTTTTAGAACTCAAAATCGAAAACGGGATAGAAATGGAATTGATGACTTTTGTAAAACAAAACTCTTAGGTCCATAATCTATTCTGATCCCGCCTCCGCCTATGTTATCATGATGTCATCAAATACTTTATTCATTTTCTGCACAACTTCATGATTAAAACCTAGGTCGCTATAAAATGGAAAGAAGCCTTAAAAACACTACACTCATATGACCGTGGGGAACAATTGCACTTTAGGATCATTTTTTAATCATTTAAAGTAATTGCAGAGAGTAAGGAAACCCTAATCTAACAAACCTAATAAAAACTAGGGCACAGGTTTAAACCTTGCCATTTTACCAGACGACAAAACCCTAATCAAAAAATAAATATAATCTACCCTAACTCACTGTAAAATCTCTAATCTACCTCATTGTAGACTCCTAATTTAACAAACACCATTAAAGACCCTTAATCTAATCTAATCTACTGCAAACCAAAAATGACATGACACAATCACGATTAAGACGTGAAAGCAACAGTGCCCTAAAAATAGAAAGAAACGACATGATAAAACAAGAAAACAAAGATTTAAAGTAAAACAAACCAGACAAAACAAGAACATGCTCATTCAATCACATCAATGATCATAGAATTGCTTTAAAACACAATGATTGAACACGCGAGCAGATATAAAGCAAAACACAACGAACACAACCGCAAATAAACAATGAACAACAAAGATAAAAGACCTACCTCAAACGCAAACAAACCCAAGCTAACTTTTTGAATCGATTCGCACACAATATCCCTTCTCTATCTCGATCAATTTGCTCAAATGAACTTTGGTATTGCTCTTTGCGCTCTTAGACTTGTAATAATAACAATAATGATCAGCTTTAACCCTTAATAAAGGTAAATATGTGAATTTCTACCTACATCGGCAACCACCATTAATGCATTAAAACATAGTAAATTCATAGTCGAAATTGTAAGAGAATGAACACTGGTCTGCAGTGTGCTTCAGTCAAAAAGTCAACGACTAAAATGGTGGGGGCGAAACTAAAATGGAAAGGGAATCTCAAATTCATAAAATTCCCAAACTCAATTCCCATTCCGGTTCCGGTTCCACCAACTAAAAACTAAACCAAAGTAAACCAAAAAGACCAACCTAATAAAATAAAACAGAAAAACCGAGACAAAGCAAAAATAAAAATAGCGGAGGCGAGATCGGAATAGATTGTGATTTTGTAAATTTTCATAACAACCATCCTAATTCCCACTCTAGCTCCACTTCCGCTAAAGACCAAAACAAAGACAAAAGAAAAGACTGTCAGGATGGAACCAAAAACAAGCCTCAAAGAACTTTTGGAACCCGATTCAGTTCCGGTTCTGACTCCGACAGACTCAAAAAACAAAATGAAAGATAAAGGAAAACAAGGGGGACCCATTTTGACCAAGGCAAAAGATGGGGTGGTTATGCAAGGCATAACAGGACCCAGGAAACTCAAGGTGTAGAGGACACTGACGGAGGATGGGAAAGTGACTCGTACGTGGCCGAGAGTGTAAGTGACGCACTGGAACGTAACAGGGAAACCGGTCTAGTCGGGTCCAATATACAAGGAGGACAACATGGCAGGATGGTGACTCCAGAACAACAAAAGTTGCCAAAGCTTATGGGGAATGGGTTAGAGGAACCAGTTCGACATTGCAAAACATGCGAGACAATCTAGATAGCAAGTGGAAAACATGACCCGGATCATTGGTTGAAAGCCTTCCCGGCGACACTCAGAGATAGTGCCATCGACTAGTACTCAGAGTTGGACCAAGCACAAAAAGCTACATGGAGATTACTCAAAAAGGCCTTTCAAGATGACTTCAAACTCCTGAGGGATGACAGTGACATTGTAGCATAAATCTATAGTATGAAGTAGGGAAAACACAAGAATGTGCGCACATACAATCGGTGACTAAAAGACTTGTTGGGAAAATTGGAGGTTCAACCAACCGATGGGCTAAAGAAGCGATGGTTCATTGAAGGCTTGCTTTTGTCGTTGAGGAAGAAGATGAAAGTTGTGCCTTTGTCATCCTATGTTGAAGCATACAATCGGGTGATGGATATAGAAAGTGAAAACAAAACATCCTCCTGAGGGAAAAAGAAGACAGACGATGAAGAGAGTGCAGACGACAAGATTGTACAAGCACTCAGGAAAGATATGATTTAAATGATGAAAGAATTGAAGGCCAATAAAGAAAGTACAAGGGAAGGACGAGAACTATGGTGTACAGACTGCAATAGGGAAGGTCACACGAAGGCAAACTATTCGAAGAATTTATTCTGCAATATCCGCCAAGTGATGGGACATCCTATCAAGGAATGCCCATACAATTTAAAAACCAAAAGTGCACAAGTACTCTTCGCTCAAGGAGAACCATCGACACCACTGAACACACCACTGAAGCCCCAGTACAATAGCAATGCATCCCTTGGAGATTACCAGAGCAACAGGAGTCCGAGGAACAGAATACAATACGATGGTAAAGGACAACCCATGATCCAATGCCAAAAGTGCAACGAATGGGGTCACTTCACTAAGGATTGCCAGAACGGCCAAGGTTCAAGAGGAAGATTGTGTAAGTGGTGTGGACCAGGCGACCATGAAGATAGTGAATGTCCCAAGTAGAAGGGTATCCATATGCTGGAAGTAGAAGAACAAGAGGTACTGGCGATCACCAGAGCACAAGCAAAGAAGGCAACCTACCCAGATCCACATACGAAAAAACAAAGGATGAAGGAAGCAAAAGCCGAAGTGGAACTGGTGATTGTGAAGGAGAACAAAATATCTCTGGAGAAGCCAAAGACCTCTCGCAGTCAGAGGCAAAAACCAACATCGTATGGCAGGTACTACAAACCACCATACCAATCAAAGTAACTGACCTTCTCCAAACGTTGCCACAATTGGGACTGGCAATGACAAATGTCCTTGGAGATGTCAAGCAATCACGAGTGGAGAACCGAAGGTGAGAATTGGTACCAGATTCACCACCGTACGGTGAACAAACCATTGACCCCGTACTACTCACGGCGAACATTGGGAAGATACCGGTGGTTGTGTAGATGGAGATCGGAGGGAATACCTTGAAAAATACTATAGTCGATGGAGGATCGGGAGTCAACGTACTACCTGAAGACACATGGAAGAGCCTCGGGAAGCCTACCCTCTAGCCACTGACATTCCAATTTGTCGGTGTCGATCAACATGGTATCAAACCGTTGGGAATGTTGATGGCGCAAAAGGTGGTGATCGAAACACAACCATTTCTACTGAACTTTGCAGTCATTCCATTGTAGAGAAAGGCATACGATGCATTGCTTGGATGAGGGTGGTTAGTGGCAGCCAAGGTGAACCATAATTGGAAAATAAATACACTATCCATAGAGAATGACGGGAGGAAGTACGTGATCGACTTGAAGAATTAGGCTGTCAGTGAAGAAATGGCATCTTCTGAATTAGAATCCAATGAGGGGGAGTTGGACATGGATGAAGAGAGGAAAGCAATGGAGCCTAATGAGGAGGGTGTACTTGAAATCAAGAGTTTCTCAGAGGATGAGACAAGCTCACTAAATGGCTTATTTCATTGGCAAATGGAAGACTATGAAGTGTTCCACCGAGAGTGTAACATGCTACAGATCAGGGAAATCAAGGAAGAAGAGAAACAAGGCATGTCCAGCCAGACACTTCTGGCCAAGTATGGAGAGTACAAAGAAAGAATATCAAAACTAGACAATACACTAGCCCACAAATCCGAACAAGTACGAGAAATTTTTTTTGTGTTGGAGCCAAAAAATGAAAAAAATAAAGTAGAGGAATTAGAAAATGTAAAAAGTGAAGAGAGAGAAAATAAAAATAAGGCGAAAGGGAAATTAAAAGAATTCAAAATAAAGGCTGGGCCATAAGGACTGTACGACATAAACAGTAGGGGGAAAGATTGGCGAAAAAAAAGAAACCTTGACAGAAAAGGGTGAAGCTCGATCTGTACAATGTACGACATAAGGAACAAAGAGCCACAATGGACCCATACATCAAATGGCTGGAAGGAGAAACCAAAGAAGGCTACACCGTATGACTTGGTGAAGAACTAAGGATGCATGTACGGATTTGTAGAGAGGGATACATCATACGCCCTGGCAGCAAGTCAGGAGGATACATTGTATGGCTTTAGGAAGAAATCAAAGAAAGGAAAGAACAAGTACGGCTTGGCAAGAAGATCAGAAGGCAAGGCGTACAACCTAAGAAAGGCATAAGAGAGCACATATGGCCCCATATGGAAGAAGAAGCTCATGTCGTATGGGTTGGTAGGAGAAGAGAAGAGTAGACCGTATGGTCTGGCAAAGGGAAGGAGAACCATGCCGTACAACCTGACAAAAGTTTCAAATCCTTACGGCTTCACATAAATGAAAAATCCGTACAACCTGGCATAAGTGGGAAATCCGTACGACTTGTCAGAAGTGAGAAATCCATACGACATGGCAAGAAGGTGGTAGTACGATCGGGCGAGAGCATCGTACGATAGAGCAAACATCAAATACAGACAAGAAGAACCATCGTATGACCAATAAGGAAATTGAGAAAGGCGTCACCTGAGCAAACCATACAACTTCCATCCATTCCATAGTTCGTACGACCCTGCATAAGCTTTCAAATCGTACGACCCTTATTAGGCGTACGACCAGTAGGTGGTTGTGTACGACCCAGGTAGGACACATTCGTATGACCACGAGGTTACATCGTATGTTGGAAGTTGAAGGAACTCGTACGTTGTGAAAAGGAGACTATACGACAGAATAAGGAGTTTGTACGTGGTGCAACCAGGAAGTCCGTATGTTGGGCAAGCAAGAAGGTTGTACGACAAAAACAAAAGAAATCCGTATGAGTGAAGGTAAAGAAGGTCGTATGGATGAAACAAAATAAAACTGTACAATGGAAGATGAAGGGCGTACAAGAGAACATCACCCATCAATTAAACAGTGCAAAATCTCTAATTTTTGGTTGTATCAGCATTGGTTGGTGTCTCTTGCAAATTCATGAAAATGAGGCGTTGAATGGAGTTCTGTATGGTCTCAGAAGTGTTAAATTGGTCTTGGCTTCCTTGACTTCTTCTCCTAGACCCTTCATGGCATTTACTATTTCATCAACTCTCTAAAAGTAGTCAGCTACTTTTTCATCATCCCTCATTTTTAATTCTTCAAATTGGTGTTTTAGAGTGAGGACTTTAGACTGTTTTACCTTTTCATTTCCTTGATAGATAGTTTCAAGTTTAGTCCAGATTTCACTAGCAGAACTGCAGTGCATGACTTTGATGAAGACATCTTTAGTCAGAGCACACAGAAGAGCATGCTTTGCTCTTGTATTGGTTTCATATATTTTCTTTTCATTAGAAGTAGTTGGAAAAGTAGCTGGTACAGTGTACCCAGACAATACTATGCTCCAGACATCAAGGTCAATAGAAATTAAATAAGTCTCCATTCTGATTTTCTAGAATACATAATCAGTTCCATCAAATAATGGAGCTCTAGTCATGGAAGTACCTTCATGAGCTTGAGACATTTTGAATAGACTCCAAGTCCAGAATCAATCCTAGGTTGGAAAAACCTATTAGAGGACCCTAGGCTCTAATACCAATTGTTGGAGTGAAAATACACTGAGGGGGGCGGGTGAATCAATGTTTATAACTTCTTTAACAAATTTAACTAAAATTGAAAAGAGTCAAGAGTCAAGAATGATTCTTCAGGATTCCATTCATTATCAATCTTGATACAACTTGAGGAAAATAATTTAGTTACAGTGTCAATACAACTTCTCATGAAACTACATCACATTGATATGATATTTTCTTTCTTTTTCTCTTTCTCTCTTTTTCAATCTTTCATAATACAAAATTCAGAATAGACAACACACTGTATTTTCTAATTTTTCAGCATCACGCTTACATTACCCCATACCCTCACTTAAAAAGAAGAACTGCACTTATTTATTTTTAGGTTTATCAGAGATGGTTAAGCCCTAATCTCTTCATTTTCCTCTTTTTACATTTACATCATTACATCCCATGAAGGGTTACAACAGTTGCTCGTTTATCACTTTCAAAGAATTACTCAAAGATGATTATCAAGTTACCATGCTACAGTCGAGCAACAGTGATAGATGTTACCATGATCATAAGGGAAGGATCAATCTGAATAAGGTCTCTTGACATGAGTACTCAAGCTTTGTGCAAATATAGAAGGTAGACTGAAACCTGTTCTCTCAAGCAGCCTGCACAAGCAGTGCTAAAAACAAAACAGCATAAGATCTATAATAAACCAACTCTTCAATTTCCATATAGAAGCAAACACTTATCCCATATTAACCTTGACTGTAAGGGTAATGGTTCTACAAGGATAAATAAATGAGTACCTATGAAGACCAGAAAAACATTTCCCATTAGAGATTTACCAGGTCTACGAAGAGACAGAGTAGCTCAAGTTCTTTTCCCATTTGAGCTTTCATCTAATGGAAAGAGATCGACAAGTGAAATGACCATTGTCATGGTCTTCCTTTCTTCCTTATATGCTGTCAAATTTCAGTAACCCTGCAGATTTCTCAATGAAATGGCTGAATGCAAACTATCATGATGGCAGCTAGAGTAGGGTTCCAAACCCTTCGAGCAACAAAAATAATGATTTGACCTAAACATCCAAAACAAACACATCGTAATACTTTGCAAAGAAAGAGGTATTTGGAGTCTGAGAGGACAAACATTAATAAATCGAAACCGCATAATACACTTTGAAATCCACAAAAGGATCAACAACATGCATGCCAACAAGAATTATTTGACATCTATTTCCTTACCACACAGCCACGGTCTCCCTTCGGACAACCTGCGGTATAGCGATGATTAGGACTTAAAGTTTTTGCTACCTTTACCATTTCCTTACTGCTCAACTGCGGTCTCCCTTTGGACTACTCATGGTAAAATGGTAGCTCCTTGTAAACCACTAACTATTTTCCACCGCATTACCTCGGTTAAGCTTCTGACATTGTGCGGTATAGTGGTAGCCACCTTGCTTGCTGCTAGCCGCTTCCAACACATTACCGCGGTTAACTTCCTAATAGCTCGTAGTGTAGTGGTAGCTATCCTGCTTGCCGCTGACGGTTTACCCACACTACCATGGTTTCTCTGATGACAGCCCGCGGTGTAGCAGTAGCTGTTTTGCTTGCCACTGGTGATTTCCACTACACTACCGTGGTGACTGGCTTAACTGCCAACAGTATAACGGTAAGACCTTTTGAAGTTTGCGGTCTTTCCAAAATTCAAACATGCCAACTAATATGATTCCATGCAATATTGCTACCAAATGTCAATTGTCATTGAAATTTTATGTTTCCTAGATAGTAAATGCCAAGTCACTTCCAATGTGGCAATTGAAAAATAATCAGACTATATACCAGTTGTCGGCCTTGAGGCCAGATAAATTATCAATTAATAGACTCGATTCAATGCAAATAGGAGATCAAATTAAATCCCTTTAACCAAAGCCAATTTTCCATCACATTTAAGTCCAATAGCTTATAGTGTGCCAAGGATAATGGCCAAAGCCAAGAGATATCAATTAAAGCAATACGATAGCCACCTCATTATAACCAAATATAGTATGCCAAATATTATCCAATACCTTGTGAAGAGATAAATACTTTGACGAATATCACGATGCTTGTAACTGATCAAGCCATAATTAATCAACCTGAACAATGGATTATAGAACCTATAACTAGAAAGCCTCAACCGAGATCTGCACAAGGAGCCAAGATATCAAAGCCACCAAATAATATAATCAATGAAGTAAATGTGCCAAGCAGAAAAAACAAATCAATTGAGAAAGTAACCACCAAGATGCCAGAGGTAATACTAATTGTCATCAAGGACAAAATAGCACAAGAGAGATTCAACAGTTCCTCCTCTTCAACATCTTCGTCAGGCACATTATCAACTAATTTTTTATCCTGATCATCATTTACATCATCTTTTATTTCTTTTTTATCTTCTTCTTCCACCACATTATACTTTACCGGCCTTCCTCTTGGATCATGTCTAAAAACATATGACCAACCCGGTTTACCTAGAACCTCTAAGTAAAATACCTTCTCACATAGTCTTGGAAGAACATAGGGCTCATTTCCAGCTCGCTCAAAATACCTTGTATTAACCATGGTAAATTCATTATCATGTTCAATAACAGTTCTCTCAGGATCATTTTCATTCAATTCTAGCCTGTACCATAGGATGACAAACATAACTAATTTGAAGGACTTAAAGTCACACTCAAGTATATCATCCAAAATCCCATAGTATTGATTTTTTGAGACTTTTGTATGTATGTTGCTTCTAGATGAAACATTAGTCACCTGAAAGACTGCAGTTATCCCAGAATCACAAGTTTTCTTTCTTCGTGTCATCCAACTTTTTGATTCTAAATTTATGACCATTGCACCACATAGCCTTGTGGTGTTTCACCTGCAATATGTCAAACATGTAAAAATTATTGCAATATCATCAATTGATAAACATATTTATTCTTGGCCGAATGTATGCAAAGAAAAAAATCTCAACATATATATACATCAATATAATTAAAAATAATTGAATAATATGGGTGATTAATATATTTATACATACCTATTTATTTCTTAAACCATATGCTAAATCAATTTCCCTTGGTGTAACATTGGAATCTCCATTACGATGAGCTTCTTTAACCAATGAAGCCACAACTTCCCATGTTAATGCGTGACTAGATTGTTGACATTGTTCAATCCATACCGTCATCCAATCAAGATTGTTTCCAACGTACAAATGTAGTGCATTCCACTCTCGACCAATTGTATTAAAAAAAATTGAAATTCAAAAACAACGTATAATTAGTTAATTACCACGGTATATGACCTTAATTTATAATTGATGTATATTGAAGATTAATAATTAAATAAGTACAATATACATAAAAACCAAATGTAAAATGTATTCTAATTAATCTCCATGACCATCTTATAATTACCTATCACTTTCCTCAATCTACCTTTCCCCATCAGGTACTCCCCTTCAAATTTGTTAATGGAGTTGGGATCCCAAATGCGATCTACATGGATCTTTGTTGTAAACTTAGGAAGATATTTAGCAATGTACACCATGGTTTGGTATACCATATATCCCTCCACCATAGAACCCTCAGGATGTGCTCTTTGTCTAACCAAATCCTTCAAAAATTTCAAGTGCCTCTCAACCATCTGCATTGACCTAGTGTGTACAGGTCCACACAATTCAATCTCCTCAAGTTGGTGTATGAGGTAGTGTTCTTGTGCATTGAAAAATGTCGAAGGTAGACACTTTTGCATTTCACACATTAGACGAGGAATTTTTCTCTTCCAATAATTTATATCTTCTTTATGGATTGTTGTAGATGACAGCCATCTACAAGTGATTCGAGGCACAAATATATTAACAATATTTAACAAAAATATACAATGAATTAAACAAATATCACTACTTACCTTATGTATTTTCCAAGATCATATATAACTTGCTTGACATTGTTGTCGAAGTTGTCTGGGAGAGATAGAGGTAGAACGTATTGCAACAATTATAAAATGATTTTTTCATTATTTTTCCAAAAGTAGTAAACATAATACACTAAAAATTACATGCAGTATACAAATATATATAATATACCAGAATAATTACCTTAATGAAGGTATGCCAATCATGTGTTTTCATCCCTGACCCAAATTCACCTTTCTTTGTTATGATATTGTTTATGTTCGTAGCAAATCCTGTGGGAAATCAAATTTTTCGTATGACTTCTTTCATAGCATTGCTTTGCTGCTCTATTAATAACCAAGGAAGGGAACTTATATTAATTTGGTCTCCATCGCTATTTAATTGAATGAAATCTCTCATTGCATGATTGGCTTCTTGAATGTCACTACAAATTTTGAGAATTTTTTATTTGTCATGCCTTCCATCCAATATTTTTCATAACATTTATGTCATATTCTTTCTGATATGCATTGTATCAAAAAAATGCACAATTTGTAGCTGCTCATAGTAGGGCAACCTAATAAATTGTCTAGGATAACTTTTCAGTCCCCGTGGAAGCCGACCATTAATGCCTTGACGACCTTCATGAAGAATATAAGTTAAACAAATTAACAATGACAATCATTGTCAATTACAGCATGAGTAAACACAACACAATATAAAAATATAAATTCAAAACATATCATATATGATAGATAAACAATTTGATCCAATGTATAACCTTGATGATTAATTTTATTATATTCCAACTTCCATAGGCGAGGTGTCATTCTTCGTGGTTTTGATGTAGTGTCTTCTTTCCCATTGAAAATATGTTTTTTTAGTAGTTCGATACTTATGATTTCTATGGAGGATGTGCCTATACTCATCAAACACCTGCTTTCCTAAACTTGTTGAATGACAAGATTTCATCTTTGGACCACAAATTGGACATGCAATTTTCTATTTGTTTGAAGACCTGCAAATCATATATAATTGGGTTAAATATGTCAATTTTTATAATTATATATAATGAATAGATTATTTAAAAAACATGCATGATATCTACTTCATAAAATTAAATATTGTTAAAGTCATGTAGTCGAACGTTATAACATACCAGAAAAATGTGTTAGCCCTAGGACATCATGAATTTTCCATACAAGCATTGCATGGAATTGAAATTGTCTTTGTCCTATTGGTCTAGATACGTCATACATAGTGACGTCGTTCCATAACTTTAGTAACTCATCGATAAGAGGCTTGATATATACATTCATATCTTTAACTTGGTACTTACCTAGTTGAATGAACATAAACATTACATAATTATTATAACCATTTTACTGCAATATATAAATTAATGTACATGACTATTAAATGAAAATACTATAAGTCATTATGCAAAAATTAAGACAAATGAGATGCTGCTACGTTAAAGAAAATTGATGTAAAAGAATACCTGAAACAATCATTGCCAACATTATGTGCTCCCTCTTTATTGACATCCATGGAGGAATGTTATTGTTGATAACAAAAATAGGCCACACCGAGTAAATAGATCTCAGCTCTCCAAATGGATTGACACCATCCGCTCCCAATGAAAGCCTCAGATTATGAGGTTCTTTAAAGTGCAGCCATTTTTCCTCCATGTCCCTAAATTCAGAACCATCCACAGGCATTCAAAGAATGTCATCTCCACTTCTATTCCGTGCATGGTAATCCATAAATTGCGCTAAGCTTTCGCACCTAAATAATTGTTGCATACGTGGAATAATGGGAATATAATGAAGAACCTTGCGAGGCACCTTTTTTGTTAGTTGATCTGTTCGATATCTACTGATATGACATTTCAGGCATTCTATTGCAAATTCATGTTGTTTATGATATATAAGAAGAGAAGAGTTGTTTGGGAGCCTTCATAAAGGGGCTTGTATGCCTTCTGAAGTACAGGTAAATCATGAACATCATCAAATTCATCTCGATCAACATGATCAGCTATGCCACTAAATGTGTCATGGATCAATGTATTTGTAGCATCATCTTCAACTGTGTTTTCTGGCGCATGATCATCTTCTTCCATAGGATCATTAACTTCATCTTCGATATTCACAACTCCATGTTCCTCCACTTGCAAAACCACATTCTCCGGCCATGATAATCCATATCATGTGCCCTAGGGCACCCCACCTTTATAATAATGACAGACACAAATAAACCATGATCATGATCAAGTGATTTTATATATATATATATATATGTTAAAACAATATAAACATTTACAAATTCAATCAATATAAACACATATAATGAACAACTTACCAATGGACGATAACCATGCCCCCCTTCAACGTGACCATGTTGCCTACAATGTTTCTCAGCTGTTGTGATTAAAAGTCTTCTCGTCTTTAAGCCCTTGCAATTATTGCAAGGACAATAACATTTCCCATCACCCTTTCTTTTCAATCTAGCCCACAATCTATCAAGTGACTCTTCATTTTGTTCTGGACTAATATTATCTGACATGATTTTTCTTTACCAAGCTTGAATATTTAGATCTTCAAAATATATCAAACTCACACTCCAATAATTTTTAATCATAGACAAGGTAACAAAATCTAATAATTATGATATTTTACACCAAAAAAATTTGGCATGCAACCACCCCTACAAAAGAGAAGATAGTCTGAAGTTAATGACCCCAAAAAACACTTTAAAATGCTAATTCCAGAAATTATTAAATTTTGATTTTACTATGATTTCCAACTGTTAGACTCCTAAAATCAGAATATTGAACTTGCACAACAAAATCTGGAAATGAAATTTGAAAATGCACAAGTCTAAAAATGAAATTGATGAGATGTTGCTTTAAAATATGATTTTCAAACCTAGAAGTACAAATTTGACTTCACAAATGAATTCTAGAAATAAAATAGTATGGCATAATAAAGAGTTTCATTTGAAGTGGACCACCCTATTATATGCCTTGATAAAGTTAAAAGATCTATGAATTTTATCTACAATATAGCCTGCATAGTCATCAATCTTATTCACATCCCTACTTTGGATATCAATAGGCAACACCATTAGATGGCCTCCTTGAAAGTTCAATCCATTAAGGGAATAATGAAAGGGTCTTCCTTAATGATTACATCCATCTGACAAAAAATAGTGTATGGCTGAATAAGGATGATATCATTTTGAAAGACTAAAATGATTGCTGAGACCGATCCTAACATATTTATGTTGAATCCAATACATACAAACAATCTTGTGTAGACCTTCACTTCCACACTCTCGAACAAAATTGTTTTGTAAGGACAACACTTCATTTTCCTAGTTTTGTAGGTTAAGCTAAATCTTATTCTCACAAGCAACTTCAAATGTCTCGTACACTTCCATCTACTTATGAAGCAAGCCTCTATCTAAATTGACTTCACCATTACAATAGTGCTTCAAAATATCATAGGGCCATCCTCTGGTTTTATATGTCAAATCTATTTCCATTTGTATTGAATTTTCTTCCATCCATGTAATTCATGTCTTTGGTTACAATGTTTATTCTAGAATCCATATACAACTTCCTCCCTCCTATTGACATAGAATCAGTATGGAATACTATCTTGAATTTTAAGCTAAATATTAAAAATTGGTTAGAGATTATACTATGCAAAGGAGAATAAGAATAAATCCTAACCTTATCAGCAATTGAAATAGATAAGGGGTCACTCTATTCCACACATATTCACATAGACAATGAGCATGATATTTGGGGTTCCTACTCTTTCTATTTTTTTGTTTATTTATATAATAATAAGGTTACACTACAATTTTTTTGTTCTCTTATTATCTACTCTAACTCCTATTTCCTCTGATATGTTCAATCATACTAGTATTGTGCTTCCTGTAAGAACATAATATCATGGCTGAATGAAAACAATGTTCAATGCCATGAGGCCCAAATGATATTCATGCATTGGTCTTGAAATGTCATCAAACTGAGACTAGTCATTGTTATATAGTATCAAAGTTTCATTGATACTATTGGTCAGTATGATTTCTCATGTGAATTGATTAAAGATTGATAACCTATATATTCATAGGGTCCAATCATTATGTTTGACAGTGTATTGGCCAGTTTACTATCCAATGCTATTTGCAAAATAAAATATAGTAAAATATAAAACAGTGATATTTTCTATCTACTCCACTGTAAATAATAAAGACTGTAGAAATTTCCTTCCAATTTGAGTGTTGGAAGTCTTTATGATTTACAGTGGAGTAGATAGAAAAGATCAATGTTTTATATTTTAATATATTTTATTTTCATTGTATTTGATCAACAAATATAGTTTGATGATGATTCTTTGACTAGTGCTACAATATTAGTATCTCGGGGTATTATATATGCAGATATAAACTACATTTCTATGATGCTTTATGTTATACCCATGTCCACTAGTTATCATCAGAATTGTTATTATTATGTATATGCAATATAGGGATACTATAGAGGTAAGAAGCAACTTGCAAAGAGAAAATATTTAAGGAAATGGACTTCAAAGAAAGGAATGACACTTTACTATAGATTCCCAAAAGGAGATCACAGTCATGACTATTCAAATAAACAATGATTATTCCATGTCATAACCATGAAGGGGGCATTGAAATTAATAATAACAGTGATAGGGTAGTATGACAAACTTTAAAAGATACATAAAGAAAAGTAACTGAGCAGTCAAGAGGGATTTTAAAACATCATAAATCTTGTCAATGGTTCATCTTCTTCATAGCAATATGGTAAACTAATAAATATTTCCATCTCACAAAGATTCAAAAGAGGACAACCTACAAGTGTATTAAGGAGTGCATGGACAATATCTCAAGAAGCTACCACAATTAATTTCTTCAAGTGTTATGCAAGGCCATTGAAATCAAATGAATAAACTCATGCATAACCTAAAATACAAAGGATAGTCAAGTTGCTAGAGGGCAGGTATCACAAAGGATATGGTATCACTTTCAACAAAGATGTGATGCACTTTTACGTTTTTTTCTTTATTTTTCCTAATAAGGTCAAATATGTTCTTTTAGTGTCTGAATCTACCACATAGAGATTAAATATGCTTACTCTCAATTAAAGTTGAATTATATACATAATAGTCAGATGCCTCCCTTAACATAAAGGAAAATCTAAAGTACTAAGGAATTTTATATCCTTTATAAGAGATTGCTTTTAACCAATTAAAAACTTGAGAGGGTAATAAACAAGTTGCAAGGAAAGTTGAAAACTTATCATAAGTAGCTCAATCCAAAAGTAAAAAATTAAGCATGGAAAAGCATGAGTAGGTTGACCAACTTCACTAAAAGCACAAGTTATTTTTTATAACATCTTACCTGGATATTACTTGATAAGGTAAGGACTTCTCTTTTCCACTCAATTTCATATGGTGGCATATAGACACACAAATCACCAAATTATCAAATAACTAAATAAATTGTATTACTTAATAAAGTTGTTACAACATGCCATTCATGTCAAAATCAACTCTTCTTACCACAAAAGTTTGGTTTCCAATTTGGCAGGTTCATCTTTTGATTCTTGTACCAACTTTTGAAGGAATTTGGCAACTTATACTTCTACATGAGGAGACAATTTCATCTTGTAAACTGTTCCAAAGTACAAAACAAATATAAATCATATAATCTACATGATAGTTATAGCTTGCTAGATGTTTGGCAACATCTAAAAAGTTTAAGTGAACTGAGAAAAATAGAGAGGCCTTGACCTTCATTTTTTCATTTTTTATTTTGTTTCATTGGTTTCTTTCTTTCTTTCTTGTTCAAATAAAAAATAGATACATTTGTATAGAGTCAAGATGAATTCAAGAACTTCAGGTAACAGATATACCATAACTGCTTTTATAAGACACTGGCATCTAAGGTCTAAAATCTATTTCTGAAACTTGGCAAAGGGAAAAATACATCTTTATGAAGTAGTCTTCAAAATATCATAGCTAAATGGCTCTAACTATCCACTATCAAACATTCCCAATTCTTTGTTCAACCCTCTAGGCCTAAATCTTGACAACTATTTCACTCTGCAGCTATCCCTATGCCTCTGATAGTATCTAGTTATGGCTCCCAAATCTATTGAAAATTGATCATTAGGGTTAAAATTGAAACCTTGCAAATATAATCTTTGTCCAAATCCATCAAGAATCTTCAATCAGTTATAAATGATTCCCTTGTAAAGAATTTGTGAAGTCATGGGTCCAAAATCTAGAAATGAAATTTTGAAAATGCACAAGACTAAAAATGAAATTTGATGAGATGTTGCTTTAAAATATGATTTTCAAACCTGGAAGTACAAATCTGACTTCACAAATGAATTATGGAAAAATACAATGACTACCCTCAACCACCTGATATCTTCTTGAGTTTTTTCTGATTTTTGACCCAAGAAAATCGTCAAGCAAAAAATTTTCACAATAAATAGTCGAGCTCATTTTTATTTATGCTGGCCACAATTTAACTTTGCAACTCCGTCGAAATTTCAGTGAAAAATAAGGTTTGTCGAAATTTCGACGAACGTCAGGGATAAAAATTTTGCACGTTCCCGATGATACATCTGAATATATAGCTTTCGTCGGACATTTTCATCGGATTTTGCAATCAAATGAGTTAGTTTTTACAGTTGAATATTATGCTATGTTCTTTATTTATAGTTTTTGTACTTTTTGATAAGGAGGTTGGATGAATCAATCACTGATTCATGCTCTAGGTCTTGCTTGGAAGACCTCTAGGGTGTCTCACTCCACCACTTGCAACCTATAGGACCTCTTCCATCTTAGGATCCCCTGGTTCTCCTTGCCAACCCAACTATCAACATAAAGCCTCCTACCAAGTCAAGACTTGGTGCAATCTTGAAACACTTACCCTAGCCCTTAATCCACCCTAAAGGCTACCAATCCTCCAAATTCTTGAATTTAGTTTCTAAGGGGTGTGGAGGTGCTTCTACAGTCTTCAATCCATACTTCTAAGGGTATTAGGGGTCCACCTAGTTCCATCTGTAGGTTGCTTTCACCTAACCTCACTATTTGGCTTAGAAGGCTACTAGCCCTAATAGGTCTCCTTCTCTGAGAAATCAGGTTTTTTTTCCAAATATTTCCAAAGAACACCCAATCTTTTCTTGGGATTCCTGGTTCATGTGCCCACCTCTCACAGGTTTTTGGGGTCTTGGGTCTCAACTATCCATACCAAGCCCTAACCTGAGAAAAAAGAGAAAACTAGGCCTTTTAAGCCTTTCCTGACCTCCCTGCAAACTGTTAAGTCCTTCCCTCACCAGATGGATTGTTGGAGTTACTTTCTCCTTACCCTATCTTGGGAAGACTCATACCTACCCTCTCCAAAATGTAATTTGTTAGGAAATTGACACCCCTGCAAATCATGTGCTCTGCACTAAGATCTTCCCTAGCCGGACACTTCCCTGGCTCGCCTGGGAGAAGACTTCCATAGTAGCTCATGTGTTGTCAAAGACTCCTAACCCTACTATATGTACATCCATGGAGTCTAGTCACAATTCCCAAAGGGTCGTACAATTTGTATGGTGGGAAAGTGAACTAACACTCCATACTTACAAACTGCCTAGTTCAGACCAGCAACAGTATGAAAACCAAAATCAACTACAAACAATGCTTGAAACTGAATAAAGAAACTATCTAATGCCACACAATGCTTGAGGAAAAATTACTCTACATACTACACACATTACAGTACCATGATCAATCCATTAACACACCACTTCAATGAAAAAACCAGAAAATTCACACTAAATCACAATTGCTTTCCTTGAATTCAAAACTTCAAAAACAATCTCAAATGCTTCCAACCTCACTCAAATGCTGATGCATCCCATAAATAGGGTCACTAAATCAGTTATCCTCTCCCTTAACCTCTCCTTGGCCACTTGTAGCTCCCATTGAGCAACATTTTCAAAAATTTGCAAAACCTCCTCAAAGTCCTAAACCTCAATTTGAGTTCAAACCTTTGACACCTATTCTATGGTGAACATGACCTTCATCAGAGCAAGACACAATAGAAATTCCACTAAGGCACACACACAAATGAACCAAGATAGATTGCTTAGTTTTCCTAGACAAAGTTGTCCTAGTCAACCTCCTAAACAACCTAAGGAAACCTAAGGGTGCTCCTGCACCATTCTCCCCCCCTCTGCACAAACACTAAGGAATGTGGGGAGAGATCAGAGACAAGTCAATTCCATGCTTCTTGAACTGAGCTTCCTCTACCCATGTAGCCTCAGACTCTGGTTTGTCTTTCCATTTGATGAGATGTTCCATGTACACCTTGTGCCTAGTAGACTTCTTCACTCTTGATTCCAAGATCCTCTCTGCTTGCAACTTGGTCTTTAGGTGGTAAGACTACATTACTCACATCCTCCAAAACATCCCTACTATTCTGATCCATATCAGTCACTAGACCTTTATACCTGATCAAGTCAGCCACATTAAACACTGGTGAAATACTTAGGTCTGCAAGAAGGTCCACCTTGTAAGAATTCTTACCATACTTAGCTAACACTTTACATGGTCCCACTCTCTTCATCTGCAACTTAGTTGGTGCTCCTTTCTGCAATCTAGATTTGTTGAGGTGGACCATGACATAGTCATCAACTGCAAATTGGAGATCTTTCCTAGACATATCTACCTTAGCTTTCAACTAGTGAGTAGCCTCTTTAATTGTCTTCTTCACTTGCTCCTGAATCTCCTTCATGGTCTGAAAGAAATCCTCAGCATGGCCACTCCTATGCTCCATAGCTCCTAGATCTCTGAGCTCACACACACCTCTTGGGTGCATTCCATATACTATCTCAAAAGGATTTTTTCCTATGGTCCGGTTCACACTGTCATTGTAGGCATATTCAGATTGTGATATGACCAAGTCCCATGTCTTTCCATACTCCTTGTTTAGGCATCTTAGAAGGTTGCCTAACACTCTATTAATCACCTCAATTTTTCCATCAGTCTGAGGATGGTAAGCTGATCCAAAAGACAAGTTAGTACCTAGTCTGCTCCATAGAGTTTTCCAAAAATGACTCATAAACTTCACATCCCTATCTGATACAATGCACAATGGCAATCCATGGATCCTCACAATCTCTTTGAAGAAAATATGAGCTATATAACTAGCATCATGGGTGGTCTTGCAAGGAACAAAATGACTCATTTTACTGAACCTATCTACCACCACATAGACACTATCAAACCCTATCTTAGTCTTAGGGAGTCCTACCACAAATTCCATGCTAATGCATTCCCATGGTCTGTTGGGAATGGGTAGAGATTGATACAAACCTACATTGCTAGCTCCCCCCTTGGCTTTCATACAAACTACACACTGCTCCACATACCTTTTGACATCCCTTGGCAACTTGGGCCAATAATAGAACCTCTGCACTAATTCCATTGTCTTGTTGATACCAAAATGACCACTAAGACTACCATTGTGCTTCTCGTGGATGAGATTCTCTCTCATTGAACCTTTAGGAACACATAATTGATTCCCCTTGAACAAAAGTCCACTCTGCAATGTATACTCTGAGAATTGACTATGAAAGTGATTCTCAAAATCAGAACATACCTTATATGCCTCTGAGAAGTCTTCATCTTCTCCATAGAGATCCTTGAAACTCTCTATCCCAATGCTTTTGAATTGAATATCTTGCACTGTCAGCTACCTCCTACTTAGTGCATCTACCACCTTGTTCAATTGTCCCTTCTTTTGTTTGATAGTAAAGGTGAAGGCTTGGAGGTACTCCATCCATTTCAAGTGTCTATTACTCAACTTTTCTTGTGTATTGATGTAGCTAAGTTTCTGGTTATCTTTAAACACTACAGACTCCTTAGGTAGGAGATAATGTCTCCACTTTGTAAGAGACTGTACTAGAGCATATAGTTCTAATTCATAGGTAGAATACTTCTTATGATCTTCATTGAGCTTTTCACTAAAGAAAGCTATAGGCCTGCCTTCTTGGCTCAGTACTCCTCCTACTGCAATTCCACTGGCATCACATTCCATTGTGAATAGATTTTCAAAACTAGGTAACAAAAGGATGGGTTTAGTTGCTACTTCTTGTTTCAACTTCTCAAAACCCTTCTCAGCTTCAAGATTCCATTTAAACTTAGTCTTTAGGCCGCCCTTGATAGTATCAAGCACTAGTGCACAAATGCCACTAAAGTTCCTTATAAACTTCCTATAAAACTGAGCTAACCCATGAAAACTCCTTACCTCTATCCCAGTGGTTGGTGTAGGACAATTTAGGATAGCTTCCACCTTGCTTGGGTCCATCTTCAATGATCCTTGGGATACTACAAACCCCAAGTACACAAGCTCTTGTTTGAAGAACTCACACTTTTCTAGGTTGATGGCTAACCTCTCCTCCTGCAACCTTTTAAGAACCATCTCCACATGCTTCAAATGTTCCTCTGCTGTCTTACTAAAGATGAGTATCTCATCTAGATATACCACCACAAATATCCCTATGAAATCCTTAAGCACTTCATTCATGAGCCTCATGAATGTGCTAGGGGCATTTGAGAGGCCAAATGGCATAACTCTCCACTCATACAACCCATCAGTTGTCTTAAAAGTTGTATTCCACTCATCCCCATCATTGATTCTAATCTGGTGGTATCCACTCTTGAGATCCAACTTACTGAAGCACTGAGCTCCTCCAAGACAGTCCATCAAATCCTCAATCCTGGGAATAGGGAACCTATATCTGATTGTAATCCTGTTGATAGCTCTAGAGTCATTGCATAGTCTCCACTTACCACCTTTCTTGGTTGCTAAGACCACTGATACTACACACGGACTGATGCTCTTCCTAATTAGTCCTTGGTCTAATAGCTCCTGCACTTGCCTAGCTACTTCTAGGTTCTGATCTGGTGTGAGCTTGTAATCTGCTTTGTTTGGCAATGAAGCCCCTGGTATGAAGTCAATCTGATGACTTCTAGCTCTCTTTGGAGGTAAGGTTGCTGGTGTTCCATCACTGACTATGTCCTTGAATTTCACAAGCAACTTATGGACTGCTTTGGGTATAACTATCTTCTTGGTCTTGTCTTCTTCCTTGGGTTGCACTATAACAACATATCCTTCACCTCCTTGTTGTAGAGTGTTTATAAACTCCTTGCCACTGCTTAACAAGACACTAGGGGTCTTTGAATGTCCTTCTTCATCCAACAGTGACTGCAACTTGAATGTTTTACCATCCTTCTTGAATGAGATGGTGTTCTCCTTTCCATCATAGATAGCTCCTTTGTCATACTGCCATGGCCTGCCCAATAGAAGATGGCATGCATCCATAGGCAACACATCACAAATCAGTTTGTATTTGTATCCTCCAAGGAGAATTCCACTGTTGTCTACTCATTCACAAGAACACTTTTCCCTTTATTCAACCATGTCACCTTGTAGGGATTAGTATGGGGTACCTTTTCCAATTTTAACTTCCTGACTACTTCCTCTGAGATAATGTTATCAGTAGACCCTGAATCTACTATGACTTTGCACACCTTTCCAAGTATTTTGCATCTCACCCTGAATTAGGCTCTCCTTTGCTTTGGCTCCTCCTTGATTGGTTGTTTGATTAGAACCCTTCTAAACATCAAGTTCTCCCCCATTTCTAAGTCAAAATGACTAACCTCTGGTGACTTGACACTTATAGTGTCTTCTTGAGCATATGCTACCCTCTTTTCTGTGGTAGAAGAGGATGCTTTCTCCGGGCACCTATAAGTTGGATGTCCTACTTGACCACAGTTGTAACATTTCATGCTAGCAAAGTAAGAGTTATGTTTGCCTGCACTTCTTCCTCTGTTAGAACCTCCTTGAGATCCTCTAGCTCTTCCATAACCTCCTCTAGAATTTGTCTCACTTCCATGCTCTATGAGTTTAGACTCTCCCTAATTTCTTTGTTCAGTCCCTCTACCTTGGTATCCACCTCTATGTCCTCTTTGATCTCTACCTATTCCTCTACTCTTGGAAGCCTGATCTTGTTTCCTCTTACTTCTCTCTTCAATCTTTATAGCCAATTGATAACATTGGTGCACTATTTTGGGACTTAGGAGATTCATTTCCTCTTGAATGTTCCACTTCAAATCGTTAAGGTATCTAGCCGCCTTAAGACTTTCATCCTCTATTACATTAGACCTCATACAAAGTTTTTGAAACTCCTCTGTATAGGAATTCACATCTTGGTCTCTTTGTCTCAAGCTCTATCTTTTCTTATGCAACTGAATTTCATAATCATCAGGCATGTATACCTCTCTCACCTTGGCAACCATTCCCTTCCAAGTGGAAATAGGTTTCTTTCCTTCCTTTTCTCTCTCTATCTGAATGAACTTCCACCATATCAAGGAAGAACCTCTCAATCTTGATTTGGCCACCTTTACCTTCTGTGCTTCAATGGCTCCATCACACTCAAAATTTTTTTCCATTCCCTCTATCCAATCCATGACTAGTTCAGCTTCCAATTTCCCACTAAACAATGGTATGCCTTCAAGTGCTTTTCCACTCATAGCCTTCAATGCCTTCAAGAAAGGCTCTTCTTGCAAAATAGGATCAGGTTCAGGGATCTTGTCTTCCTTTGCAATCTCTTCACTCTTGGGTACTCTTCCTTCCAATTTAACACTGACCTTATCGATCTTGGTCTGCACATTATTCATTGCTTGCTCAAGTTGGGCTATTCTTTCCTTCGATTTCCTATTGTCTTCCTCTTGATCTTCAACCTTCTTGGCCAATTCTATGTTTGTCACCATGATTGAAGAACCACTAGACTCAATATTTGACATACAATATGCAATCCCAAATCTTTTGTTTGCTCTGATACCAATCTGATAGGGAGGTTGGATGAATCAATCACTGATTCATGCTCTAGGTCTTGCTTGGAAGACATCTAGGGTGTCTCACTCCACCACTTGCAACCTATAGGACCTCTTCCATCTTAGGATCCCCTGGTTCTCCTTGCCAACCCAACTATCAACATAAAGCCTCCTACCAAGTCAAGACTTGGTGCAATCTTGAAACACTTACCCTAGCCCTTAATCCACCCTAAAGGCTACCAATCCTCCAAATTCTTGAATTTAGTTTCTCAGGGGTGTGGAGGTGCTTCTACAGTCTTCAATCCATACTGCTAAGGGTATTAGGGGTCCACCTAGCTCCATCTATAGGTCGCTTTCACCTAACCTCACTATTTGGATTAGAAGGCTACTAGTCCTAATAGGTCTCCTCCGAGAAATCAGGTTTGTTTTCCAAATCTTTCCAAAGAACACCCAATATTTGCTTGGGATTCTTGTTTCATGTGCCCACCTCTCATAGGTTTTTGGGGTCTTGGGTCTCAACTGTCCGTACCAAGCTCTAACCTAAGAAAAAAGAGAAAACTAGGCCTTTTAAGCCTTTCCTGACCTCCCTACAAACTGTTAAGTCCTTCCCTCACCATATGGATTATTGGAGTTACTTTCTCCTTACCCTGTCTTGGAAAGACTCATACCTGCCCTCTCCAAAATGTAATTTGTTAGGAAATTGACACCCCTGCAAATCATGTGCTCTGCACTAAGATCTTCCCTAGCCGGACACTTCCCTGGCTCGCCTAGGAGAAGACTTCCATAGTAGCTCTTGTGCTTTCAATTACTCCTAACCCTACTATATGTACATCCATGGAGTCTAGTCACAATTCCCAAAGGGTCATACAATTTGTACAGTGGGAAAGTGAACTAACACTCCATACTTACAAACTGCCTAGTTCAGACTAGCAACAGTATGAAAACCAAAATCAGCTACAAACAATGCTTGAAACTGAATAAAGAAACTATCTAATGCCACACAATGCTTGAGGAACAATTAAACTACATACTACACACATTATAGTACCATGATCAATCCATTAACACACCACTTCAATGCAAAAACCAAAAAATTCACACTAAATCACAATTGCTTTCCTTGAATTCAAAACTTCAAAAACAATCTCAAATGCTTCCAACCTCACTCCAATGCCGATGCATCCCATAAATAGGGTCACTAAATCAGTTATCCTCTCCCTTAACCTCTCCTTGGCCGCTTGTAGCTCCCATTGAGCAACATTTTCAAAAATTTGCAAAACCTCCTCAAAGTCCTAAACCTCAATTTGAGTTACCTTTGACACCTATTCTATGGTCAACATGACCTTCATCAAAGTAAGACACAAAAAAAATTCCACTAAGGCACACACACAAATGAACCAAGATAGATTGCTTAGTTGTCCTAGACAAAGTTGTCCTAGTCAACCTCCTAAACAACCTAAGGCAACCTAAGGGTGCTCCTGCACCACTTTTATTTTGATAAAATATGAAAGCTAATGGGAGGTTTTGTTGTTGTGGATTTGTGTGTTGTGGAGGATTTTGAAAAGAAGTTTGTTGCAATGTAGCCTACTGCAATCATAAGAGATGAGAGAATTTCATTCATTATTGAAGAACCACCAGATGTTATTGATGATGAATTCATTAAAGATGAAGTAGTTGTTCTATTTTGAACATATCAACACTTTGAATATAGGGAAGGATGCATTAGAGGATAGATAGATGTTCAATAATTTGAGATGCTTGTGGATCAAAGAAACTATACCTCATTGGGGTTACGAGACATTCATGTGAGGATTGGTGTCCAATAATTTAAGGGAGATCTGAAATTTAGAAGTTTAATATCATACCTTTATGAGGGTGATGAGACACTTGTGAAAATGGTGTCCAATGATTATGAAAAATTTGATGATAGCTAGATGACTATACCTATAGTTAGGGAGTAGCTTGAGGAATTCTTCCTAGTTCGAGAATTATTTTTAAAGGACAACTTCTACATAGTGTAGTGTTTTTAGTTTTATGTTAGATATATTAAGAGTCAAACAAAATTTCATTATTCCTTAAGGGGAGTGTTGGAATAAGTCAATAACAGAGTTTCATCTAGATGTGGAAATTTCAGTTCAGTTTGTTATATGTGGCAATTGAGTCTAGTTTGTTGTCAATAAATCTCAATTTTTTGTCGATCTACATCTTGTTGTTGATCTAGTTAAAAGTTTTCTAGGAAGGTTTTTGGATCAATGTTATGTATAAATATGCATCTCTTTGTTTTTTTAATATAAGTGATCTACAAGTCCCTTTGTAACTCTTATGTAGCTGAATATTGTGTCATGTTCTCTATTCATAGTTATTTTATTATGATTCATCCAATTTATGAGCTTCTATCTAAGATTCTTCTATGGATTCACCTCCCATGAATTCTAATAGAGGTATGAAGACAAGATATTCTACAATCCATTGTGGATGTAGTTTCTGTTTTAGATTTTTCTTAATTTTCCTTAAATATAATGAAATCCATAAATTTATTTATATTGATATCATATATTTATTTTTTTAGGATTAGAGTATGATTTTTGAGGGAGGATCATATTTTCACAATCATGTGGGTTTATTCATCAAACCCTATGATGTTAGGTTTGATATGGTAGAGGAACTTCCATCTAATATTCCTATATGGATTTTCCTCCTTTGGCTTCCAATAAAGTTATATAGACAATATATTCTACAATCCATTACAGACGTAATATCCCTTTTAGATTTTTCTTAATTTTCCTTAAATATAATTAAAATAAAAAATCTACTCAAATTGATATCAAATATATGTTCTTTTATAATTATTGTTTTTTGTGAAGTTTATATCAATTTAATGAAATTATATGTCTATGATGAATAACTTCAAATATGTCTGAGTCAAGTTCTTTGTCCACCAACTTAGCAAGGAAAATAAAAGGGTTTTTGTTAAAAATGTTTTTGTTATTTAATCTTCAAGCATAGAGGGGTTTCATCCTCAAGCTATTAAGATGAATTTTATGCTCCATGAGTGATAAAACTAGATATATATAATTGTATTTGTTATTATTCTTCAATTATACTTTCTTGAACTCTCTTTATACCCTTCTCCTCTAAGGGATATAAATTTTGTGTATTTTATTAATAACTAAATGTAATTAATATTCAATATTCCTTAAAGAGGAATTTCTCCTCAAGTAATCACATGAACTTTCTAGGAAACTATTTTCTCTTATGAAATGTAGTGAATGTTGATTGGATTTTGTTTTCCATTAATATACAAGGTGATGACTTGTAAAGATAAATTTGCAAGGATCAAATAGTTCATACCTTATATAAATTTGAGGGTGCATTATAGAATTTCCTCTCTTCCATGTAGAATCCTCTTCCAGAAGATTTTTCCATTGAACCAAATATTTTATCATTGTTTTATTTCTAAGATTTATTTCTCTAAAATTTATAATGGCCTCAAAAATTAAAATCAATTTTCCTTCATCATCTAATGGGGGTAGTTCTAATGAAGGAATAATTTGACTTCCTAAAGCTCTCTTTCTTCCAGTGGTTATAGATGTTACTAAAAAATGTGCTACACATGCTACTTTTCCACTCCTAAAACCTTTTTTTTTTTTAATATTATAACTCTAGGATATCCACTAATAATGCCTTATAACACTATGGCTTTACCCTTTGATCGAGCCTTAATTCCATAGTCTGATAATTTTGAGTAAACTCTCCCAAAGAGTGTAGCGATTGCACTCTAGAGACCAAATTGATTTCTCATATTCCAACCACATAAAAATCATCTTGCATCTTATGTCTACCAAGGGTAGTGTCCAATTGTTAAATTTTATCAGTGCATGGAATGGTAAAGCTATCAACCACTATAATATTAAATATATTGAAATATTCTATTTGCAACCTTCTTCTAGCAATAATCTTTAGGGACTTGTTTGTGGTGAATAGTTTATATAAACCAAGTCAAAATTGGAAGCATGTATAAAATAACCTACATATTTGCCAATACTATGTTGCAAGACAGTGTGGCGCTTGGGTTCATGACATGGTTTAACCACCTCCCATGGATCTTGTCTAAATTCGGTGGTTGCATCAGGAATTAATAGGTCAATATTTTGGTACAACGACAACCACCAATGTAATAATCGGTACTAGAGTTGAGGTCACTGGTTTGAACCCCTCACTTGCGCTAGGGGGATTGTTGCAAGATGGTGACTCCCTTGGTCTCCTTGGTGTAGCATGATGCTTGGGTTCGTGACATGGTTTAACCACCTCTCATGGATCTTGTATAAATTTGGCAGTTGTATCAGGCATTAACAGGTCAATCTTTTGGTGCAACGACAACCACCAATGTAACATACTATTAAAATTACATTATGTATTAAAACACATTTCACCATCATTAAATGTTCACTATCTATCAGGACCTATTTCAGTAATTAACTTTATAAATAATTATGTATGAGGACCCATTTCGCCAATAATATTAAAAAATAATAACATTTGAGGACACATTTCACCATTTACATTAAAAATTAATTATGTATGAGGACCCATTTCTCCAATACTATAACAACTCCATGCTAATTGTAGGGCCATAATCACCTTGAAAATTATAACATATGTGTTCCATTGAGGTTTGACTCACCCAACATTTAAATTTATCATTGTATAATCATGTGAGATTCACCAAATTTTTACCATACCATTTAAAAACCCCGTGGAATTCACCAAATATGGATTGATATAAATACAATAAAAACTATAATTTTTTTTACAAATTTTGTTCAGTTATGAACTTGTGAGCTCTCGATTCGAAAGTTGGAACCTTGATCATAGGCAAGTTAAAAAATTACAACTATAGGAATTGTTGCATTAATGAATAGCGCGATAGTAAAAACCTAAAGGTAAGTGATCATTTCTTCATAGTGTTATATATAAGATTTTTTATCTCTTTGTCATTCTTGCTTCAATCTTAAAGATGATATTGAATAGTGAATGGGATCTATATTCTATGTCTTTATACAAGAAGACATTTTTTACCACCTTTTATTTTGTCAGAGATCAAGATGTTGAGAAGCAAGTGTAACAAGTGTAAGACTCCTCAGGGTAGTGAAGGGAGGCAATCAAAATGCCCAAAACATAGAGTTGTATAGGAGAGAATTTGAACCCCTAATGCAAATTCCCCTTTTACCCCTCTCCACTTTATAAAACCAAAGGCGAAGGCTTAATTCCACATAAGTCAACTATTCTCATTCCACTTGGTGTCCATTTTGAGTGTTGGTAGAGGTGTTTCTTTCAGGGATGCCCACACGACACGCAGACATTCGCGCGACGTGCTTACATCCCTAGTAGATTCCTATTGTTGGAGTCTACAAAGACGTTACACTTCCTATTGGAAGTCGAAATGTAATGCCTCCCTTCGACTGGCCGACCTGAACATGGTTGTTTCTTCATCTCCCTTCTTCATATTGACCATTCCTTGATCCATTCTTAGGCTTCACCATCTTTACAAAATCTCTAGACACTCTTAGCATTCACTTCAAGCATTGCAACAACATTTTGCACTCCATAGCAACAATCTCTTCACTCCATCACTTTAATAGAGCAAGTGTAGGATGAATCCATTATAGCAGAGGCTCTAGTTCCTCTCATATTTCTCCTCTACTATCCTTGAGAACTTTGGGCAGAGGTGGTAATCTCCTCACTCATCTTCTCTATTACTTGGTTGAGTAAGCACATTACTGTTTTGTAGTGTCTTTGTGTACTTTTCTTGTATTTCCTTCTTTATCGCTTTATTTATATATCGTTGCAAACTTGGTTATCTGTGGAGGTGGAAACATCAAAATGGGGGTTTGACTGAGGTAGACCCCTAAACAACTCCCCAACATTTTCCCTCTTTTCTGTGTGTAGGTGGATATATTTTGGAGTGAGTTGGCGAGCAAGTTATTATGAGAGATCATCTTCATCATTCTTGCAGTAATATACTTGTTTTATCACTTTCAACTTTATGTTTCATATTTCATAGTGCTGTTCTACACCTTTAAGAATTCTTAACTAGGCTATTAGTCTATTTCTTAGAGGTCAAACCTTGTCTCCCTAGTTTTCTGGTCGTACGGACGCCAACACACCTGAGAATGCAAACAAATATAAAACTCCAAAAAAATGCATTGAACCATTAGAGAATGCAAACTGTGAGAGGTGGACCACCCACTGCAAGGCCCTAGGTCACGAAAGGCCAAGAGAGGAAAGGCTGCCCTAACACACCTTAGTTTAAGGGGAAGCTAGGATGATGAGGATGAGAATGATAAGGATTATGTGTCCTTTAGTCACTCTGCAATCCTAATTGTTGGAAGGAGACTAGATGGGTTAGCTTTGAGAGTTAGATTTGTGTCTCAGGCAACTCTCTATCTAAGGATAGAAGCGTTGGTATCCGTACGGCCAATGAATTGAAAAGACAAAAATCTAACTCCAAAAGGGATACTATCAACCTAGTTTAGATATGTTTGAGGTGATAAAATGAGATCAAGTGAAGAGAAGTGCATATACAAATATAATAAAGGAAATGTATTACCACCAAGGTGACGAAGATGATCTCGTACAATGCTCTCCTCTCAAGCTTGCTCAAAGTTCTCTCCACCTACACACAATAAAGGGAGAAATTGTTAAGGTTGTATAGGGGCCTACCTCAGTCAGACCCCCATCTTGGTGTTTCCACCTCCACTGACAGCCAAGTTTGGAATAGTAGAGATAAACGATAAAGAAAAGAAACTACAAGCGACGTAAACAAAAAAACACTACAAATAGTACATGCTTACTCAATCAAAAGAAAAAGGAGAGATTGTAGGAGCTTACTGCCTCCATCCAAAGCACTCAAGGCTCATGGAGGGGTGAACAAGAGGGACTCAAGCCTCTGTTTCCATGGTGTTTGTCTTGTGCTTGCCCTGTTGGAGTGATGGAGTAATGGATTGCTGCAATGGAGTGAATGGTGTTGCTACAAAGCTTGTGAATGGATGCTCAAAAGCATGGAGAGAGTGTACCAACTTATTCAAAACTTCTTCTGAAGAGAGTTATGGATGAAAGAGTGAAGATTATGAAGAGATATATGAGAAATGGTCATATTCGGGTCGTCCAATCGAAGAGGGACGTTACTCTTCGACTTCCAATTGAAAATGTAATGCCTCTGCATTCTCCAACCGCAAGAATATTTCAGGGATGTAAGCACGTCGTGCAGGGTCCCCAATAGAAAGACCCCCACCAACACGTGAACTAGGTGCCAAGTGGAATGCAAGGAGCAAGCTTAAGTGGAATTAAGCCTCTGCTTTTGATTTTCCAAAGTGTTAAGGGTCAAAAGGGAATTTGTGTTAGGGGTGAAAATTCATGTTGATACATTTTTCCCCCACTTTAGTGAGCACAAGTATTGATGAGTGCTTTGGGAAACTAGATTAGAAAAGAAGTAATAGAGTAAGAGATGTATACCTGAACTAACGAGGAAGTAGAGCACGGTCTAGTGAACCTAGAAGTGCAGGAAAGGACTTCATAGTTCTACAAAACTAAAAAGTTGAAGCATGAAAGTACCTTACAGGTTCACGATCCTACAAGGGTGGTATCCTTCAAGAACTCTCACATGAAGGAAACCAAGAAAATCACCTTACAACCCCACAAACCTGCAAGGAAGGTATCCCCCAAGAACTCTCACATGAGGGAGACTGAGAAACTCTCACATGAGGGAGACTAAGTAAACGAGACTCCATAGAGCCAAGGATGAAAAAATGTTTACCCATAGATAGAACACATCAGGAAGTGGCCGCATGGGCCAGTGAACGAAAAATTGTGTAGACCATTGCTAAGTTGTAATAATTTTAAAGGGGTCTCTCAGGAACCCTTCAAAAGGAAGGAGGGTCCACTCAAGGGACGCGATGTTTGAAAGGTAGGGTCTAGTTGGGTTATCCCCAAGCTAGATGTGAAGATGAAAATATGGTCTAGTCGGGTTGCCCCCAGACTAGACATTGAGATGTGAAGTCTATCTAGTCGAGCTACCCCCAAGCTAGATGACATAGAAATTTGTTGAAAACTTTCAAATGGGTCCCTCAAGAACCCGGTGTGAAGAGGTGGGGTCCACTCAAGGGACACTCTATTCAAAAATATTAATGTCTTCCTTTTCGAATCAATTCTTCATCAAGGAATCCTTTTGAAAGATGTTCACTTCATCAAGGAATTCAAAAGGAAGGAGATGTGCTCATGCGAGGGGAAGACTAAGACCGTTCCCACTTCGGAGGAGGATTTCCAAGTCCTTTCTTTACGAACCCCTGATGAAGGAAACATGTTTTGTTAGGGTTCCAAGTTTAGAATGTCATTGTAACAAGGAAGTGTGTGAAGGGTCTTTGAGAAAAGATTCATTTGGCAACAAATGCATTTTCTAAAGACTAAGCAATGTAGAAGGTGCGTTGTCACACAGGAAAGGGACAACTCAAGCAAAGACGAGAGAAAGATAAAGAAAATAGATCACACACAGGGCACAAGGGGATCTGGTTTCGTGGGGTCAGATATGCCTTTATTTATATATATGTAGGTAAGCATGGTAATAGGTGAAAGATCATCAATCCCTAACCAGATCAGGAAAAATGCACGAAAGACAAAGTAAAGTAAAAAATCAGGTCAACATGGAAGGAGGCCTAAATGCTCTCAACGCTTTGCATCATCCCCAATTTACCGAAAGTCAATCACAAACATGGAAGTGTAGACATGTAAAATAGACATCCGCTCTAATTAACATCCAATTCTCCTATTGATCAATTAAAATAATTTATTGATTAATTCCCTAGATTCATTGTACTTAATTAAATAAATCAAATTATTTAATTAAGTCCTTAAGTTCTTCTTATTTGATTCAATAAATCAAAATGATTTAAATCAAATATCAAAACCCCTAAAATCCTCCAAGTTAATTAATCTGAATTAATTGACCTCTAATCATAATCGCCCATTCTCTAGCTTTAGATTCAACTTGAGTCAAATCTAAACTCTTAACTAATCCACCCACTTGCATAAATAAATCATTTCTTTGATTTATTATATCTTCTAATTTCATCCAACTTGGCATCTTTAGGGAATATTCTCCCAATTTGAATTTTCCCTCCCACATGACTTGTCCATCCAAAAAAGCATTTAAGAGCTCTTACATGTCTCTTACACAAGTCAAACTTGGCATTTAATTTATCTTTCATCCACCCTAAACATGTCACTTCATCAAATTCAAATTTCAAATTGGCACATTGACGAAAATGTGCACAACCCTCATCCTCTCCCATCTTGACAATTGGCATCTTGTCATTGGCTCATGAATGATCCCACATTCATCCAAATTTTTCAATCTTCCAACCTTGAATCTATTAATGCAAAGAATTTCAACACAAAAACACAATTACAACACAACTTGATGCACAATCTCAGTATTATCATCATCATCTTCGCATTCTTGCTTATCAGGGGGTGGGAAAGGTCATCCTTTCCACATCATGAGGAGCACCACTCCCAGTATGGAATAGAGTTTTCTATTTTTGTTTATGCTTTGAATTAGTTTTTTGGTTCTATTTTTCTTGTTTGCATAGGTAGCATGAGTGAATATTTCATAGGGATGCTTAGTTTGTTTTAGATTTAGCTTGAACATGAAGATATTTGTCAAAGTCTAACATGTTGCAGATTTAGCATCTACAGGAAAAATGATGACACATATGGAAGAATATTTACAACACAAACACCACCCTTGTATCCACACACCAACAGGGGTGACGAGGGTTATCCAGGCACATGTAGCATGATCATGGGGGAAGAATATGTCATGACACACATAAACATCTAATCTAAAGATCAAGAAGAGGGTCTCCCCCTAACATTGGTCAACCAAGAGGTCGTTGGCTTCCCACTCTAGATCCTCGAAGGAAGGAAGATGAGCCTATAATGGTGTAATGTTAAGGGGAGGAGCTTACAATCCTCCCGCAATAAGGGCCAAAGTAGAGGGACCTGCAAGGTCTCCATCACTTAGCTCTTGTGGGTCTAGGGTCAACGATCTAGCGAAAATCGCTGATAGTGTCGGGACTTTGTCCACCGGGTTAAACATGCACTTAACAAGAGTGTCATGTTTCGCCTCAGTAGACGGAGGAGTTTGAACTTGAGGTTCACTGCTAGACTCTCCAAGAGCCTTGAGAGTAGTTACGAACTTAGGGGAGGTTGGGACTAGTTCTGTGACTAAGATAGAACAAGTCAATTTAGGGCCACCTTTCGGAGAAGGTGGGTTCTTCTTACGTCCTCCATTACTAGAGAGACCATGCTCTACCTTCTTCTTCATTAGAGGAAGTGAAATTCCTACAAATGAAACAAGGGTCAAGGGAGAAGAGGAAAGAACTACAGTGGACACAACTGAAGTGTTCACCATGTCCATGGGCTTCAGAAAAGGCAAGACATTCAGGATGGAAGTCAGCAAGAGCGGCTCCATTGAAGGAGCAATGAACACTTACACCCTTCCAGGTGCAGGTGCGCTCACAATGGGAGTTGAAAGAGTTATGGAACTAGGTTGAATAGGGATAGAAGGGGGGAGAGAGGAAGACACCATAGGAGGTGCGGTATTCTCCTCCTCCTTCTTCTATAAGGAGGATTTCTTGGCTAGGAGAGCCTTTCGCCGGTGCTTACGCTCACGCACAAGGCAATTTCTATTACTCTTTGAACCAGAAGCCGGAACTTGTGAAGGGAGAAAAGGATCCTGCTCAGCCATGGGAGTGTCCTCTATGACTATCTCTAGTGGAAGGACAGACTCCTAAATGGAAGGAGGAGGGGTAGGCTCAAAAATGGTGGGAGGAGTTGACTCTAGCACCTCAACGGTAGGCCTCTTCCTATTTACTGTTTTAAAAACAGGAGCAGTAGGAGGCTACGGAGGCCGAGACAAAGAGGATTCTCCATGGGGCCTTTTTCCCTTCCATATCGGATGGGCCTAAGCTCTGTCGGTAAGATAGGAAACTTGAATGTAGGATGCTTGGCCTTCTGCCAAGCAGGCACCATGGGATTCTCTCGCAAATATGAAACAAAAGTAGATGGTACCATGTCAGGACAAGAGGAAGCATCAGGTTGAACCATGGAAGAGGAAGAAGGAGGATCTCGAGACCACTTCTCTTCTTCTCTTCTATGGGCCTTGGCGGCATCATTATCAGCCTTTAAGTAAGCTCTATGAGAGATAGCGTAAGGCGAAGGAGGGTACCTCACTTTTGACCTATCATGCCCCTTCTTATATTTTTGATACGTGTGGTGTAGGAGGTCCTTCCTAGATGGGAGAGGACCAAGGGAGGCAGGCCAGAAGTAATCCAAGTTATAGCTTCCATGTGCAGTTGGTGGCTTGTAACTGGTGTCATGGATAATATGTACAAAACCTCCACGAAAAAACTTCAAACATTTGTGTATGACTAAGGGAATTGAGTTCATAGTCAAGAGCTAGGGGATGCCTAGCTTCACTCTGAAGAGTTCGAACCCTAGGATGATGTTGAACTCAAGGCTTACGAACTTAGGTCCAACAAGGACCAATAGGAAAATACTCCCTATAGGAGGTAGGAAAAGGTCATCATGTGTGCGGATGGTAATTTTAGGTGCATCATACCCATCCTTATGCAGGAAGTTAATCAACATGATTTGCTCAATTATGATATTCACTTGCGATGTCGGATCAACAAGGACACCTACTACAATGTTGCCATTTATCTTTAGAGGAATGTAAAGAGGAGATGGATCTCAATTGAAGCCCATTGATAGGTCCTGTGAAGTAAAGGTTATTCTAGTACCCTCATTCATAGTCTGCGTAGAGGGAATGGGTTGGTTTAAGAAAGAGGTTATCACGCACACCAAATAATACTTCTCTAGAGTCTCTTAAGGTTTATGAGATATGATAGTGACCTAATTGAGGTTGCATCACAAGAAACCATGGGAACCTTTCAACTATGCCTACTAGGGGTCACAGGATGGGTTGCAAGGTAGAAGCCTCACAACACTCACACCTACAACACTTCTAGGACACAAGGAAAGGGACTTTCAGTATTGCAAACGAAACCAAAATGGTTCATGTCGGGTTCACCAAAAATGTGAGAGAGGGGGACCACCCACTACAAGGCCCTAGGTCAAAAAAGACCAAGAGCGGAAAGGCTTCCCTAACCCACCTCAATTTAAGGGGAAGTTAGGATGACGAGGATGAGAATGATGAGGATTATGTGTCCTTCGGTCACTCTGCAATCCTGAATGTTGGAAGGAGACTAGATGAGTCAAATTTTAGAGTCAAATTTGTGTCTTAGGTAGCTCTTTATCTAAGGACAGAAGCGTAGTTCTAGGATGACAGCGCAACGCACTAGCATCTCATAGGTGCACTGGCATCCGTACGACCAGAGAACCAAAAAGACATAAATCTAACTCCGAAAGGGAGACTATCAACCTAGTTTAGAGATGTTTGAAGTGATAAAATGAGATTAAGTGAAGAGAAGTACATATACGAATATGATAAAGGAAATGTATTACCACCAAGGTGACGAAGATGATCTCGTACAATGCTCTTCTCGCCAGCTTGTTCCAAGTTCTCTCCACCTACACACAATAAAGGGAGAAATTGTTGGGGTTGTATAGGGGCCTACCTCAGTCAGACCCACATCTTGGTGTTTCCACCTCCATGGACAACCTAGTTTGGAATAGTAGAGATAAACGATAAAGAAAAGAAACTACAAGCTACGTAAACACAAAAACACTACAAGTAGTATGTGCTTACTCAATCGAAAGAAAAAGGACAGATTATAGGAGCTTACTACCTCTGTCCAAAGCACTCAAGGCTCATGGAGGAGTGAATGAGAGGTACTCAAGCCTCTATTTCCACGGTGTCTGTCATGTGCTCACCCTATTGGAGTGATGGAGTAATAGATTGTTGCAATGGAGTGAATGGTGCTGCTAAAAAGCTTGTGAATGGATGCTCAAAAGCATGGAGAGAGTGTGCCAACTTGTTCAAAACTTATGTTGAAGAGAGCTATGGATGAAAGAGTGAAGATTATGAAGAGATGGATGAAAAACAACCATATTTGGGTTGGCCAGCCGAAGAGGGATGTTATTCTTCAAATTCCAATAAAAAATGTAATGCCTTTGCAGTCTCCAGCTACAAGAATCTTCCAAGGACATAAGCATGTCGCATGGATGTATATGTGTTGTGCACATGTCTACACGTCACGTGGATGTGTACACTTCATGCAAATGTATGTGTGCCGAGTGGGCGTCCCTAACAGAAATGCCCCCACTAACATGCGAACCAGGCGCCAAGTGGAATGCAAGGAGCGGACTTAAGTGGAATTAAGCCTTTGCTTTTGATTTTCTAAAGTGTTAAGGGTCAAAAGGGAATTTTGCTAGGGGTGCAAATTCATGTTGATACACAAACAAATATGAAACTCCAACAAAATGTAAGTGTAAGATTTGTAGTTGGGAATATAAGAGAGAAGAAGTTGCAGCTAAATCTTGAAACTATAGAAAATCATATCAATAAATTATATGAAAAATAAATCATAGATGTGAAACATAGAAAAAGGTGATCCTAAGTCCTAAATGCTTATAACAATAGGATTCAGGGCCTTTTCCTAGGGTTTCATTGAGATGGAGATCAACAAGGTGTATAGATTGACTTTCAACCATAAAGGTGAGCCAATCAGACCTAGATCTCCATTAATTTAGGGATTGAAATGATTTGGAATTGATTTTCTATGATTAACCTAATTAGACTACATGTCCCAATGTAAAATTTTAAGAATCTGATAGTTGATAAACTAAATTAGTGAATTACAAGAGGATTTGGAAAGTGTAAAGGACTATGTACTTGTCCAAAAAAGTTGGTATTGGTTTGAATACATGGACAAATTTTCCCTATGGCGTATGAGCCTTTGTACACCTTTTCTGCTTTTCTTTTGATGTCCTTTGATGAAAAATTTGAGATCTCCATTTCCATTTACAAATTTTTCGAAACATTGTTGGATAATTTTGTAGGTGAGTTTCAGTGAGTTGACAAGTGTTATGTTATGGAGACCAATCACACTCAAATAAAATCTTTATATTTATTTTTCATTAAATAATTTGTTGCACTTAATAAATATTTTTATGTTGCACTTGTATCTAAAATGACTGTTACAAACAAATGTTAAATGCTGGAAGTGATTAGTTACAATTTTTTTAATATAAAGTCTATGGACAACTGGAAATATTAAATGTAATCACCTAAAGAAAGTGTTTTATTGGGTGGATGAGTCACAACCAATGGAAAAACTTCATTGGTAATTAATGGGAAATGTGTGCGAGCATATTAGAAAACTCAGTGATGAGTCTGGAGTGCAACAGGTTGTGAAAAATGTTAGCAGAAAATCACAGAGTAGTGGCTGGAAAAACATAGAAGCTGCGAGTACCCATAGCCATGGCTGTGTAAAACCAGCAAGTGAAAAATGTGACAAAAATGTTTCTACATCTTGTTGCATGCCTTTACATTTCTTTGCATGTCAATGTAAAGGTTATTTATTTATGATATTGATATATTTGGACCCTCTTGTTGGTGGATGTAGCTCGAATATGGGTGAACCATGTTAAATCTTTGTGTACTTCTTTTGCTATCTAAATTTTTTAGGTGTTTTATTTCTCTATCTTATTGATCAAATATGCATTTAACTAATTGAAATCTACCTTCTAACCCTAACAAGTGGTATCAGAGCTAGGTTGTTTTTAGTTATCCTTTGTAGGAAGGTCTCATGGTTGAGTGGGAGTTATGGAAAATGAGGGTAAGTTGAAGGTAGACAAATTCAATGGGGAAAACTTTTAGTTATGGAAGATGCAAATTGAGGACTATATTTATCATAAGTATTTATGGCAGAAATTGGAAGAGAAAGCCAAGAAACCCCTAGCTACGTATGATAAGGATTGGGATATTCTGGATAGAAATACACTTGGTAGTATTCATTTATGCTTGGCACAATCGGTGGCATTTAATATTTCAAAAGAAAAGACAACTAAAGATTCGATGAAGACCCTGGAAAATTTATATGAAAATCCCTCTACTTCGAATAAGGTATTCCTTATGAAGTATTTATTTAATATGAAAATGATAAAAGGTGGGCCAGTTGTTGATGATTTAAATGAGTTTAACACAGTTATCTATCAATTGATTTTTGTTAATATAAATTTTGATGAAGAAGTTAGGGCTCTTTTGATTATGTGTTCTTTGCCTGAAAGCTGGAATAGCTTGGTAATGGCTATTAGTAATTATATTTCTGGTTCAAATACACTAAAATGTGATAATTTTGTTAGTGTTGTTTTCAACGAGGAAATTCATAGGAAAAGCTCAGGTGGTACATCCACATCAGGAAGTGTTTTGAATGAAAAATGAAAGGGTATAACAAAGGAGAGAGGAAACAATTCTAGAGGTTGTGGTAAGTCACAAGAAAAATCAAAGGACAAGAGGTCCCAATCGAGAGAAAAGTAGGATTGTTGGTATTGTGGTAAGTTGGGTCATTTAAAGAAAGATTGTTGGTCTCAAAAAAATAAAGAAGGAAACAAAAAGGAAGGCAATAAAGAGGAAAATGTGGTAAGTAATAAATCTAATGAGGATGCTTTGATTCTTTCCCTTGATAAAGTTGATGATTCTTGGGTGTTAGATTCAGGGGCTTCATCTTATGCTACACCCCATAGAAGTTATTTTCTTGATTATGTCCAAGGAGATTTTGGGTTGGTTTATTTGAGAGATAATTAATCCTGTCAGATTATTGGAAAGGGAAGAATCAAGATTAAGTTGCAGAATGAAAATAACTGGCTACTACATGAGGTAAGCCACATTCCAAGGTTGAGAAAAAAATTAAACTCAACAGGTGTTGGCAAAAGACATTGCAACTATCATCTGCTATTGTCATTGATGGCAACCCTATGCATTGATAAGGTACGCATATCCTCATTCATGTCCACCGGCAGTCAGATTGTACATCAACAAGGCAAAATAGGGTATCCGGTAACTCAACATTCATCGATCTGTGCATAGATTTCAGGTTACCATTTTGTGTTGCGCATCTCAGGCAATGATTATTGATGTATTATCTCTATTGTAGTGGAAGCACAATGGCTCATACCAATTCGCATGAGAGTTAGAAGATCCAATTGGTGTATTCTCTGTTTTTCTTGTATTAAGGTCGACTTCATAAATATATTAACTCGCGGATGTATGAGAACTAATTAATTGAATATCTTTATGTTTGTATATCTTTGTTTGGGTCTTAGCCAAGTTGTGGCCGACCATTAAGGGTATGCATTGCATATTTCTCATTATGTGAGCCGACAATTGTAATTTTGTTGAAGCCGACAAAGTATAAACAAATCCTATATTGCAGATATATATACAAAATTGTTTGTATCATTTTGTGTGTGGTACATTTTGTGGGGTAAAAGCACAAACCTGTGTCACACTTTATAAAGGAATCGACCAATAGCAAAAAAATTATAAACTTCGACCACATAAAAATGGTCTTTATGTTTTGAATTTCAAAATGGTGTAAACTAATGAAATGTAGAAATTTTGATGAAGTTTATTCCTATAATTTTTTAAATTTTTTAAAAAAATGTTTTCATTATGTTATTTTTAATTTAAGGACAAATTTTGGAGTGTTGAAAATTTCAGGAAAGAGTGACTTCACGGGCCGTCAAGAAACAAATTGAAAAAAAATTCATTTCTCCCTATTTTTTTTTTCTCCAAATAGGTAACTTCAATATCTACTACATGGAAAATAAAATGAAATTTTGATGTATACTTTTCTCTTAATAACGTTATAAAGTCAAACACGTCAAAATTTGATAGTTTTAACAGGTCGTCAACTATTTTCAAAAATTTCAATCATTTTCAAAAAAAACATTATACCCTTTTGAAGAAGACTCTCTCCTCTACTGCACCATATAAGTTTTTTTTAAAATTAATATATTTTACTATATTTTTTTTAATTTCTAATCAACCTCTTTTTTAATTTTAACAATCTACTTGCATTATTTTAAAAATAACATATATTAAAACTAATCAAAATATTAAAAAATATATATATTTGGATTCCCCACTTTGAGCTCTAAAAAAGGGTATTTTTCTTTTTTTGCAGAAAAATCATTTGGATTGGATAAATACTTAGTTAAAGTTGAAATTTTCATAAAATTCTAAAAAATGTTGAGTTGGCTGCCAACTAGACAGTTTCGGCCAAAAGGGTTTCTGCCGAAACCCTTCCGATAGGAACCCTCCACATATAAAAACCCAAATTAAAAGCTGATTTGAAGGTTGAAACGGAAAAAAATATTTTTTTGGTTTCGGCCGAAACCATGTATGCCACGTATATGCCACATGGTTTCGGTCGAAACATTTTCGAACGAAACTAGTTCGCTCAGAACTATTTATTTGGTCGAAAGTGTGACACAAGTTTGTGCTTTTACCCTGTGTAAGTGTTTGATTTGTGAGTTAGAGTAGAGAAGAGGTGCGATTAAGCGTAGTTTCACTTGTGCATAGAAGATCTATGTGATGTGTGTGAGCATAACAAAATAGAGTTACAGAATTAGTTTGTAAGACAACAAATCTATTATTGTACTTAATCTAGAACTGTAATCAGGCATTTTAGATGCTAACATCTCAGTTAAAATCTTCAAATGGTTTTAATCTAAATTCTTAGGCAACAAGCCCTATTTTCTTTGAGCAGTGAGCTCTAGGTAGTGTTCCTAAATGCAAGTGAATTCCCCTTTTGTAATCTCTATTTTGAGTATCCTTATAATCATAATTGTGGATTGGCCATCCACCGTGGTTTTTTCCCTAATAGGGTTTCCACATAAAAATCTTGGTGTTATGGTGTTGTGTTTGTTTACTTGTTCATGCTTTATGTTTGATTGTTCCTAATGCTTGGAAATTGAAGGTTATTAAAGTTAATTTTTGGACAACACTGATTCACCCCCCCCTCTTAGTGTGTCTTGTTTCCAACAATTGGTATCAGAGCTAGTTCCTGAGAAGAAGAATTCTAACAGCTTGAGAGATCTTGGAAGAAATTTAAAATGGATTCAAGCAATCTTGAACAACAACTTATGGTAGCCCTAGATGACCTTGATCAGTCAAAAGCTAAAGTCCAGAAACTACAAGCGAATCTCAAGGATGCAAAAAAATTCATTGAGTATCTGAAAGACAAAATCAATAATTCAAGAGAGAAGAGAAAGGAACTATGTAATCAAATTCAACAGAATGATAAAAAGAGCACTGAAGATTATCAATCTAGTAGAACCCTGAAAGATAAGACAAAGGAATGTGAAAAGCTTACCCAAGAGAATATAGTTCTCAAGGCTGGAATGGAATCCATCATGATGAGGATGACCAAAGAGATTGAAGATAGAAATAAGAACAAAGAAATCCTAGCATAGTCCCCAAAAGAAAAATCTGAAGTATGTAGACGATTGAATGATGAACTGGAAGTATCCAAAAATAGTGAAGAAGCACTTGAAAAATAGTTGGATGATGTTAGAAATGAACTTGCTAATAAAAATGAATACAAGGAAAAGTTCAAATCTAGCTCATCCATGCTCAATGAACTAATTGATAATCAGAGGACTCATGGTGATAAAAGAGGTCTTGGATTTGAGAAAGGAGAAAGCCCAAAATCGGGACAAAAGGATTATGGACAAAGGAGATTTGGGCAGAGAAATCAGATGAACAATCCTGGCAAGTATTCGATAAGACAACTCAATTTCTAGAGATTTAATGGATACTTCTTTAATTGCAACAAGTTTGGACACATGGCCTCTCAATGCCGAAGAAGAATGAATCAAACTGGTCAATCTTTCTCAAGTTAGTGTTTCAATTGTCATAAGATTGGTCATAAGTCTAATGAATGCAAAACTATGATGAATCAACTCCACAAAAACATTAGATGTTATGCTTGCAATAGACCTAGACATGTTGCTAATCAATGTAGATAAAGAGGAAATCAATGGAACAACCAATCTAGGAATGTTGTATGCTTCAATTGCAACAAAACTGGACACATTGCTACATTTTGTCAGAACATAAAAGGTCTGGTGAATCAAAGGAAATATATGAAGAAGGATGTGAAAGGAAAATGTAAAGTCATTGCAGATGAGGTCAGGCAGAAAATGCAAAAAAAATGGGTGAAGAAGAGTCCCTCCATTGAAGAAACTGCACCTGCACTACAACCTACCTCTGGTAATTCCTTCGGGAATTAGTATCAGGCCTTTGGCCCATGGGGAGCAGTCAAGAAAATCATCAAACCCCCTAATGGGTAAGTGACACCGGATGTAAGTACATGTTGGAAATGGATAGATGTTCAACAAATGTTGTCAAATACATCAGAGGAAGTGGTATATGGTATAAAAATTCCATACAAGAGTTATCATGTCTCTGTACACAGTAATGGCACAACCGGATGAATTAGGGCAAGTGCATTTATTGTGACAATTTTTTTAGGTATACTAGTGATAAAAGGTCACTTTTATTCCTTATTTGTCACTTTTCTATCTCGAGTGAAAGAAGTTGGAGAGCTCCAAGAAACCTAAGGTGAATTAAGGCTAAAATCAAGTGTGAAGGTGATTCAACGATCGATTTCACATCCGGTGGAAAAAGGTATTTATCAAGAACTTCTTGGTTTTTATGATTTGGGCAAGATGAATACTCCTTTAGTGGTTGAAGTTAAGGACAAACCTCATCCTGAATTTAAATTGCATCCCCACAAGTCATTAGAGGCCAATCCACTAGGGGAATTTTTGTTAGTTTCGCATGGAGTCTTGCATACTGAGGATATTAGGGTTTACATTCATGCAAATATTGAGGATCTGGGAAGCAATCAACTTATGAATTTGTACAATCATCATATAGTTAACGAAAATTTTAGTGTAAAATCAGAACACCAAATCCTGGAAACAAAGAAATTTATTTCAATGGTTAAATTTCTCATGTTCATGGAGTCAGAATGGGTCCGCTATGTCTTGAATCGGGTACATGATGAATTCATGTGGCTTATTATTCCCTTAAAAATTACTAAGGAAGCCATTAGTGCAATAACTGGTCTGAATTCCTTCGGTGGTCTACCTGTCTTGAAGTCCGTGAAAAATCAAACCATCATCGACGCCACAGGCTCGACATATGATAGGAGAGAAATGTTTGTTGACAATATTGTTGATATAAATGTTAGATTTGCATCTATGGTAATAGGCTATAATATTTACCACTCTAGTCGGGAAAACTCTGTATCCGGTATGACAATTTACATCACCTACCAAATGGTCAAAGAAACATGGACTATGATCTCTGCGAATTATTAAGGATTCAATTGATGGAAAACCTTGTGAAGATCAAAAAGGACAAGAAAAATTCATTCAAATATGGCAGTCTGCTTTTATGCCTATTTTTCTATTTCATGGAGGAAGTCTCGAGTGTTGGAAAAGTTCAATGGAAAAAGAACATTCCAATAGCTGAACAGATCCAAAATCTATTGTATAATATTACAGATATGAAAACCATAAATGCAGATATCTAGGGTTATTTCAAAAGCTTTCAAGCTAGCATGCAAGCTAGGGAAAGAATTCCCACCACCATTGTGGAGAAATACAAAGACTCAATTTGCTTCATGGTGAATATTGATCAGTCCTTGATGGAAGCAACAGATCCAAGAATTGTTTGGATCATGCCTATGGGCTATGAGGTCGAGGAAAATATTTTGGAAATGTATGCTCAACATCTGTTAAGCAAACTTTTAGATCCGACTAAAGAGATATTTGGCACATATGTAGAAAAGCACACTCAGATTCATAATGAGCTCAAGAAATCGGCATCGACCAAAAGAATAAGAAAAGAAGTTGAAGTTATTGCAGAATGTTTGGGTGTATCCGTAGAGCAACTAAATGAACTCAGGTTGAAAATAGCAAGAGAGGCAGTAGCAGGGCATACTGCTAAAGAGGCAACAAAAGATCAATCAACTGGTCTGATAGCACCACTTGCCCAAACTAGAACAACCAGAAGCTCGACATCTCACTCAACTCCTACAATGAAATTTTCTCTTATGAAAAGTGAAAGAAAAAGGTCTAGAAAGGAAGCCCAAGGAAAGAAGACAAAAAGAAAAAGAGTCTACATGACTATTTCTAATGATGAGGAAACAAAATCCAGTGAAAATGTCAAGGAGATCAAGCAGCAAGGTACTAAAGCAACTTCTAGACCAAAACCCTCTGGTGTAGATACTCGAGCAAAGAATAAGACTAAAGTTGATGCACCTAGTATGTCTGTTGATCAAATTGAAAAAGCAATAATTTCATACGGAAATATTAAACCGCTTTCTCAATCGTATGAATCTTTCTTTGAATCCGATAAAAGAATTCTAGAAGAAGCTACAATAAAGTACATGAATATTTTCAATAAAGTTCTGATTGAAATTATGTCTAGCCTCCCAAAAGCTTTATATGACATTTTGGAATCAAGGATATTAAGTGCCCTAACTGAAGAATAAAGAATGAGAGAAAGAGTTCTTGGTATTCAGAAAGGGAGTTGGCTGAGTACAACTTTCATCAATATACAGTCTGGCCTCGAATGGACCCGTATGGACACATCAGGAAGGTGCTGGGACGAGAGTATGCCCACCTCCACAATGTCGAAGACTTTTGGGCCAACTGCAAAGATGATTTTGAGGTGCAGTTGAGGCTCTACATGCGCATGACCGCCATCTATGTGCGAAGTATCAACCTGTGCCCAGTTCCTGACTAGCTCGAAGAAGATGAAGACATGGAGATCGATCCAGGATATGATGTCGTCACCAATTTGCCACTGCTAGTGATTGAATGGAATGAACTAGAGCTTGATGACATTGCCATACTCACTAGGCCCGTCGAGATCCGAACGAAAGCATGGGTCAACCAACAGGTGGCTAGATTAAAGTAGCAAGGAGTCGCCTTGACATTCAAGGGACTGGAAAGTGAACCAAGTGGCTCTGATGGTGGAGTGGTTGCCACTGTAACCGAGGAAACATCCAAAACCCCACCATCAGTCAAGACCAAGAAGAGGAAGGAGGCTAGTGAGCAGCTGCCTAAACCAAAGGTCTATGCCCGCAAGTCTTCTGACCCTGAGCCTTCCAAGAATAAGAGAAAAAAAATTAGGGGCACGAGCACGACTATGATGCCCAAAGGTCCACCCCTTGGGATAAGAGGAGATGGATCTAAATCACCAAGGTCTCCACCTGCTGCTGCCCCCGCCCCATAGGCTTCACTTACAGTTTCCGCTTCCTCCCCGCCTGCGGTGGACATCTCCGTCCACCTTGCTTCCACTTCTCCAATCTTGCAAATTATTCCAGTGGATTCATCATTTTCCATGACCTCTCCAATCTCCTCTTCTTCTATGTCTCCTTCCTTGAGCTCTGTTTCCGCTACTATGGTGCCCGCCATTAGTCTCCCAGAGTCTTTGGTGAAATACATGCAAAATGTGCCATCCGAGCTCTCGGGGATGCTCAATAACCCAATGGTTCAAGCTGCAATAGCTCAGGCTATGGCCCATGCTCCAGCTCCCCTCCCCTCAATCGAACCACCAAAGATGGAGGTGACAATGCAAATATTAGATGAGCTCGAGCGACAGCAGCTAGAGGCTACAAAGGCACAGGAAGATGAAGAATTTGAGTATCACGAACATCCACTGTTTGAATGTCGTGAGATAGACAAGGTGGTTTATGAGTCCTCTAGTGAGAGAAGTGAGGAGATGAATGCTGATTTTATAAGAGAATAAAATGACCCTGAACTCAATGCAAAATGGGGCAAGCAGCTCAAGGAGATAGATGATAGGGAAGCCGAGGACCAACTCGCAAGAGAAGAAGAGACTGCTGCTCAAGAGACAAAGGGAAGCAAGTCTCCTACTAAAGGGCATCAAAAGACCCTAGAGCATGACAAGGAAGCATTCCCCCATGAGGATGAGCAAGGGGAGAGCCCTGAAGAGCATGAATATAATTGGAACGAAGAAGAGGGGGGTGCTGAAAAAGAAGGTCCACCCAAAGAGCAGTTGCATACTGAGTCCCCCACTAGACATGAAACCCTTCGACAAGACTCCAAAGAGGAGAAGGAAGATGCGGGGACCAAGGAGAGGGCTCTTATTGTTAGAAATGTTGAGCTTGAGAAAGGAGACAGTGGGAGTCAAAGTAAACTGCCTAGCGAGGAACCCCATGTACCCGATTGGCTATAGAGGCAGCTAAAGCAAAAGACTCCCATGACAAAGGACCCTAAGGCAAGGCTAGAAGCCATTCTGGCCAGAGCACAAATTAGCACCCAAAAGAAGGAGAAGAAACCAAAGGCCAGATCGAAGGTAACCATGGATGCTTCAAGATCAAGGGCAGTGCAGATAGCGACGCCAGTGGTTGGAGAGCAAGGTGTAATTTATAACGTCTCCACCATCAACTTGGGAGTGGCCACGAGGGAACAAAAGGCCGATCACCTCCAGGAGTCGATCGCCATAGTGGTACACCTTATCCAACAAGATAAGATTTCAAAGGGAGAATTAAAGGAGCAAGTTGTTGATCTAACGACCTACATTCAGCAGTGGTCATCCCAGGATGAACAACCCACCACGTCATCGGCTCCACCACAATTGTTATCCCAAGAATAGATCAACAAGTTAGAAAAGAGGAGGAACTTGGACAAGACTACAGAAAATTGGTTCCAACAGGTCTTAGACATGGGAAAAACGGGTATCAATGTGGTTGTTCAGACAACAAACATGTTCCTCGAAGTGCAGAGAACCCTTGATGATACGAGGTAGATCTGTGAGGAGTTCCCAAGGAAGTACGAGGCAAACTATCCAATGATCGAGGCTATAGTCATGTTGCCAGGCGAGGTCTGGGAGAAGGACTTGGCCTTCAAGGACGATGACTGGAAGTGAGATTTCAATCACAGAAGGAAAAGGCTCGAGCAGATCATTGAGTGGATTGCTCCATACATCGAATGGGCTAGGGATTCTAGAGAAGAGTGCTCTAGATACATCAAATTGATAATGGGGTATGAGCCGCTCGCAACCAAGATCAACCCTGAGAACATAAAGCCCCACTTCTTGAAAATCATGGAAGATGGGATGTCAGTTGAATTCACCATGGACTTCATGAGTTTTGCAGCCCGTGCCTTCATGCATTCAGAGCTTTTCAAGGATAGTTTCGCCAAATATGAAGAAAACTAGAAAAAACTTGTTAGCAATTCCCAGGAATGGAGCTACCAAGTGCTGCAATCAGACATCATGGAGATGCATAAGCTCCAGCCACTGATCCTGAGCTTCGTAGAGCATGTAGCATTGAAGAAGCATGAAGGAAACCCTATCATCGATGAAGAATTCTTTAAAGAATAGCTACAACAAAGGTCAAATAGCTAAAGGATGAAATTGCTATAGTGTTGTCACTAGAGGATGAAATAGGGAAAAGACAAGAATGAATTTATAAATGTAATATATTTGGGGGTAGGTGAAACCCTATTGTAAAGTGAATCTTGGCCACACAATAGAATTGAACCTTGGCCACTCATTTTGTTTTTTGGAAACTATAAATAGGGCTCTCCTCCTCTAATTTTGAGAGAGTTGAGTTGTTGTAAAGACATGCTGCAAAAATTATAATAGAAATACAGTCATTTTCTGGTGTATTTCTAGGTGTCTCCATATGTTTCATGATTCTTCTCCCTCTAGTTAGAACTTTATTTCAAGTTGCTTTTCTACTTTAATATCCTTAGATTAGCTTTGGTAGTTAATATGTTGTCTCTAGTTTTGAAGATTACTATTTTGTGTATGCTTTCCTTGTCCATACTTTTGGTCACTTGTTGTTGGTAGATGACCGTGTAAAGTTAGCCTGGAATTTAATTTCATTTTTCCTCATTAAACTTTATCTTTATTCATATTTCTATGGTGAATGAATGATGAATATTTGTAGTCCTTAGAAGATAGCATAGATTTCATGATATTGCGAGAATTCTGATTTAGTGAAATTCTATTTAAGGAAATTGTCCATAGTAGGAACCTCCATGATCACTGTTCATTGGTAGTTGCAAGTCCAGGAACCATCCTCTTTCCTCGCCCTTTTTTTCCTTTTTTTAGAAATAGCTTATGTTAAGGTTCGTTGCACATTGTAAAGCAAAATCTGATGGAACAATGGAGACCAAGATTGCTTCCTGAACCTACAGCAAGGCATAGTAATTCCAAATCCATAAAACTCCATTCATCGACCTGATTCTTCTACAGCTTTGACCACATAAGACCGCCTTGTGATTCCAACAAAATCACATCAAACAACTAATATATTCCAAGCTCCGTCATGACCTGACATCCGAGAGACCTTGGGATAGTGTTATGCAATTTGATTATGGAAGATTGTCTTTCAAGAGAGGTAATTCACATACGCATTACCTGTGTTGTGAAGTGCATAAAAACACCATCAACAGGAACCACTGGAATGTTGTTGTTCAGAGTATCATCCAACACTACATAATCATTTTATTTCTTCTTACGCTACTACAACTGATCTTTGTACAACACTTTCTCATTGAATATGACATCCCTGCTTATAATTTTCTGATTTTCAAAATCCCAAAGCCTATAACTAATCTATATATGCAAATGCTTCACAAGTGAAGGTTTTGAGAAAAGAATAACTCACCTTCTTACCTGTCCATGCTTCCTTTGGAATACCACAACCCAAAGGATTATAGGGACCTTTATTAATTAAATAAATAATAGTTTTTACAACCTTTTCCCACATGTTTAAAGGAAACCCAACATGCAATCTCATAGACTGTGCATGCTCCATTATTGTTCTATTCATGCGCTCAACCACTCCATTTTCTTGTGGAGTCCTTGAAAAAAATTTCTGCCTACAAATACCATTAGAGGAACAATAATCTTAAAAATATTTTCTGCAATACTCACCACCATTATGAGATTTGAGACATTTCAACCTTTTACCAGTCTCATTCTCAACCAAGTTTCTCCATTTTTTAAAAGTTTCAAATACATTTGATTTTTTCCTAAGAAAATAAATCTATACCTTTCTTGTTGCATCATCAATAAAAGTGACATAATAACAAGAGCCACTGAGAGAAGATACCTAAGCTAGTCCCCATACATCCATATGCACAAGCTCCAATTTCTCATCTTTTTTTTGCTTTCCATCCTTGAGAAAACTAACTCTCTTTTCTTTTCCATACATGCAACTTTCATAGAAATCCATATTAACACATTTTAGACATGGTATAAAATTCTTTGATTGAAGTAATTTCATACCTTTTGCACTTATATGCCCAAGTCTATTATGTCACAGTGTTGATTGAGAACCCACAACAACTACCTATTTTCTAACTACTGAATCGCAACAACTATTCCTAAACATTGATTTTTACTTGCAATAGATAAAGTAGAAGGAATAATATGACCTATACAAAGATATAAGGTGTCTACTTTCACACCTTTTTCGACCACTAAGGAACCTTTTGTAACCTCCAATTTTTATCACTAAATGTAACAACACAACCTTCATCATCTAGTTTCCCTTGTAAGGAAAGCACAGGTGTGGAATCACCTTCCTAATGCTAACTCTAAGGGGAATAGTACAAAAAAAAGGTTCAATTTCAATTACAGTTCATTAAAGATCCACATTAACAAGAATACCAGAATATACAATTAAAAACCACACACGAAATTGAACAACATATTTATGTGGGAAAACCCTTACGGGAGAAAAACCCACCACACCAAAGAAAGTCACTTGTATTATAGTAAATTGAATTACATACAATGTTCAGACTCTCCTTCACAGATGTCAACTCACAACAACAATATTCTCTTATCAATCTTCTTACATAAAAAAATTTCACATCTAATTAATATGCTCATAAGCATACAATGTATATCAAAGACTTTCTGAATTGATCAACCATCAAAATAGTAACCTTCCTCTATCATAGTACATTGAATAGCAACCTGCAATCTCTTTTTGATCAAATATGTAAAAATGATTTATTCACCAGCCAAGAACAGCTCGTTTTAGTTTCCCTACAGAGCAACTGTCAAACTTCCCAAACACCGAATGACCACCTCCAAGTCAGCAAACAAGCTCCATTGATCGGCATACACCTCAACAGCCAACAAGTTTTTGCTCACTCATCATACACCATGCTACGACACCTCAATGAAAAGGCACCTATAGTATCGTGGTACCATCACACTACCACACCTCTATGTGAAGGCTCCCACGGTATGGCGGTATACCGCGCTACCACACCTCTCTCACAATCATCCAGCGATACAATGGTACACGCATGAACTTAAAAATTATGAATGCTTTTCTCATTAGAAACATTTCTAGGGTTACACTAGTGAGTTTGAGACACAATTCTCAACAATATCCCACTTGACAAAAAACTCACTAAACCCTTTTCAATAGAAGAAGTCACTAAATACTCTGGACCCCAAGGCCCATTGAGTTAGCACACCGTATGAAATTATCAGTGCTCACTAGATTTTTCAATGCATCAACAATATTCTTGAGAGTATCTACCTTTTCCAAACACACCTTTCCATCCTCCACCATATCTCGTACAAAGTGATACTGCACATCAATATGTTTTGTCCTGGCATGGAAAGTTGGATTTTTTGCTAGAAAAATGGTATTCTGACTATCACAACAAATAATAATCTTCCTTGAATCAAAACCAATATAAGAACACAATATCCTAAGCCAAGTGGAATCCTTACAAGCATGAGTTTCTGCCATGTACTTAGCCTCTATAGTAGATAAAGCGACTACAGCCTTCCGCTTGCTCATACAACTAATTGCACCACCATTCATCATGAAACAATATCCATGGGTAGATTTTCTGTTGTCAATGTCCCCAACCCAATCAGAGTCCACATACTCACAAATGCTAAGAGTCCTCTGTGATTCAACCGAATTTCCATGGTAACACAAAGCATATTCTGAAGTTCCCTTCAGATATCTAAACACTCTTTTCACAACATCCCAATGTGTCCCTCTAGGATTAGCCATAAACCGACTAAGTACTCCCAGTACTTGAGAAATTTATGGCCTTTTATAGACCATTGCATACATTAAACTACCAAATAAACTTGCATAAGGCACTCTGGTCATGTCCTCCATCTTAGTAGGATATTTTGGAAAATCTTCAACAGATAGCTTCATTCCCTATAGAATTGGAACAACTAGCTGCTTGCAATTAGTCATACTAAATATCTTCAGAATAGTATTAATATAATTACTCTAACTAAGCAAAATCTTTCTACTCTTTTTGTCCCTGGTTATTTCCATTCCTAGAATATACCTAGCTGCACCAAGATCCTTCATTTCAAACTTTTCAAACAACTGAGATTTTAGATCAGAAATCATAAACTTACTATTCCCTATGAATAACACATCATCAACATAGAGTGCAATAATAAGAACCCGATCATTTTCAGTTTTGAAGTACACACAATGATCTGATTTCAATCTTAAAAAACCCAGTGACAAAACAAACATGTTAAATTTCTGGTACCACATTCTAGGAGACTGTTTTAAACCATATAGAGATTTCTTTAACTTGCAAACCAGACTTTCTTTACCTTTTTCCACAAAGTGCTCAGGCTGGGACATATAAAATTCTTATTCAAGATCACCATGAAGAAATATTTTCTTCACATCCATTTGCTCAATCTCCAAGTTATATGCTGCTGCAAGTGACAAAAGAAATCTGATAGATGTTAGCTTCACTACCAGAGAAAATATTTCCCCATAATCAATTCCCTCTACTTGGGAATATCCCTTTGCAACCAACCTCGCTTTATACTTTTCAACACTTCCATCCAAACCTATTTTCCTTTTAAATACCCATTTTCATCCCACAGGCTTCCTACCTTCAGGCAATGGGACCAAATCCCAAGTATAATGATGCCATTTCTTCATTAATGGCTTCCAACTAGAAATCTGAATCAGACTTTTCAGTTGCCTCTTTTACAGTCCTAGGCTCATCATTATTAGTAGTCAAAGCATAGGCACAAGTAGAATCCAACATAGAGAACCCATACCTATCAAATTGTTTCTTCTCATGTGTAGACCTCCTCACAGGTTGAGGCTAAGGTTGTGGCTCTTCTTCAGAACTCTCGAAGCTGCTAGAACTCTCCTCAGTTTTAGGTACACTATCAATGTCTCGTTCCTCTTTTTCAAGAGTTAGAGGTATTTCAACAACATCATTTTCCTCTTTATTTTCTTTCATCCCTAACTACAGATCCATTGAATAAATTTTCAGCTCCTGAAAGATTACACTTCTATTGTATACAACCTTCTCAATCAAAGGATTCCAAAGCTTGTATCCTTTCACACCAATGCCATAACCAATGAAGATACATTTAACAATTTTTTCCTCCAATTTAGATCTCTTCAAATCCAACACATAAACATATGATTCATAGCCAAAGACACAAATATGTCTCATAGAGGGATTCTTACCAGACCAAGCTTCCATAGGTGTTTTGTCAACAAGTGTTGATGAAGGATACTGATTTAACAAGTAACATGTTGTAGCCATATCCTCAACCTAGAACTTCTACTCTAGACCAGCATTGCTTCTTGCCTTCTCCATCAACATCCTGTTCAACCTTTCAGCAACTCCATTTTTCTAGTGGAGTGTAAGGTGTAGTTTTATGCCTTTTAATCCCATGGTCTTTGCAATACCTTTCGAACTCATTAGAAAAAAACTCACCACCATTTTCAGTCCTTAAACACTTTATTTTTCTTCTAGTTTGAATTTCCACAAGGTTTTTAAATTCCTTAAAATGACTAAACACTTCTGATTTACTTTTTTTAAAATACACAAATTCCCTCCTTGAGTAATCATCAATAAAAGATAATAATATTTTGAATTCAATAATGAAGGAGCATTTACTAGACCAAAGACATCAAAGTGAATATAATCCAGAACACCAGAAGGTTTGTGAGGACTAGAGTAAAAAGAAACACGATGATGTTTACCATATATACAATTTTCACAAAATTCAAATTCCAAATTACAATCATCAATCCCCTCAACCAGGTTTTTATTTTTCAAGGCTTTTAAACCTTTTTCACCAATATGACCAATCCTTTGATGCCAAAGCATAGTCTTCTCTGTTGGAAGTTTAACCTCCAAATAATTTTCCCCTATAGGGACTTCAATCTCCTTCTCTGCACCAACAATCTTTTGTGACTTTGCAGAGACACTGTTACATTAAACAAGTGTGTCTAGCTTATATAGAGTACCTATTCGAGCACCCCTAGCCAACACCTTCGAGCCTCTAGTAATTTTACAACCATTGCCTGAGAATGAGACTTGTACTCCAACATCATTCAAATTACTTACAAAAAGTAAATTTTGAGCCAGACCAGGTATATGCATTATGCCATCAATTCCCTTAGTTCTTCCATCGGGAAACTGAATTCTGACTCTTCCACGACCAACTATTTCCAGAGATGAATTGCTTGCCAAGTACACCTTTCCACCATCGTATTTTTCATACTTCATGAACCAATCTCTATGAGATGTCATATGGAAAGATTATCCAGAATCAATTAGCCAGACATCATCTGATGCCTAAGTTGCCAAGGCTGCAATGAAGGCATCTGCATCGCTCTGAGAAGAATTGTTGTCAAAAGAATTCTTCTTCTTTTTCTCCTCTTTGCAATCCTTTCGGACATGACCAGGCTGCCCACAATTCCACCACTTCACCTTGGAATTCTTTCCAGGAGACTTTGATCTCCCTTCTGATTTTGATTTGGACTTCTTGTCTTTTTCTTGAACGATCTGCCTCAAACAAAAAGAGCCTCCTTCACCACCTTAAAATATTTCCTTCTCATCTCTTCTGATAAAAAATAAGCAACCAAATCTTCCATCTTGAAAGTGGTTGTCGTGCTCCCAATTTCCATCACCAAGTGATCCCATGAATCTAAAAAAGAACATAACAATAGCATACAATGATCTTCGTCATCAATCTTCACACCCACAGATGCTAATTGAGAAATTAGCATGTTAAAGATATTTAAATGATCAGCAACAGACGCTCCTTCCTACATTTTCAAAGAGTACAAATTCTTCCTCAAGAAGAACTTATTCACCAAGGACTTGCCTTGATAAATATCTCCCAGTCTTTTCCATAAAGAAGATGCAGTCTTTTCTTCATGAACATTTAGAAGAATAGAGTCTGCCAAACAGAGCCTTATCAACCCCTTTGTTTTTTGATCTTCCAATTCCCATTCTTCTTGATTCATGCCTGAAGTTTTCATTCTAGACATAGCAACCCATAGATCACGATCAATCAACAAATCTTCCATTTTGAGTTTCTACAACTCAAAATTGCTACCATTGAATTTCTCAATTTCAATCCTTCCTAATGTACTTGCCATTTTAATATGTAATTTAAATTACCAAACATCTACAAGACTCCCACTGAACATAATTGACACAAAAAACCCAACCTACCCACAAGGATAACACAACTAGCTAGGCTCTGATACCACTTGTAAGGAAAGCACAAGTGCATAATCACCTTCCTAATGTTAAATCTAAGGGGAATAGTGAAGACAAAAGGTTCAATTTTAGTTATAGTTCATTAAAGATGCACATTAACAAGAATACCATAATATACAATTAAAAACCACACACAAAACTGAACACCAGATTTACGTGGGAAAACTCTTATCGGAGAAAAACCCACCACACCAAAGAAATTCACATGTATTACAGTAAATTGAATTACATACAATGTTTAGACTCTCCTTCATAGAATTTTAGGTCAAAACAACAATATTCTCTAATTGACCTTTTTATAGAACAAATTCACATCTTATTACAATGCTCATAAGCATACAATATATATCAAAGACTTGTTGAATCAATCAACCATCAAAAAAACAACCTTCCTCTATCATAGTATGTTGCATAGCAACCTGCAATCTCTTTTTGATAAAATATGTAAAAATGATTTTTTCACCAGCCAAGAACGGTTCGATTCAGTTTCCTTGCAAATAAACTATCAATCTTCCCAGACACCGAACGACCACCTCCAAGTCAGCAAACAACCTCCATTGATCGGCGTACACCTCAACAGTCAACAAGTCTGCACTCATTCATCATACACCAGGCTTCCATAGGGTGGTGATATACTGTGCTACCGCTAGATAGTTAGGAGGCTCTCACGGTATGGCAGTATACACTGCACTACTACTAGATAGTAAGAAGGGTCCCACAGTATGGCAGTAACATCATGCTACTACACCTCAGTGAGAAGGTTCCCACAGTATCATGGTACCACTGCACTACCACACCTCTGTATGAAGGCTCTCATGGTATGACTGTATACCTCACTACCACACCTCTCTCACAATCATCCAGTGGTATAGGGGTACAAGAATGAACTTAACACTTATGAATTATTTTCTCATTGGAGACAGTTCTAGGGTTACACCAGTGAGTTTGAGACACAAATCTCAACAACCCTGTTGTTGGAAATAAGCCACACTAAGAGGGGGGGTGAATTAGTGTTGTGCAAAAAATAACTTTAATAACTTTTAACTTCCAAGCATTAGGAACAATCAAACATAAAGCATGAACAAGTAAACAAACACAACACCATAACACCAATATTTTTACGTGGAAACCCTATTAGGGGAAAAACCATGGTGGATGGCCAATCCACAATTATGATTCTGAGTATACTCAAAATGGAGATTACAAAATGATAATGCACTTGCATTTAGGTGAACTGCCTAGAGCTCACTACTCAAAGAAAATAGGGCTTGCTACCCAAGAATTCAGATTAAAACCATTTGAAGATTTGAACTGAGATGTTAGCATCTAAAATACATGATTACAGTTCTAGATTAAGTACAATAATAGATCTGTTGTCATATAGATTGATTATGTAACTCTATTCTATTTTTCTCACACACATCACATAGATCTTCTATGCACAAGTGAAATTGTGCTTAAACGCACCTCTGCTTTTCTCTAACTCGCAAATTGGACACTTACACAACATGTACCACACACAAAATGATACAGACAATCTTGTATATATATCCGCAATATAGGATTTATTTATACTTTGTTAGCTTCAACAAAATTACAACTATCAACTCACATAATGAGAAATATGAAATGCGTACCCTTAATGGTCATCCAAAACTTGGCTAATACCCAAACATAAAGATATTCAATTAATTAGTTCTCATACATCCGTGACTTAATATATTTATGAAGTCGACCTTAATATAAGAAAAATAGAGAATATGCCAACTGGAACTTCTAACTCTCATGTGAATTGGTATGAGACACTATGCTTCCACTACAATAGAGATAATACATCAATAATAATTGCCTGAGATGCACAACACAAAATGGTAACCTGAAATCTATGCATAGATCGATGAATGTTGAGTTATCGGATACCCTGTTCTGCCTTGTTGATTTACAATATGACTGCCGATGGACATGAATGAGGATATGTGTACCTTATCAATGCATAGTGTTTCCATCAAGGACAACACGAAATGATAGTTTCAGTGTCTCTTGCCAAAAATCTCCCCCTTTGGTATTGATGGCAACACTTAGTGAAAAATGACTAAGTGTCAGATCAGTACCAAGATAAACTTCACTACAATCCAAAATTTCAAAGATGCTACTCTCCCCCTGAGCTGATTATGCATTTGTCACACCACTTCTCCCCCTTTGAAATCAATGGAAAAGGCAAGGTTTGCATACCAAAAAGAATTAACCAAAATTTTGACTATACAAGGGTGCTTCTTTACCTTACAAAAGCTGAAAAATGTCTGCAAAATCCTTCTTTAACTGCGCCAGGTTTGAATCCAAAACTCGTTTAAGGATTTCCATTATTGTTATGTGTCCATAGATCAAATAAGATAGCATTTCTATAGATTCCAGGCTGGTTGGATCACTGACTACAATAGTTGCTTCTCCTTCTTTTAGAGCACTGCCCATTACATCAATTTTGGGGCTTATGATGCTTCTGAGTTCACAGGTTTTGGAGAAAACTTTATCATTTTCATGCTTCAACCCTTTTATCTTGTTGAGCAGAGACATAACCTTACCTTCAATCTTCCCAACACTACCGGATAGGGGATCAAATTCCTTGGAGATAGTTGCTAACTAATTCTCTAGGTCTTTCACTTTCTTTTCATTTTCTTCGGTAAACTTTGAAAATGACAAATAGGATTTGTAAATATTGCCTCCTTCAGATAGAGCATCCTGTACGTGCTTAACACAAGTGGCCAAGGTAACTTTGTCTTGGGAAATCAACACTTTCAATCCATTGAACCTTTTTGCATCAAATTACTTCTGCACTTTTTCCAATGCAAACTTTTCAATAGACTCAAAATGAGTACTCACCGAGTTGATAAGCCTGTTTAGCTCGCTAGATGAAGATTCAATATGATATTTCACAAAGGAAGGCACAATCTTCTCTAGTACTCTTGATGCAAGTGCCAAAAATTCACTATCTTCCATGTGAGATTTTAGCAACTCCTCTTGAGCTTTTACTAGAGCAAATGAGGACACCTTCATTATCTGGATTGGGCTCAGTGTTGATAGGTCAATGGGACCTCTAATTAGTTCCATCTCAATCTCTTCCTTGTGTTCCACCAAGAATTTATTAACTGTCTCGACAATGTCTCTTGATTTCATTTTTGTATCACTTTTCTTTTCCTCAACTATTACTTCCTCAGTTGAAGCTTTTGAATTCTCTTCAGTATTCTCTGCCGATTCAACTTGTACATTCACATTTGCATCAACTTCCATTGGGATTTCTGTGTTGCTTTCCGGAAATGGAATCTCAAAGTTTTCATTGGCACCAAAATTTTCTTCTTCTGTATCTTTGACCGGATTTGATGAGACATCATCTGTATGAGTTTCCTCAGACATAATTTTGATTTCGTCATTCAGTAGAATCTCTTTCAAAATTTGATGGGTTTCTTGAGTAACCTCATTTATTAGGCCAATCATCATTTTATTGACCTTTGACTTGATTTTGAACTTATTTTTAGCTTTGTTCAAAAAAAATTTCATGTCTTCCATAGACATCTTCGAACATAGTTCTTCCCACACACTGGGAGGTATGAATCTTGTACATTCCTTGGCCGAGCCCAATGGGGTAAGGCGGGCATGCCAAATGCTTGTCACTCAGGATGCTATGAATATGTCATAGCTGCCAGGTCAGCTCCAATAGAACGATCCAGTCATTGGGGTATCGGGGCAGCTTATTTGTTCTTTCCGTGAATCCCTCGGCACGGATGTATGTGAACTTCTAGAATTATATATAAAGGAAGGCATATTTCCTGAGGAGGGCTCTGGCACTATGAGAAACTCTCCTTTGAAAGTCACCCCCGAGAGACCGAATGCATCATTCACCCGACAGTAATCTCTCTTAAAGTTTTTGAACTGTAGTTGACTGTATTTATCGTAAGGCTTGAGTTCCACCCCTGATGGGTCACTGGGTACCACCGCCAATCCCTGATAATGCCACCAATCAGCAAGGGAATATACCAAGTAGGAGGTCATGAAGAACTGGGAGGTCTTCTTCACAGTTGTAAATTGCTCGTGGAAGCAATCACTGATTATTTCTCCCCAATAGAAGGTGATCCCACTACCACGGAGAATTTTCTCTACAAAATAGAACATCCATTCTTGGAAGAAGGTCATCGCAGAAAGGCCCATCAGTCGGCTTAGTAAAGTTATGAGGTCATGGTAACCCTCAAAGAAATCACTGTGAAAAAGCTCCTGAGGAAGCTTTCCAATGCTAGCACACTTGTCCTTTAACCAATATTGATTGATGAGCTTCTTGCATCCCAAGGGATCCTACTCCCATAGTTCCTTGCACTCCCCCATGGTGGGGGTCTCCATGCTCTCATAGGCAGGAATATGGAATGTTTCCATTATACCCGACGGGGACATGTCTGCAAGGATATTTTCATCCCGATCCACTATAGTTCAGGTCTCCTCTTGATATGCTTCCACGCATGCCATTACCACTTCTAGGACCACCAAGGCTAGAGGGAAACCTACAGCTTTAGCAATTCCACTTTTCTTTATCAATTTTGCATTCTCTGTCTTGGTGTTCATCCTGACCCTTTGTATGAATTCGTCAACATCGACCTGGCCGATGTTGGTATCTATGATGTCTCTCTAGAGAGAGGTGAATCTAGATTGTATGGGGACCCCTTGGAACTTGTACTTCATCAGGTCCTTGTCCTCCTTGCCTTGAGGTGTCTTGGCTATTCCTTTCCCTTTCTCCTTAGAGGCATCGAAAAGTTTCTACATCGGATTCCATAAATCCTGCACAAGGGACGTGAATCAGTAATAATAATTATGATCAAAACAGCTCCGGGCAAGTCCCTACACATCAAGATTAGCTCCGCAATCATTATTCATATTCAATAAGTTCATAACACTTGATAATTCATCGTTAGAAAGAAATGTAGAGAATCTGGGCTCCTAGGGCCGGAATTCCCTTGGCAGAATGTTGTTTGAAAGGGAAAATTGAGGATGGAATTCCCAAAGGCATTTCCTGGTATTGGATTTGAGTATTAGAAGGTTGGCATGAAGGAAGACCTGATTTTAGCAAGTGGGTCAAAATCTATTTTGGATTTGGAGGTCATTTGATCCTTCATTTGGGAGTTCGGGCATCAGATGCAGGATGGCCATTGGAAATAGCGCAAGGGAGGCAGAAATCCGAGTCTTAGAATCTGGGTCCTGGATTGCCATTACCGGGAAGAAGTTATGGGTCAGCTATTTGAAACAGCGAAATGGAAGTGGAAATCCGGGGAAGGAAATCCAGAGGACAGTCTCCAAAGACAGTTAGAGGACTCAGGATAGCGAGGGTGCGATCAGAGAATCGAGACTCGGAGGTTGGGAAGCTGTCCTGAATTCATCATTAAAACGGCGCCAGTGGAACGGAATCCCAAGAGGGGAATTTCGGTGGTCAGAATCCGCAAGAAGCTCGGGCAGCGGACCAAGGTCTGGGAGTCGGGAAGATCTCCCAGAACGGTCGTTTGGAATGGCGAACGCGACACAGAATTTCGAGGATAGAATTCTGGAGGTTGGGATCTGGGGTGCATTCAATTAAAGGCTCCGCCTAGAAGTTGGAAGAGACTTTGCATAGTCAAGAACTGAGGTTCAGAAAGTCGCTCGGGGAAGGCCGTCGAAACGGTGAAGTCGGCACTGAATTTCGAGAACGAAATTATGAGGAAGGAATCCCAGGGCTGCTTTGATCTTGGCTGGTTCTTCCAACTTTTCTAAGTCTTTAGACGGACTTCAAGTGTCTGGGGTCCAAAGTTTGGGAAGGCGCTCAGGCGAGGCTGTATAAAATGGTGACGACACAACGGATTCCCGCGAGGGGAAGTCTGGAGGTCGAAGTCTGGAGGTCGAAGTCCGAGGTGGGTTCGGCCGCATAAATTTTGAAGTTTGGTTTATGTTTGCAGATGGTCGTGGGAAAGTCTAAGCCTGGGAGACGTCGGTGACTATTCCGAAGAATGATCGCGGAGAGGTGAAGTTCCGGCTTCAAATTTGAGGCCCGGAACGATTGATTTTTTTGCGATTTAACTTGTGGGTTTTTAGCGGAGGGCATATTCCTACACTATTTTAGCCTAGTTTTGCATTTTACATTTTGTTAAGGCTCAAAAATTGATAAAATGAAGAACAAGGGCACAGACGGCGGGCATACCTCAAAATTTCGAAGAAATTTCTGATGGTCGCATGGAAAATGTCAAAAAACAAAGCTCGGATTCAGAAGCTGGAAATGTTGGATGTGCTCGGAGCTCCCCAAAATTTGCTATCACTCGATCAGTTGTCTATGACAGTCATAAAATTTGAATTTATAGCCATACTTGCCATTAATGCAGCATTCAATTCCTTCGTACGGTGGCAAGGATAGGTGGTAAGTTCAAATTCGTAGATGGCGGTGGGAGGACCGAAGTCCGGTGGCCAAGAAGCTGTTCAGCCTCAGCCGTTGGAAATGGCAAAGCGCCAGTGGAAATTCAGAGGGGGAAACTAGACTACCGAGGTCCGAGGTCCGAAAAGACATCGGACGCTGGGCACTAGAAATAGCAAACCCGGAATAGAAATCCGGAAGGGGAAACCCAAGTGTCCTGGCTCAGAAGGAACCACGGATGCCAGAAAGGGAATTTCGATAAGGAAAACCCGAATTGACCCAAAATTTAGCATTTTTAGAGGGGTGGTTTTGGTCAAGCTTAAAATATGGCTTTGGGGATCGTGCTGACCCTATAGGACACAAAATTGGGCATGCAAAATGAGGCGAAGCAGAAAGGGCCCAGCAAATCAAAGAGGGAAGAGAGGGTCCCCATTCCGAACGGGGTGTGTGTGCAAAAGGCACAACAAATGGTGACTCCGTTGGGAGAACGCTCCCGATGTTCTAGAGATAAATATTCATTCCGAACCCATGATCTCTGGTTTCGCAAACTTAGGCTAATTTTCAAAGTTGAACTAAGAATAGTTCAAGGAAGGTGGAATTGAATCAAACTGCAAAATTATCATGGAGGTGTGTGCATGGTGAGTTCATTTCCTTTCCTCATATAGAGAACAAGTAACCACTGGTCGGAGGAGATAAGCTACGTAGTTTGTCTAACCCCAAAAGTAACCTGGACATTGCTCCGCTGCCAGTCAAGGGTCCATAGCCCCATCAGAGTTGTCACTGCAACCCCATGAACATAGCTCTACTGCTAGTCAGACGTCCATAGCCCCGGTAGAGATATTCGCACACCCATACGATTGTTATTTTCACTTTGTTCATCATTTTACTTGGATATTCCTTTTCAGCACTTTCTTTTTTCTTTCTATTCAACCACGTAAGCAATGAAGCTCACAATGGGCTTGGAAATCACAGTGGTCACTGGAACATACTTTAGATTTTTCACTTATCCCTTCTTCCCAGTAGTCACCATACCATTCTTTGGAAATATTTAAAATGTGTTTTGTGGATTCCATGACAAACGTAGGGGATTCAAGCGAACAGCCATCCTAGGTTAATGTAAAGTTCAAAAGTTGAAAATCGACACTTAGGAGCTTTCCGAGGGTAGCAATAGGGAATGAGGGCTTATCTAGAGAATGACACTAAAATGGACAATGAGGCAAATTATCTGTCGGGCCAAGCACGGCCACCATAGTAGAACAGGGAGACTCTTCGAAAATCAAGATAAAACAGTCGGGTCAGCAAGCAAAACTAAAGGACAAAGCAGGGAATCTATCCTAACCTATGTATAGGTATTTACACAGACAACTCCCAAGAGCTCAAGCCTAGAAGTAATGCTTAAGGTGTTGCCCATTGACAGGAAACGGGACATCTTCACCAGTGAGAGTCTTTAGGTGGAAAGCATTATCTCCAAGGATTTCAGCAATCTGAAAGGAGCCAAGCCAAAGCTTGTCGAATTTATTGTGTCCCTCTTTCTTTTCATGGGCCTTGTCCCAGTAGAGGACTAGATTGGATATGCGAAAGGCCTTAATTTTGTCTCGGCGGTCGAACCAGCTTTTGACTACGCCCTAATGTTTGGAAAAAAATTCTATTACATGGTCTCGTACTTCTTCAAGGTGCAACAGCTTGGCTAGGCGAGCTTCTCTGCGGTCTCCTCCTTCATAAAAATCATTGATAAACTAAAGGGTTGGGATTTTCAAATGTATGGGGAAGACAGGTTTTAAACCGTAGACTAGATGGTATGGGGAGTCTCCAATAGCAGCCTTGTGGTGGGTCCAATCTACCCACAAGGCGAAACAAAGTTGGGTATGCCAATCCTTGGGATTCCTATCTAGCAGCTTCTTGATCACCATGATCAAGTTTTTGTTGGTGGACTCAGCAAGGCCATTGCCTTGAGGATAATAGTTAGAGGAGAATTTGAGGGCAATGTCATAATCAAAGGCCCAACTTGTGAATTTCAATGAAGCAAATGTAGGGCCGTTATTGCATACTAGAGCATATGGGCAACCAAAACAATTTAAAATGAAACTTTCTAAGAAATTGGTTACTACTTCAATTGTACACTGCCTAAAATTTATTGCTTCTATCCATCTAGTGTAGTAATCAGAAGCGATTAGAATGTACCTGTGTCCCGCAGACGATGGAGGACTTACCAGACCAGTGAAGTCGAGACCCCATTACGTGAAAGGCCTTACCTCCAAGACAGGTTGTAGTGGGATAGCAGCGTTCCTTTCTCTGTTGGCAGCAGTCTGGCACACATGGCAGGTACGGACATGACCATGGGTGTCCTTGAAAATCGTGGGCCAATAATACCCAACTCTCAATATTTGATGTGCGGTTGATAGACCTGAGCCATGGCCAGTTCCGAACTTGTCATGGAATTTTTTAAGAACGCGATCAACCTCCTCCTTACCCAAGCATCGCAGATAGATACCTTCATGATTTTTCTTGTACAATATGGAGCCTTATAACATATAGCTACTACTTTTCAGCCTAAGGGCTCACCTTTGGACTCCCTACAAGTGAGGCAGACATTTATGATTCAGCAGGTAGTACACTATGTCATCAGACCATTCCCCTGGGGAGACTTTTTCCAACTAGTACTGTTGTACCATGAGTTCAGGTTTAGTGTCAATAACTACCTCTGCCATTGTTCGGGCAAGTGCTTGCCCTCATACTAGCTCCATTGGCTGGATTTCCATGTCATACTCTTGTAGCACCACGATCCACTTCGCCCTTCATTCCCTTAACTCATTATGCATAAGTAATTTTTTCACTGCGGGATCGGGAACTATGGCGAAAATCTTGTTGCGTAAGATATAGTGTCAAAACTTCTTGACTCCCTTAACAAGGGCATAAGCCTATTTTTCAACATTGTGATAGCGTAGTTTGGCATCAGTGCTCATGAAGGCGATTGGATGCTTGTTTCCCTTGTCATCCTTTTGCATCAGAATGCTGGCACAAGAATGATTTGAAGCAAAGGAGTATACGTAAAAAGGATTTAGGTAGTTGGGGCTGACCAGCACAGGGGCGTAGGCAATTGCTTTCTTGATTTCCCTGAAGGCCTATTTCTCTTCAAGAGTCCACTCGACCTTGACGTCTTCTTTCAGCATGGCATTGAGTGGTTTAACTATTTTCGCAAAGCCTATGATGAACTTGTGAACAAAGTTAATCTTTTGGAAGAAAGATTTCAATTCTTTCTTGTTGCCTAGTAGCTAGATTTTCATGATGGATTGAATACATTCGAGGTCAATAGAAATTCCCTACTCTGACAGGACATGTCTTAGGAGTTTCCCCTCAATGACCCCATAGATGCACTTCCTTGGATTAAGGGAGACCCCAAAAGTATGACACCTCTCAAAGACCTTGCATAAGTCAGTGACGTGATTACCCCGTTGTTTTGAAAATACTATTAAATCATCCATATAGATGATTATGCACTTGCTTATCAGGTCCTTGAACAGAATATCCATGGTGCGTTGGAAAGTGGTGCCAATGTTGATGAGTCCAAAAGACATTCTCCTATATGCAAACGTTCCCCACTTGGTGGTGAATGTTGTCTTGTGTCAATCTTCATACTACACCATGACCTGGTTATATCCCAAATATCCATCCAAGAAGGACATCATCTGGAAGTCATTTACTACCTGCAATACCTCATCCAACGAGGGTATCGGATAGTTGTCTTTCTTCGATGCTTGATTCAGGTTGCAAAAATCCATGCACAATTTGATTTCTCTGTTCTTCTTCCTGATAGAAACTAGATTTGCTACCTATGTGGAATGTCTAACCGAAAAGATGATCCTAGCTGACAGCAACTTTTGTACTTCCTTATATATTATGGGTTCCAATAGAGCGTTGATGGGGCGCTGTCGCTACCGGAACAATTTTGCATCTAGCCTTAAAGGGATAGTGTGTGTGATAATTGATGTGTCATATGTCTTGAGATCATCATAGCTCCAGGCTATGACATCATGGTACTTTTGCAAAGCCTCAATTACCTTCTTTCTTTCTTCAGGAGCACATACCTTACCTATGAACACATTCTTGGCACTTCCAGTCATTGCTAGGTTTTGAGTGTCACATTGACCATTGATGGTATCCTTCTTAGCTTGTTGATCTTGGTCCTAGATCTGATCAAGGTCAAAGATTCACTCCAATTGAACCATTCCCCTAGGGATGGTGTTGGTTTTCAGGTTGATGATCCCTTCTATATCCAAGTCTGCCTCTTGAGGCTCAACCTCATCGATTATCTGCGTAGCAAACACATTGGAACTGGTGATGAAATCCCGAATGTGCTTGTCATCATTGAATACCTAGAAATTGGCCACATTATCTGGCACTGACGGGATAGAGGTGAGTTCCACCGTGAATCTTTTGAGGCTAGATAGGGATAATGGTTGTAGTGTGCTTGTCGCCTATGCCAAGGCATTGGTGGTGTGATTCCAAGCCAACGGAATTAGCTGAATGTTGAATGCATCCAACCCTTCTAGCAGATCCCATACACGGTGCCAATAGTTAGTAAGCCTTTGATCATAGCAGGAATAAAGCTTTCTGACCTGCTTTATGACTAACTCTGAGTTTCCATACACTTGGAGCATCTTGACATCCTTTCTCAATGCCATCAAGAGGCCCAAGACCAAAGCTTCGTACTCTGCCACGTTGTTAGTATAATAAAATTATAGTCTATGAGCAGAAAAGTATGATTTAACTTTGGGTCTGATTAGTTTGAAATCTGCCCCAACTCCGTGCTTTGATTTAGAACCATCAAAGTGCAACGCCCAAAATCCAGGAGAATCCTTAGGCGCAGGACTGACAGATCCGGCTTTCACCTTTGGTAGGGGTTTCATTTCGGTGACTGCCTTAGGAACCACAGGGACGGGACATGTTTGTTCGTGTACTGCTGACCCTATTTTCTCCTTTGGAGTAGCTTGTTTTTTCACATGTTCAATTGTTGTTTGCCATAAGCAGCAGTTAAATTTTGAATGAGCAGCATTATGCACCTGACACCAGTTAGAGAGCAAGAAATCCTAGAAGTTCATTCGAGTTCCTAGGTTGAGCTGGTCATGCATGCATTTCTCCATAAAATCCTGGAAACCATCGAGCAATCCCCAACTGTCGGTCTCTCCCAGCCCTTCGTCGTCAGATTCGATGAGAACCTCAATGCTCTGAGAAGCATTATTGAAATTAGCAGGTGGGTTACAAAGTACGAGGAAAACCTCGCTTGTTCCCTCATCTTCAGGTTGTTCCTGTTCATTCCGATATGACACTGGGGAATAATGTCCTAGACTTGTTTCAGCATACAACACCTCATTTATGTTGTTGTACTCAGTAATCATGAATTTCATCCGTGGTTCTCTGTCAATCTGGATCTGGTTGGGCATTCCTTTCCACAGAAACCATATGTGAAAGTAATCAATGGTGGTGTATCTGTTCAATGCCCTCATAAAATCCCTGCCTAGGATTATACCGTAGGTATCTGGGATATCGACCACCTGTATGTCAATAGTTTGTTGGATCCGAGGATTGGCAGCAACTTGCATGGGGATCCTGTTGATCTCCCCTACTATGCTGATTTTGGTTTTATCAAGTTATGTTACCTTTCGTCGGGAGGGAGTCGGTGTTATCCCGAGTGCCTTGCACACGCTCAGAGGCATGACATTGGTCGAGGCTCCTGAATCAAGCAAGAAATTGTGGAGGTTCTTCCTGAACACACGGATGGTGGTCAGAAAGGGAGGAGTCTCAAATTTTCCTTGAAACAACCCTCTAGAAATGTCCACCTGAGTGACTTGGCCTTTATCCTTTTCATTGCCCTTGCTTTCGGTTGGTGTTTGATTAGCTACCCTATTTGGTTGCTTGTTTGTCTACTGACCTGCTAGCGGGTCAGCCCTACTGTTAAAGATCTACCTAACCACCAGTTGACTTGGTTGATCATTAAATGAGACCCTCTTCACTGGAGTTTCCTGAGTTGACCCCTGTGGCGGAGTGCCATTTATCATTCTGAAAAAAGCATTGCAGATAGCAGGCACCTTTAAAAGTTCAAATGTCGACACACTTAGCTTCACCTTCTTGAATTCCTCAGCAATATACTCCCCCATCTGTTCAATCTCTTGATCACGGGAAGCATTTTGGGAGGAGCTAGTGGTTTGACTTTGACTATTGTTTTGTTGCTTATTTTCGCTAAGGTACCGTCTAGGCGTAAGGGGAAAACCTAGATTGTTGTTTGCATTCGGATCGGGAGGGGTGTTGAAATTGTTTGGCTAGGTGGAGGTCGTGAAAGGACCTTCTGCATGGCCTCCGACTTGCCTATTTCTAAGGTTGTAGGGGGTAGTCCACTGGTGAAACATTTGGACTTCATCCTCCCTGGGCTCTTCTTCATCGTCCTTAGGACCATTATCTATTGAATCAAAAAGTTGAGCCAAAGGACTTTCAAAACTTACCTCTCTTGCTGCATCATGATTGCTTGAATCAGCATTCTCGAGCTCGGGGGTGTTGCATTTCGTCCTTGGGAAAGGGGTCTGGTTTAACACCAACACCGAGGCATCATATGGATCAGACGGGACAATGTCCCTGCATCCCGAATTGTCGACTGCATTTTGAACTTCTACTTGGAAAATCTCGGCTACAATTTGAAATTTCAGACAATCCAATTCGAAATGGCGGCTTGTCTTGTGAATGTGGCACCAACCCAATAAGGTGGCCTCTACTAAGTAAACTCAACTTATGGAGTTCTCATTGTTGTTGCTATTGGGTTGATCAAGTGGCATGGGAACGCCACCATTGTTGGGGCATGTATTCCGTGTCCGATTTTACCTTTGGAAGGGTCTCTTGTCGAAGTTCTGGCTGGAATTCTGATTTCTATCATAACTCTGCCCTGATGACGCATCGGCATCCTGACTGTCCCGACTTTCATGATGATCTCAATTCTCCCTATTAAGTTTGGCTTGGATGCTCTTTTGCTATGTCTACAGTTGGTTATTCTGGTTCCTTAAGTGTGTCATCTCGGTTGACATTTTCTTGACCATCTCTGTAAGCTCGTCGATTCTATCCCTTTTGGTACTGTTTGCTTGTGGCGCTATGTTCTGAAGGAACACAGGTTGTGTTGCCGACTGATTCTAATGACCTGGTGGAAATTTCATCCCTTGAAGGTACGCAGGCATCTGGGGTTGTTGTGGATGTGACTGTTGCTACTGGGGAAACAAGTAGTGTGGTACCGGATATGCCTGGTTCATCGGCTGCCCAGGATGTGGAACCATAAGTAGCTATGGTACTGGATTGAGCAAGGGTGTTTGATGCTGCAAAGATTGCGTGAGCCCCTATATTTGCGTTAGATGCGTGGTTTTCCCAAGAGAAGGCAATGGACCGGATATATTCTACCCCAAATCCATGCTGGCAATGATGGCTTCAGCATACGCATCGACCAACCTAGAAGGTGGTGGTCTCATCCTCTTTACCAATGCTGAAGTGAGGTTGTCCAATGCTGCATAGTAAATAGGCAGGACAACAGCATTATTGAAAACATACGGGGCCTGCAACTGAGTGTATGCTATGTGGAAATAGTCATTGAACGAGCTGATTGGTTCATTGATTTCCCTTTGAACTGACATGAAGTGTCGGTACAAATCTATGAGACTGACAGGGGTTTTGAACTTCTGCATAAATGCACTCTTCAGAAGATCCCATGTGCTGATAGTTCCAGCTGGTAAGTTGACATACTAGTAGAAGGCCTTTTCCCCTAATGAATAAGGAAAAATCCTGCAAGCTACATCCTCATATATGATCTGCATAGTCTTTAGGGCAATTTCAAAGATCCTGACATGTTCTTTAGCTGTCCTCTGCAGATCCCGAGAGTTGAACTTCATGCAGAAATTCTTGGGATTCTTTGGCATATCATGGTAGAGGTTGAAAGCGAGAGGAGACGAGTTATTACCCAGCCATGCCATTGGAAAAGGTGGTGGAGGTGGTTGCACTAGATTGGTTAGTGGTTGTAACGGGGCAGCAGCAACTGGTGAGACAACGGAAAAGACTGGTGACTGTATTTAGCTGAAAGGCAGCATTCAGCCCAAACGGAGTGGAAAGTTGGAAGGCTGTGTGGATTGGATGAGCGAGAGGTGGAGTTGTCAGTGAAGGCAAAGAAGATGGAGGTGGAAGGGCAGCAAGCTACTCGATGGGAACGGTGATGGATGATTCCCCTTGTTTAGCTCTTCTAGCTCGAGTAAGGGGCTGTAATTCCTATAACTCTCACTTGTTGGGTGTAGACCTTAGGACTCGGTGGAATCTTTCAGAGGAGAATGACCCAATTCGATCTAGCTTATCAGTTGGGCCCTCCTTCTAGCGCCAGTTCTGTTGATGGTGTTTTTATGCACTTCACAATACAAGTAATGCATATGTGCATTACCTCTCTTGAAAGACAATCTTCCATAATCAAATTGAAGAACACTATCCCAAGGTCTCTCGGATGTGAGGTCATGAAGGAGCTTGGAATATATCAGTTGTTTGATGTGATTTTGCTGGAATCACAAGGTGGTCTTACGTGGTCAAAGTTGTAGAAGAATCAGGTCGATGAATGGAGTTTTATGGATTTGGAATTACTATGCCTTGCTGCAGGTTCAGGCAACAGTCTTGGTCTCCATTGTTCCATCAGATTTGGCTTTACAATGTGCAATGAACCTTAACATAAGCTATTTCTAAAAAAAGGAGAAAAAGGGCGAGGAAAGAGGATGGTTCCTGGACCTGCAACTACCGATGAACAGTGATCATGGAGGTTCCTGCTATGGACAGTTTCCTTAAATAGAATTTCACTAAATCAGAATTCTCACAATATCATGAAATCTATGCTATCTTCGAATGACAACAAATATTCATCATTCATTTGCCATGGAAATGTGAATAAAGATAAAGTTTAATGAGTAGCGATGAAATTAAAGTCCAAGCTAACTTTACACGGTTATCTACCAACAACAAGTGACCAAAAGTATGGACAAGGAAAGCATACACACAGCAAAAATCTTCAAAACTAGAGACAACATATTAACTACCAAAGCTAATCTAAGGATATTAAAGCAGAAAAGCAACTTGAAGCAAAGTTCTAACTAGAGGGAGAAGAATCATGAAACATATGGAGAAACCCATAAATACACCAGAAAATGACTATATTTCTATTATAATTTCTGTAGCATGTCTTTACAACAACTCAACTCTCTCAAAATGAGAGGAGGAGAGCCCTATTTATAGTTTCCAAAAAACAAAATGAGTGGCCAAGATTCGATTCTATTGTGTGGCCAAGATTCACTTTACAATAGGGTTTCACCTACCCCCAGATATATTACATTTATAAATTCATTCTTGTCTTTTCCCTGTTTCGTCCTCTAGTGACAACACTATAGCAATTTCGTCCTTTAGTTATTTTCCCTTTGTTGTAGCTATTCTTTGAAGAATTCTTCGTCAATTATAGGGTTTCCTTCACACTTCTTCAATGCTGCATACTCTACGAAGCTCAGGATTAGCGGTTGGAGATTATCCATCTCCATGATGTCTGATCGTAGCACTTGGTAGCTCCATTCTTGGAAATTGCTGACAAGTTTCTTTTAGTCTTCTTCATATTTGGTGGCACTATCCCTGAAAAGCTCTGACTGCACGAAGGCATGGGCTGCAAAACTCATGAAGTCCATGGTGACTTCAACTGACATCCCATCTTCCATGATTTTAAAGAAGTGGGGCTTTATGTTCTCAGGGTTGATCTCGGCTGCGGGTGGCTCATACCTCGTTATCAATTTGATGTATCGAGAGCACTCTTCTCTACAATCCCTAACTCATTTGATGTCTGGCACTATCTACTCAATGATTTGCTCGAGTCTTTTCCTTCTGTGATTGAAATCTCGCTTCCAGACATCTACTAACTAGTTGTCGTCATCCTTGAAGGCTAGGTACTTCCTTGGGAACTCCTCACAGATCTGCCTCGTACCCTCAAGGGTTCTTTGCACTTTGAGGAACTTGTTTTTTTTCCAAACAGCCACGTTGATACCCATGTTTCCCATGTCTAAGACCTACCAGAACCAATTTTCCATAGTCTTGTCCAAATTCCTCCTCTTTTCTAACTTGTTGATCTGTTCTTGGGATAACAACTGTGGCGGAGCCGATGACGTGGTGGGCTGTTCATCCTGGGATGACCATTGTTGAATGTAGGCCATTAGATCGGCCACTTGCTCCTTTAATTCTCCCTTTGAAATCTTATCTTGTTGGATAAGGTGTACCAACCGACTCTTGGAGGTGATCGAACTTTTGTTCCCTCGTGGCCACTCCCAAGTTGATGGTGGAGACGTTATAAATTAAACCTTGCTCTCCAACCACTGGTGTTGCTATCTACATTGCCCTTGATACTAAGGCATCCATGGTTACCTTCGATTTGACCTTTAGTTTCTTCTCCTTCTTTTGGGTGCTAATTTGTGCTTTGGCTAGAATGGCTTCCAGCCTTGCCTTAGGGTCCTTTTTCGTAGGAGTCTTTTGCTTTAGCTGCCTTTGCAGCCAATTGTGTACTTGGGGTTCCTCGCTCGATGGTTTACTTTGACTCTCGTTGTCTCATTTCTCAAGATCAACATTTCTAACAACAAGAGCCCTCTCCTAGGTCCCCACAACTTCCTTCTCCTCTTCAGAGTCTTTTCGAAGGGTTTCATGTCTAGTGGGGGACTCAGTATGCAACTACTCTTTGGGTGGACCTTCTTTTTTAGCACTCCCCTCTTCTTCATTCTGATTATATTCATGCTCTTCGGGGATCTCCCCTTGCTCATCCTCATGGGGGGATGCTTCCTTTTCATGTTCTAGGGTCTAGTGATGCCCTTTAGTAGGAGACCTTCTTCCCTCTATCTCTTGAGCAGCAGTCTCTTCTTCTCTTGCGAGCCGGTCCTCAGCTTCCTTATCTTTTATCTCCTTGAGCTGCTTGCCCCATTCTGCATTGAGTTCGGGGTCATTTGATTCTCCTATAAAATCAGCATTCAGCTCCTCACTGCTCTCACTAGAGGACACATAAACCACCTCATCTATCTCACGGCATTCGAATAGTGGATGTTCGTCATACTCAAATTCTTCATCTTTCGGATGCCTTTGCAGCCTCTAGCTACTATTGCTCGAGCTCATCTGATATTTTCATTGTCGCCTCCATCTTTGGTGGTTCAGTTGAGGGGAGAGGAGCTAGAGCATGGGCCATAGCCTGAGCTATTGCAGCCTGAACCATTGGGTTAGTGAGCATCCCCAAGGGCTCAGATGGCACATTTTGCATGTATTTCACCAAACTCTGGGAGACTAATGGTGGGCACCGTAATAGCGAAAACGGAGGTCAAGGAAGGAGACATAGAAGAAGAGGAGACTGGCGAGTTCGTGGTAGATGATGAATCCACCGGAATAATTTGCAAGATTGGAGAAGTGGAAGCAAGGTGGACGGAGATGTCCACCGCAAGTGGGGAGGAATTGGAAACTACAAGTGAAGCCTGCGAGGTGGGGGCAACAGCAGTAGCAGTAGCAGGTGGAGACCTTGGTGATTTAGATCCATCTCCTCTGATCCCAAGGGGCGGACCTTTGGGCATCATAGTCATGCCCATGCCCCCAATTTTTTTCTCTTCTTCTTGGAAGACTCAAGGTCGGAAGACTTGCAGGCATAGACCTTTGGTTTAGGCAGCTACTCACTGGCCTCCTTCCTCTTCTTGGTCTTGATTGATGGTGGGGTTTTGGATGTTTCCCTAGTTGCAGCAATAGCCACTCCACCCTCGGAGCCACTTGGTTCACTTTCTAGTCCCCTGAATGTCAAGGCGAGTCCTTGCTACTTTAATCTAGCCACCTATTGGTTGACCCATGCTTTCGTTTAGATCTCGATGGGCCTAGTGAGTATGGCGATGTCATCAAGCTCTAGTTCATTCCAATCAATTGCTGGCAGCGGTAAATTGGTGATGGCATCGTATCCTGGATCGATCGCCGTGTCTTCATCTTCTTCGAGCTAGTCAGGAACCAGGCATAGGTTGATCCTTCACACATAGATGGCAGTCATGCACATGTAGTGCCTCAACCGCACCTCAAGATCATCTTTGCATTTGGCCCAAAAGTCTTTGATGTCGTGGAGGTGGGCATACTTTCATCCTAGTGCCTTCCTGATGTGTCCGTACGGGTCCATTTGAGGCCGAGCTGTATATTGACGGAAGTTCTACTCAGCCAACTCCCTTTCTGAATACCCCACACACTGGGAGGTATGAATCTTGTACATTCCTTGGCCAAGCCTAATGGAGTAAGGTGGGCTTGCCAAATACTTATTGCTCAGGATGCTATGAATATGTCGTAGCTGCAAGGTCAGCTCCAATAGAATGATCCAGTCATTGGGGTACTGGGGCAGCTTATTTGGTCTATCCGTGAATCCCTCGGCATAGATGTATGTGAACTTCGAGAATTGTATATAAAGGAAGGCATATTGCCTGAGGAGGGCTCTGGCACTATGAGAAACTATCCTTTGAAAGTCACCCCCGAGAGACCGAATGATGTGGGCGATGAATGCATCATTCACCCGACAGTAATCTCTCATGAAATTTTTGAACTGTAGTTGATTGTATCTATCGTAAGGTTTGAGTTCCACCCCTGATGGGTCACTGGGTACCACCGCCAATCCCTAATAATGTCATCGATCAACAAGGGAATATACCAAGTAGGAGGTCATAAAGAACTGGGAGGTCTTCTTCATGGTTGTAAACTGCTCGTGGAAGCAATCACTGATTATTTCTCCCCAATAGAAGGTGATCCCACTGCCACAGAGAATCTACTCTATGAAATAGAACATCCATTCTTGGAAGAAGGCCGTTGTAGGAAGGCCCATCACTTGGCTTACTAAAGTTACGAGGTCATGGTAATCCTCGAAGAAATCTCTATGAAAAAGCTCCTGAGGAAGCTTGCCAGCGCTACCCCACTTGTCCTTTAAACAATACTGATTGATGAGCTTCTTACATCCCAAGGGATCCTACTCCCATAGTTCCTTGCACTCCCCCATGGTGGGGGTCTCCATGCTCTCATAGGCAGGAATATGGAATGTTGTTGTTACACCCGATGGGGACATGTCTGCAAGGATATTTTCATCTCGGTCCACTATAGTTCGAGTCTCCTCTTGATATGCTTCCACGTATGCCATTACTAGTTCTAGGGCCACCAAGGCCGGTGGGAAACCTGCAACTTTGGAAAATCCACTTTTCTTTATCAATTTTGCATTCTCTGTCTTGGGGTTCATTTTGACCCTTTGTATGAATTCATCAATATCGACTTGGCCGATGTTGGTATCTGTGATGTCTCTCTAGAGAGAGGTGACTCTGGATTGTATGGGGACCCCTTGGATCTTATACTTCATCAGGTCCTTGTCCTCCTTGCCTCAACGAGTCTTGGCTATTCCTTCCCCTTTCTCCTTTGAGGCACCGAAAGTTTCTAAATCAAATTCCATAAATCCTACACAAGGGACGTGAATCAGTAACAATAATTATGATCAAAACGGCTCCGGGCAAGTCCCTACAAATCAAGATTAGCTCTGCAATCATTATTCATATTCAATAAGTTCATAACACTTGATCATTCATCGTTAGAAAGAAATGCAGAGAATCCGGGCTCCCAAGGCCGGAATTCCCTTGGCAGAATACCATTTGAAAGGGAAAATTGAGGATGGAATTCCCAAAGGCATTTCTCGGTGTTGGATTTGAGTATTAGAAGGTTGGCATGAAGGAAGACCTGATTTTAGCAAGTGGGTCAAAATCCATTTTGGATTTGGAGGTCATTTGATCCTTCATTTGGGAGTTCGGGCATCAGATGCAGGACGGTTGTTGGAAACGGCGCAGGGGAGGCAGAAATCCGAGTCTCAGAATCCGGGTCCCGGATTGCCATTGCCGGGAAGTGGTTACGGGTCAGCCGTTTCAAACGGCAAAATGGAAGTGGAAATCCAGGGAAGGAAATCCGGAGGACAGTCTCTAGAGACAGTCAGAGGACTCGAGACAGGGAGGCGGCGATCAGAGAATCAGGACCTGGAGGTTAGGAAGTTGTCTCAAATTCGCCATTAAAACAACACCAGTGGAACGGAATCCCAAGAGGGGAATTTCGGTGGTCAAAATCCGGAAGAAGCTCGGGCAGCGGACCGGGGTCTGGGAGTCGGGAAGATGTCCCAGAACGGACATTTGGAATGGTGAATGCAGCATGGAATTCCGAGGACGAAATTCTGGAGGTCAGGATCCGGGGTGCATTCGGTTAAAGGCTCCGCCTAGAAGTTGGAAGAGACTTTGCGTAGTCAAGAACTGAGGTTCGGAAAGCTACTTGGGGAAGGCTGTCGAAATAGCAAAGTCGGCACGGAGTTCCGGGAATAGAATTCCGAGGAAGGAACCTGGGGCTGCTTTGATCTTGGCTGGGACTTCGAGTGTCCGGGGTATGAAGGTTAGGAAGGCCCTCGGGTGAGGCCATATAAAGACGACTCAACAGATTCTTGCGAGGGGAAGTCCGGAGGTCGGAGTCTGAGGTGGGTTCGACTCCGGAAATTTTGAAGTTTGGTTTAAGTTTGCAGACGGCCGCAGGAAAGTCCAATCCTAGGAGACATCGACAATTGTTTCAAAGAATGACCGCGGAGAGGTGAAGTTCCAGCTTTGAATTTGAGGCCCAACACGATTGATTTTTTCGTGATTTAACTTGTGGGTTTTTAGCAGAGGGCATATTCCTACCCTATTTTAGCCTAGTTTTGCATTTTGTGTTATGTTAAGGAAAAGAAATTGACAAAATGAAGAACAAGGGTGCAGACAGCGGGCATACCTCAAAATTGTGAAGAAATTTCTTATGGCCGTGCGAAAAATGTCAGAAAACAGAGCTCGGATTCAGAAGCTGGAAATGTTGGATGCGCTCGGAGCTCCCCAAAATTCGCTATCACTCAGTTGGTTGACTATGCAACATTCAATTCCTTCGTACAGGGGTAGGGATAGTTGGTAAGTTCAAATTCGCATACGGCGGTGGGAGGACTAGAGTCCGGTAGCCGGGAAGCTGTCCAGTAGCGGCCGTTGGAAATGGCAAAGCTCCAACAGAAATTCGAAGGGGGAAACCCGACTTTTGAGGTCTGGAAAGATGTCAGACGTCGGGCGTTGGAAACAGCAAACCTGGAATAGAGATCCGAAAGGGCAAACCCGGGGGTCCGGGCCCGGAAGGAGCCATGAACGCCAATAAGGGCATTCTGACAAGGAAAACTCGAATTGACCCAAAATTTAGCATTTTCAGAGGAGCGGTTTTGGTCAAGCTTAAAATATGGTTTTGGGGATCATGCTGACCCTATAGGACACAAAATTGGGCACGCAAAATGAGGTGAAGCAAAAAGGGCCCGACAAATCAAAGAGGGAAGAGAGGGTCCCCATTCCGAATGGGGAATGTGTGCAAAAGGCACAACAGTTCCTCATGCTCCACAACAACAACAACAACAACAAATAATACATACTACAGTGAATGTTAGATGATCTTTAAGGATAACTAGACTTCTGGAAAGATTTTCTCCTTCTTTGTATTCCATTTTATTAATTGATGCTGGTGATTTGGAATGTTATGATGAAGCTATGCAGGTGGATGCCAAGGTTTAGTGGGAGCATGGAATGGAAGAAGAAATGAACTCCTTGCTGAAAAATTAGATGGTGCAGGAGCACCCATGGGTCTAATGGACCTAGAATGTTTATTTATGTTTTGTTTCTTAGTTTTGTGTTAGAATAAGGTCCTAAGGACCATTTCAATGCTTTGTAATAGGTCTCCTAAGTTTTTGATGGAATTTTGGTCTTGGTGACCAACTCTTTGTATAAACAAGGTCTCCATCCTCCTTTGTAAGTCTAGTACATTTTGGAAAATTAACAAAATAAGGATGCCTTGTTGTATCTAGAAACTTGAGGGGAGTCACCTTGCTCATTTTAGTTGGCTTGTATGCCTTTCACATATTTTGGAAGCATCTTTGTAGGCAAGTTGGTGAAAATTGTCTAAATTGCCTTAATTAGGCATTTATGTGTTCAAGTGAAGTCTAAATGTGTTTCCAATGACCAAATGATTAAAATTGAAGTTGGAGGAAGTTGGAGGGAGTTAGGAGGCTTCAAATATGCCTCTCTTGGTCGAGGCAAGGTTGTTGAAGAAGTTGAGAAGGAGTTTTCAAAGGAGAAATTGCTGTTTTTGAGTTTTTCATCAAGAAACTGCTGATCCCGTGCATTGTATGGATTTTATATGTTGTTTCATGTTATAATCCTGTAATGGTTGGATAGATAATTGAATCACCTTTCTTTTTGCATTTTAATGGTGTGATTTCATTGAGAATTGAGTGAGATATTGCCATTTTACTACCGTGTGGTCTCAAACCCCATGTTTTCCTCTAGAATTTGCTGATCCCGTACTTGGTACGATCTGTACGTTTTGTTTTATGGTTGAAGGGTGTAATGATTGGAAATTTAATTGAATAAGATTTCTTTTGGAGTTGGAGTGGTGATATTTAATTGAGTAATAAGGGAGATATCTTAATTTTACTCCCGGGTGGTCTGAAAACCCTCAAAATCAAGGTTTTGAGCAAAAAATGGATGCATCTTCCATTCCCACACTGTAGCATTGCCAAATATTGGTGGGATGGAAGGTATGAGGGTGAAATTTTATGTATCAGAGGTCTTGGAGAGCAGCAAGAACTTTGGAGGCAAATGGAGCAATGTTTTGGCTTGACATCTCTATGTGGCAAGCCCATGTGACAAGCAAAAAGTGAGTTTTTGCTTTATTTTGAAGAATCTGTTTGAAAGGCACTTAGGAATGATGGTGATAGGTGTGAAAAACCTGTAGGAGTTCATTTTTTGGCTTTGGGGTGAAGGGGAGAGCCTAGATAGTCAAGACCCAGGTGTAGGTCTGTGAATTAGGCCTCTTGGAGTAGTGGTAGAAAGGGCCATTGTGAGTGATGCCTTGACAGTCAAGGGGAAAGGTTTTGGAACTTTGTAGGGGTCCATTGTGGATGTCTGAATTCATAGGTTTGGTGCCTTGAAAATAATCCATGTGGTTTTTATATTGACTGTCCTACCGGTTAAGGCTACTAGCCTTTTGACAGAAAAGTGCCTAATTCACCATAGTTTGTGGAAGTTTGTTGAAACCTAAGTGCTAGAGGGTACTTTACATTATATTTGGGTGTTTTCTATCCCTGCCACTCTGCATCATAGTGGTATCAGAGCCTGATTGCAAGTAGTTGTTGAAAGGAAGTCATCATGCCTCCAAAAGCTGGACCGGTGGTTGCAAAGGAGTTGAAGGCCTTGAGAGAAGAGATAGAGGCCTTAAAAGCAGTGAACAGAAGGAGAGGAGTGGCCATTGAGGAAGAGAGTTCCTATGAAGAAGAGCCAGAGGGTGAAGAAGGTGAAGAGAACCCTCAGGGGGAAGAGATACCCCCTCATGAGAGAAGAATCCTTAAAGCATTGCAAGCATCTAGAGGAGAGTCCTCTGAAGTGAAGATGGATCTTCCGGTGTATAGTGGAAAAATGGATGTGGAAGAAGTGTTAGAGTGGGTAGAGGCATTGAATAATTACTTTGAATATAAAGAAATGGCAGAGAATAAGAAGGTAAAGTTTGCCAAAACAAAGTTGAAGGGATCCGCCTTGACATGGTGGAATTTCATCCAAGGAGAAAGGGTGAAGATGGGTAAGTCCATGATCAACTCATGGGATAGGATGGTGCATAGGTTGAAGGCAAAATTCCTTCCTACTGATTATGAGGTGCAGGAGTTCAAAAAGAGATAGAATCTGAAGCAAAAAGACATGGATGTTTCATCCTACACTGAACAATTCTTCAAGTTGAGCATGAGATGTGATCATGTGGAGAGTGAGAATGAAAGAGTGGCCAGGTATATCAATGGCCTAAGGCTAAACATACAAGATGAGATCAGTTTGGTTGTCCCCAAGACCATGGAGGATTGCATACAAATTGCACATAAGGCTGAAGAGAAGATAAGAAGGAAACAAGAGCAGCAAAGTAGAGGAAGAGGCAAGAATTTCAGAGGTAGAGGTAGTTTTGGGGGCAGAAATCAGTACCAAAAACATCAAGAGGAATCTAATCCTAATGAATCAAGTGGAGACTCAAGCAATAGAGGGGGATTCAGGGGTAGGAGACACAATGGTAGAGGCAGATTTAATGGAGGGAGAAGTTCCAATCAGTTTTCAGGGAGATGTTACACTTGCAACCAGCCTGGGCATCCATCCTTCAAATGCCCCGAAAAGCAAGGATCAAGCTCTCATGGTGGAGAGAGGAGGAATCAATTGGTACATGAAGATGAAGAAAGTGTGACATCACCTGCAGTAAACCTCACATCAGAAGTTGGAGAGAATTTGATGATTAGGAGAGCATTGCTCAAGGCACCAATCCCTGAAGAACCCCCACAAAGGAAGGCACTCTTCAGAATCAATTGCAAGGTACAAGGTAAGGTGTGTAAGATAGTAGTGGACTCAGGATCAACTGATAATCTTGCTTCAATTGAGATGGTAGAAAAATTGAATTTGAAAAGGATTTCTCACCCTAACCCATACAAAGTTTCATGGCTTAGTAAAGGACAACAGGTCTTGGTGAATGAGCAAGTATGGGTGGAATTCAACATTGGGTCATACAAGGACAAGATCCTATGTGACATCATCCCTATGGATGTGTGCCACTTGCTGCTTGGGAGGCCTTGGCAGTTTGATAGGAAGGCCAAGCATGATGGGGAGAAGAATACATACTCCATTGTGAAGGATGGGGTGGCTTACAACCTCACACCTCTCATAGAAGAAGACAAGGCAAAGCATGAAGGGCCTAGTGTTTTGATGGTGGGTGAGAAGGAGTTCATGAAGACCTTGAAGGAAAGTGGAGGAAGAGGATTCTTCCTGATTATGAAGCCAAAGAGTGAAGCAGATCTGCCCACAAAGAAGGAGAAAGATGCACCTAGAGAGGTCCAAGAGTTGTTGGAAAGCTACAAGGACATAACAGTAAATGAACTACCTAGTTCCCTACCTCCCATTAGGGATATAAGCCACCATATTGATCTGATTCCAGGGGCTACATTGCCCAATAAGGCTGCATATAAGATGACACCTACTCAAAATGAGGAGATTGCAAGACAAGTGCAAGATTTGTTGGATAAGGGGCTAGTGAGAAAGAGTTTGAGCCCATGTGCTGTTCCTACTGTCCTAGCACCAAGGAAGGATGGGAATTGGAGGCTTTGCACTGATTCAAGAGCCATTAATAGGATCACAATCAGATATAGGTTCCCAATGCCAAGAATGGAGGACCTTATGGATTGCCTAGCAGGGGGATCCTACTTTTCCAAGATTGATTTGAAAAGCGGTTATCATCAGATAAGGATCAGAGAGGGGGATTAATGGAAGACAGCTTTTAAGACTAATGAGGGCCTCTATGAATGGTTGGTGATGCCCTTTGGGTTGTCAAATGCCCCTAGCACCTTTATGCACCTTATGAATGAGGTATTGAGACCTTTCATTGGAAAGTTTATTGTGGTTTATCTAGATGATATTCTTGTGTTTAGAAGGTCTAAAGAAGAACATTTAAAGCACCTTGACATTGTATTGAAGAGGTTACAAGAGGAGAAGTTGCTGATCAACATGGAAAAGTGTGAATTTATGAAAGGAGAACTAGTGTACCTTGGATTTGTCATCTCCAAGGGATGTTTGAAGATGGATCCTTCAAAGGTGGATGCTATTCTTACTTGGCCAACACCAAAATCCATGGGAGATGTGAGAAGCTTTCATGGACTTGCAAGCTTTTATAGAAAGTTCATCAAGAACTTTAGTCAAATTTGTGCACCCATCTTGGACACCATCAAAGGAGGTAACAAGGGTAAGTTTTCTTGGACCAATGAGGCTGATAAAGGGTTTGAATATCTGAAAAAGAGAGTAGCACAACCTATACTTGTGCTCCCTGATTTTGATAAGGTTTTTACAATTGAATGTGATGCTAGTAACCAAGCAATAGGGGCTGTCTTGAGCCAAGAAGGCAGACCAGTTGCATTTTTTAGTGAAAGGCTGAATGAAGCAAAGAGGAAGTATTCTTCCTATGATCTGGAATTGTATGCTATGGTCCAAGCCCTCAAAAAGTGGAGGCACTACTTGTTACCTAAAGAATTTGTTGTCTATACTAATAATCATGCTTTGAGTTTCTTGAATGCACAGGATAAACTCAATCATAGGCACATGAAGTGGGTGGAGTCTTTACAAGCCTATACATTCACAATAAAGCATAAGAAGGGCCAAGCAAACAAGGTGGCAGATGCTCTCAATAGAAGGGCACTTGTGGTGCAAGAGATTCAACTCCAAAGCATGGGGGTTGATGCATTGAAAGACATGTATCACGAAGATGCAGATTTTAAGGAGGTATACAATGTTTGTGATTAGCATTTGAATACTTTTCATGGTGAATACTCTGATTTTCTGTTGCAGAATGGTTTTCTCTTTAAAGGAAGTCAATTGTGTGTGCCTAAATGCTCAATGAGGGAGAATATTATAAAGGAGAAACACAGTGGGAGTCTTGGAGGTCATTTTGGCCTTGATAAGACCTTGGAACAAGTAAGGAGGTACTATTATTGGCCAAGGCTGCAAGTGGATGTGAGAAAGTTTGTGGAAGGATGCACAATCTGCCAAAGAGCAAAGGGAACTTCATCAAATGCAGGGCTCTATCAGCCACTCCCCATTCCCAATAGGCCTTGGGAGAGTGTAAGTATGGATTTTGTCTTGGGACTGCCTAGGACACAAAGAGGTTTTGATAGTGTTTTTGTGGTGGTTGATAGGTTTAGTAAGATGGCTCATTTTCTTCCTTGTAAATGCACAAATGATGCATCTAGTATAGCAGGTATCTTCTTTAAGGAAGTTGTTAGAATACATGGATTGCCCTTAAGTATTGTTTCTGACAGGGATTCTAAGTTCATAGGTCACTTTTGGAGGACCTTGTGGAAGAAACTTGGCACAAATCTGTCCTTTAGCTCTGCATACCATCCACAAATGGATGGACAAACTGAAGTGGTGAATAGATCATTGGGAAATCTCTTGAGATGTCTTACCAAGGAGCATGGACAAGCTTGGGATCTGATTTTACCTCAGGCTGAATTTGCATACAATGACTCCATGAATAGGAGCATTGGTAGGAGCCCTTTTGAAGTAGTATATGGCATGCACCCTAGAGGGGTCTATGAATTGAGAGATCTAAAAGGAGTTGATAGGAGAAGTGCTCAAGGAGAGGACTTTGTTGTTACAATAAGGGATATCCATCAACAAGTGAAGGAAACTCTACAAAAGAATGTTGAGAAGTATAAAGAAAGAGCAGATTTGAAGAAGAGGGATGTTCAATACAAGGTTGGAGATTTGGTGATGGCTCACTTGAAGAAGGAGAGACTTCCAAAGGGAAAGTATACTAAACTCATGATGAAGAAGATAGGACCTTGCAAGGTGGTCCACAAGTTTGGCCAAAATGCTTATGAAATAGAGCTACCTCCTGGGGTGGCAATCTCTGCTATCTTTAATGTTTCTGATTTGTATCCTTTCAAAGTTTCTGTGAATGCAGGGGATGTAGCAGGTCCAACACCAATGGAAGATGAAGATTGGGTTAAGGAATTACCCCCAAGCCAACCTGTGACTCTTGAATGCATCCTAGACACCAAGGAGACAAAGAGGACTAGAAGGAAGGTCTACAAGGAGTACTTGGTTAAGTGGAAAGGTCTACCTGAAGAGGATGCCACTTGGATGTCTGAAACTGACATTAAACAACATGGAACTACTGTAGAAGACCTGATCTCAAAGAGGACTTGAGATCTTTTTTCTTGCTTGGGAGTATGGTGCAAGAGCACCCATGGGTCTAATGGACCTAGAATGTTTAGTTATGTTTTGTTTCTTAGTTTTGTGTTAGAATAAGGTCCTAAGGACCATTTCAATGCTTTGTAATAGGTCTCCTAAGTTTTTGATGGAATTTTGGTCTTGGTGACCAACTCTTTGTATAAACAAGGTCTCCATCCTCCTTTGTAAGTCTAGTACATTTTGGAAAATTAACAAAATAAGGATGCCTTGTTGCATCTAGACACTTGATGGGAGTCACCTTGCTCATTTTAGTTGGCTTGTATGCCTTTCACATATTTTGGAAGCATCTTTGTAGGCAAGTTGGTGAAAATTGTCTAAATTGCCTTAATTAGGCATTTATGTGTTCAAGTGAAGTCTAAATGTGTTTCCAACGACCAAATGATTAAAATGGTAGTTGGAGTAAGTTGTAGGGAGTTAGGAGGCTTCAAATATTCCTCTCTTGGTCGAGGCAAGGTTGTTGAAGAAGTTGAGAAGGAGTTTTCAAAGGAGAAATTGCTGTTTTTGAGTTTTTCATCAAGAAACTGCTGATCCCGTGCATTGTACGGATTTTATATGTTGTTTCATGTTATAATCCTGTAATGGTTGGATAGATAATTGAATCACCTTTCTTTTGGAGTTTGAATGGTGTGATTTCATTGAGAATTGAGTGAGATATTGCCATTTTACTACCGGGTGGTCTCAAACCCCATGTTTTCCTCTAGAATTTGCTGATCCCGTACTTGGTACGATCTGTAAGTTTTTTTTTATGGTTGAAGGGTGTAATGGTTGGAAAGGTAATTGAATAATATTTCTTTTGGAGTTGGAGTGGTGATATTTAATTGAGTAATAAGGGAGATATCTTAATTTTACTCGTAGGTTGTCTGAAAACCCTCAAAATCAAGGTTTTGAGCAAAAAATGGATGCATCTTCCATTCCCACACTGTAGCATTGCCAAATATTGGTGGGATGGAAGGTATGAGGGTGAAATTTTATGTATCAGAGGTCTTGGAGAGCAGAAAGAACTTTGGAGGCAAATGGAGCAATGTTTTGGCTTGACATCTCTATGTGGCAAGCCCATGTGACAAGCAAAAAGTGAGTTTTTGCTTTATTTTGAAGAATCTGTTTGAAAGGCACTTAGGAATGATGGTGATAGGTGTGAAAAACCTGTAGGAGTTCATTTTTTGGCTTTGGGGTGAAGGGGAGAGCCTAGATAGTCAAGACCCAGGTGTAGGTCTGTGAATTAGGCCTCTTGGAGTAGTGGTAGAAAGGGCCATTGTGAGTGATGCCTTGACAGTCAAGGGGAAAGGTTTTGGAACTTTGTAGGGGTCCATTGTGGATGTCTGAATTCATAGGTTTGGTTCCTTGAAAATAATCCATGTGGTTTTTATATTGACTGTCCTACCGAGTAAGGCTACTAGCCTTTTGACAGAAAAGTGCCTAATTCACCATAGTTTGTGGAAGTTTGTTGAAACCTAAGTGCTAGAGGGTGCTTTACATTATATTTGGGTGTTTGCTATCCCTGCCACTCTGCATCATTAGACTTGGGACTTATGTAAGTTTCCTACAGGTAAAAATGATACCAAACAAATGGATTATAGGCTGAAAGAGGAAGATGGAGGTAAGAAAATATTTAAGGCCAGGTTAGTTGTAAATGGATTTGCATAGAAAAAAGGTATTGATTTTGATGAAATATTTTCTTCGGTTGTTAAAATGAATTCTATTCGTAGTTTTTTAAATATTGTGGCTGCTAAAGATTTATATTTAGAACAGCTTGATGTTAAAACAACTTTTCTCTATGGTGATTTGGAAGAGGAAATATATATGGAATGACCACAAGGATTTGAGGTCAAAGGTAAGGAGAAACTAGTGTGCAGATTGAAGAAAAATTTATATGGCTTGAAGCAAGCACCTCGGCAATGGTGCATTAAATTTGATAGTTTTATGGTTGAGCAAGGCTACAACTGATGTAATTAAGACCATTATGTTTACTTTAAGAAGTTAGATGATGATAGCTACATTATTTTATGTTTATATGTTGATGATATAGTTGTAGTGGGGTCTAACATGGATCACATAAAGGAGTTAAAATAGTAGCTAGCAAATTCATTTGCTATGAAGTATTTGGGGGAAATAAAACAAATCCTTGGTATGAAGATTACAAGAGATAAGAAAAATAGAAAATTGTTTTTATCTCAGGCTGATTATGTTGAAAAGGTATTGTAGAGATTTCATATAGAGTGCAAAAGTTGATAGCACACCTTTTCCTAGTCATGTCAAATTGACTAAAGATATGTTTCCTAAGACACAAGAGGAGGAAGAAAAAATGTCCAAGTTTAATATACGCTATGGAATGCACGAGATCGAATATTGCACATGTCATAGGAGTTGTTAGCAATTATATGAGTCATCTCGGAGTTGAGAATTGGAATGCGGTAAAAATGGATTCTTAGGTATTTGAGAGGTACATCCAATAAATTTTTATATTTTGGGGGATCTAATATTGATTTAAAAGGCTATGTTGACTCATATTTAGCAGCAGATATAGATACCAGGCGGAGTACCATTATGTATTTATAGTTGGTGGGACAACAATGAGTTGGATTTCTCGGTTACAAAAGGTGGTTGCTTTATCCACCATGAAGGTAGAGTATGAAATTGCAACAAAGGTGGAAAAAGGGATTATATGGTTGAAACTTTTCATGAAAGAGTTGGGAAAATAGCAGGCTGAAAGTTCCTTGTTTACGGATAGTCAGAGTGCTATACATCTTGCAAAGAATTTTTCCTTGCACTCTAAAACCAAACACATATAGTTGAAATATCATTTCATTTGATCGGTATTGGAGAATGGATAGGTAAAGATGGAAAAGATACATAAAGATGACAATCCAACATATATGTTTACGAAGGTGGTGACAAGGGAGAAGTTGAGCTCCACTTCAACTTTGGTTGGCCTTCAAGGTTGAATTTAAGTAAAAAGGATTGCAAGGTCCAAAGTGCTAATTTCTAGTGGGAGTTGCAGGGGCAGCAGTGTTATGATCAGTCTCCAAGTGGGAGATGGTATGGAGTGGAGTCTGATCAGTCTCCAAGTGGGAGATTGTTGTGTTATGGAGACCAATCAGACTCAAATAAAATATTCATATTAATTTTTCATTAAATAATTTGTTGCACTTATACCTAAAAATATGGTTACAAATAAATGTTAAATGCTGGAAGTGAATAGTTACAATATTTTTAATATAAATTCTATGGACAGTTGGAAATATAAAATGTAACCGCCTAAAGAAATATTTTTATTGGGTGCATGAGGCACAACCAATTACCACTCTATTGGTAATTAATGTGACATGTGTGGGAGAATATTAGAACATTCAATGATGAGTTTGGAGTGCAACAGGTTGTGAAAAATGTTAGCAGAAAATCGTAGAGTAGTCACTGGAAGAATGTAGGAGAAGTTGCGGGAACCCGTATGGTTGTGCAAAACTAGTAAGTGAAAAATGTGACAAAAAAAAATTTGCATGTCTTTGCATATCATTGTAAAGGTTATTTACTGTGATATTAATATATTTTGGACCCTCTTGTTGGTGGATGTAGCCCGGATTTGGATCAACCACGTTCAATCTTTGTGTTCTTTTGTTGTCCAAATTTTTTGGGTGTTTTATTGATCAAATCTACATTTAACTAATTGAAATCTATCTTCTAACCCTAACAACAAGGTTTAGGGATTCAAATGAAACAATGAATAATTTATCTTCAAGCTTCCTTTAATCCTCTTTAAACCTAAAATATGAACATTCACAGGGAGAAGAAATGTTGTGCTATTTAGGGGCTTTCCTTAGTCAAACACCATGTTAGTGTTTCCACTTCCACAAGGGCAATGCTAGTGACAAAAGGATAAGGGATAGGAAGGAATGATGGAATCACAATGTTCTGCAACTCACCACCCTTCAATGTCTTCCTTGAAGGACTGAAGTCATGCACATCACCTCAAGGTCTTGGATCTTGCTTGCTTAATTTCTTGAATTTATTTGGAGACCTACAAAAGGGGTTAGCCCTAAAAAAAAAATGATAATATGACAACATGATCTCACATACACTTTGACCTGATGTTTGGATCTTGGATTGTTCTAATAAATCATTGAAATGTTTCTCTTGACTCGCTCTTGAATGCTCTTAATTTTCACCTCTTGCTAGATTCTTCCACTTAGATTTCAAATGGTGAAATAACTAGGTATTTATAGGCATTTACTCAATTTCCCAAAAATTAGATCATGATAGACAACCTTTGTAAGTTGGGTTTCAAATGTTAAAATCTTGACACTCACATATTAAAAATTGGGTCCTAGCACAATAGGAGGACTTAGATTACCTAGGGTGTCCCAATCCTAGCCCCATTTTCTAGGACATGAGGTCTCAGGGGAAAAACATTAAATGGATGCATTTGTTCAATGCTTGCAATTTGTTGAAAAATGATAAAAATAGACCTCATAATGCATAATTTAGGAAATTAGGAGCTTAATTAGATCCAATAATTTAAGGGGGGAGAAAACCCTATTGTGAAATTTTCAAGGGTGAAATTTTTTAATGTTGCATTTAGCAGCCACTTTAGTGAGAGTATGAACTTACGCTCAGACTCACTAAAGTAGAAAATATGTCAAGAGGGGTCTAATTGTCCTAATGTTGAATAGATAGGATGATAATGACTCTAAGGGGTGATCAAGCCCCCAAGATCCAAGATCCCATGGCAAGACAACATAAGTAAAAAGGAACGCACGTATATGAAATTCAATAAGAGAATACACAAACATACATTTCGGAAAACATGAAGTATACATGATGAAAACACATAACACGATGGAACATAAAGATGATGAAAAAATGAAAACAAACATGATGTAAACATTTTGAAGACACATAAAATACAAACAATAATCACTAGGTTAGTACTAAAGGATTCAAGTTGGTAAGGAAAAGAGACCTCAATCTTAAATAGTCTTAAATACCAAATATCATCCATTGAATAAAGGAATTCTCCCATGAGGACTAGCAACTTGTGTTATGCCAAATCATTCATGAGCCACATGTGTCTACTGGCTAGCAAGCTATGTTATGCTAGGTTTCCATGAAATATGATGGGTTTCACAAGGCTAGCAAGTTATGTTATGCTAAGCACTCATGAAAGATAGTTCCACTAGCAAGCAAGTTATGTTATGCTAGGTGGCCATGTTAAAGATGGGTGCCTAAGTTCTTGACCCAACAAGCTCTATTATGTTAAATCCATGAACTATCTTACAACATCTCGCTTCAGGAAGCACATAAAACTCACTTGATGGGTGCATAAATTTAACATCACGGGGGGCGGACAAAAATTTCCTTAGGGGGTGCACAAATTTTAATGCCATAGGGGATGAAAAAAACTAACCTCGGTGGGTGCACAAATTTTAATGCCATGGGGGATGAACAAAAATCATCTCAAGGGGTACATAAAAAATGACAAGATAAGGCAAAAACATAAAGTGGTGTTATAACAACACCACCATGAAAGGTGATTTACAAAAACAACAAAGGGACTTTTTTTTAATTCATGAAAGGTCACACCTTAGGAAATATTGCACATGATATCACCACCAAGACAGGACAATTCATGGAATAAAAGACTCACACCTTAGGGAACACTAGCCATAGCATTACCACCAAGGGGAACATCATATGCCAAGAAAGGTCACACTCTTAAGATATATCAATCCTAATATCACCACCAAAGAGACACTCACATAGATCAAGAAGGCCACACTTTGATTGTCAAGGTCACAGTTCCTAGGAGATGTATGCTATCATCACTAAGAAGGAACCAATTCGTATGCTAGCAATGAGTGAGGAACTATATGCTCCCCTTAAAATGTTAGTATACTTGATACACTGATATTTTAAGGAGAAATAAAGGGATCTCAAGAAGGAATGCACCTAATACAAGGCTATCTAACCCCTTTCCCCCCCAAGTGTAAGGAAAAAGGTGAGCTAAATTGGATTATGATATGCTACTCCTTGCAAAATAAAAGATGATTGTATAAAGCTAATTTTATACCCTCATGGATGGTAGTGAGTATTTTGTGATACTACAACTACCACATGGAAAGGAGAAACAACTAATGCTATTTGTATCTTTTATGATTAATTGAAGATGTTTTCGTTATTTCTTATAGATAATAAAGAGATATTTTTTTGTTTCTTGTGTGTTAGGGTATATGGGGATACAAATTCCTTTTTATTTAACACCACATCATTTTCCATTATATTTAAGTTGTTTTAATATTTCATAACCTCTTCCATAAATGGCTTCAATTTATTTTGAGGAGGGTGGTTTTCATAATCACTTTCATCATATTTGGATGTATAATTTATGTTTTTATCCTTGCTAGAAATTGTAGATTTGGATGCTTTTGATGACTCAATAATAGATTGTGTTGATATCATTGTGAATTCTTTCTCTTTTCCTGATTTGGTTGTGTAATTTTGTATTCCCCCATGAATGTAAGTGTAAAATATAATGATCCCTAATCATCATTCAACAAATTTGTTACCAATGAATGACACTCATATTTTTCCTCAATTTGTAAAGGCTCCACTTTTGTAGTTGGTCTCAATGTTTTAAGAGGATTCTTTATTCCAGTTTTAATTTGTAAACAATTTTCATATTTTGGATAAAATTTTATCGTGTAAACCTTATTGTTGTAAGTGTATTTCATTAAATGATAAAGCATTCAAGGAACTCCTTTCATTTCATGAATCCATGGTCTACCTAAGAGAATATTTTATGAAATTTCATGGGGCGTGACATGGATGGGAGTTTGCAATACAACCTTACCAACCTTTACATGTAATGTTATCACACCAAGTGGTTGTTTTTCCATGTTATCAAAACCTTTGATTGACAAATTAGTGGGTTGAATTAAAATTTTGTCTGCTCCAATTCTATCAAAAATATTTACACTACAAACATTAGTCCCTGAACTATTGTCAATAAGGGTACATCTAATCCCAACCTTGTTAATAATATCCATTATCATCAAAGAATCATTTTGTTTTTGTGTTTCGAAAGGAGGTAATTCATTTTGATGAAAGATATGTCCAAATTATGTGAATTCATATTCTCAATAAAAGATGCCACATCATTTCATTGTGCACTAGGAGGGATCACATGTTCTTTCAAATAACTTTGAAGCATTCCATAGTAAATAGCTAATGTTTGAATTAAATCCCACAAGGAGATCTTAGTAGGAGTGTTACAAAGTTGCTCAACAAGATCAAATTCTTTACCACTACGTCGCGGGATATTAGGTGCAAGTGGGAGATATGTTTGAGGAAATGGAATGGATGTTGGAGTTTTTTTAGGTTGATTATTGTTTCTAGTGTTATATGTGTGAGCATTAGTATGATAATTTGGTTTCTTCATTACTTGATTACTAGTAAGTTGTTTTGTAAATCTTAGGATGTGGTCATGAGGTTTAGCAGGTCTTATAATGAGAGGTGCCTTAGGATGTCCAATGATTAATGAACTTTTAGGAGGTCCAAAAGGATTTTTAGTAGGTTCAATAATCAAAGGAGATATAATAGCCAATTGTGTATGTTAGGAAAATGTGTCTCAACCTTGCAATTACATAAGGCATTGTTGATAGGTAAGCATAGGGGGCACTAGGGGGTACCCCCTGTGAGGGGTTCAAGGGGATCATCCCCTTGAAGGTGGTCTAGAGAACACACACCTCGAATGAGGTTTGAGGGCAACACCCTTGAAATCAAAATTTTATGTATATTTTATAATTGTAAATCTAGACCGTTCATTATTAGATCTCAGATCTTAGAATCAATATTTTGTTGGCTTGACTTTCCCTAGAGGGAAACTCTATTTTATTATGGTGTTGTATTATAGTTGTGTATTGTGATGTATTATGAGATTATAATAGTGGTCATGTTGTCTTTGGATCTTTGGTTGGTGATACTCCTATGAGAATCTTGCTTTGCAAGTATATTGTAATCTTCATGATTTCTGAATAATATAGTGCGTGGATTTTGGAGTGTGGGGTTTTTCTCTGAAAATATTTTTCCCCACATAAATCATTGTGTTGTGGTATGCATGATATTATTGTTTATTTTGTTTAATTTTTTGTAATTGTTGAAAATATCTGTAATTTTTTGCATTATCTTCCTCTCAATATTAGAGTAGAAAGTTTTTTTTGCTACCTTAGATTCCTTACAATGGACTTCTTGTTGATGATATTCTATATAGGGGGAATCTAATGTCACCTTAGCATATTCATTTATGCAATCCATAAATGTATCAATGATTTAATACTCTTGTCCAATAATATCTTCCCAAGTAGGAGAGGTAGGGGGATGGAAACAAACAAGATTCTCATGACACTCAATGATTGGATCTTCTAACACATGGATACCTTCTTCACAAATAGGAGAGATATCAGGAGAAGAAGAAACATAATTGTCATGATTGTCAAAGATTTTATTCTCTTTCACCAAGATAACCTCACATATAAGAGAGATAGTAGGAGAGGGATCAATGAAAAACAATAAAATATGGAAAATAAGCTCATTGTGACATGCTTGTAACAAAAAATTACTTGAAATATTTAACAAGATTTGACAATAGAACATGAATTATGACAATAAAATATTTTTGCAATGAGAAAATGATGTAAACAATAATCCTATTGAAATGTAACAATCTTTCCCAAATTTTCTACAAATTAAGCAAAATCACACCTTTCTTGCACATGCAATAACATGTTTTTTATAATTTCAAAGCAGAAATCAACAGGCAAAAATAGAATGAAAATACAGAAAAAGATCTATGCAAAAAAAAATTGAGCCACTAGTAGCAAGACAAAGGTGCCCAAGGGCACCTGAGTCCTAGATAAGGTGTCTAAAATTTTAAAGTTTGATTGTGTAAGGCACTGCTAAACGATTTTGTATCTACTTGCAAACAAGTTTAACAATGAATATTTTTCTAAATTTTGCTCAATTTAAGACAATATGCTTCAAAATGAAAGTGTGTAACAATGTGGAAGATGTTTTGACAATTTTAAATGTAGTTTATTTTGCAAGAATGAGCAGTCGGTTTTGTCATTGATGTCAACAAGACTATGTTTTCATTAATGTCTATTGATATTGTTGCAAGAGTGTGATCAATTGATGCTTTGATTACTTTCATTATGTTGTCATTAATGTATGTTCATATTGTTGCAAGAGTGTGATCAATTTATGCTTTGATTAGTTGCATTATGTTATCATTAGCAAAGCTACTAGTGTTAACCTCTAGTGTCTCTTTGATAAGCTTCTATCTATGGATAAGGAAGTAATGAAGATGATGAGGATGTGTCTTTGGTTCTTGGTTTCCAAGTACTTTTGAGAAAATTTGATAGAAAGAGGAAACAATGTGTTGCAGTGATGATCTGGGTGACAAATTTGTATTCTAGTTTTGCTCTACATTTCTTTTGGGTTGAATATCTTCCTATGTGATTAAAATATGTTGGAGAGAGGTGTTCAAAAGTGTTATATTCAATATTTGGTATGTTGGATCATTATACATAAGAATTTGTGTTCACCAGTGTGTAACTATGTATTGCAGAGGTGTCTGGGAGAAATGTTTATTCTTTGCATTTCTTCACAATAGTGTTTTAGGTCTTGAAATTTTTAAGGTGTGTTGATGGTGTTGGAATTTTACCTCAATCAAGAGGTTTGAGGTTTGGTGCTTCAAAAGATGGTTTTATGAGTTACAGTGCATGGTAGAGTTGTCTGACTATAGTGGGTGTGTACATTCTTCAAGTGGAAGTTGTTGCGAAGGAGTGTGTTGGTTTTTAAGGTGTTGAGGAATATTCTAGATCATACTCAAGTGCGGTGTGTGGCTATAAATTCATCCTTGGATTTAAGGAAGTGTGTACTTAAAATTTTAATGGTGTTTGCACGAGTAACAATTTACCTAGTGGTTACACTACATGCAAATATGCTTAGTTGTTTATGGAAGCATGGTGTAGTGTGTGAAGATTTATTTGGGTCCTAGCTAAGGTATTGTGTGGTCCGCCTTCATTCCTTTCTACTATGGGAATGTTTTGGCACCAACCTAATTTGAATTTACATGCTGGAGGTGCATAGCCAACCTTGGAGAGGGTTTGAAGGTTGAAGAAGATATAAGTATGAGTTAATTTGTTAAGAGATGTCAAGATAGATGTGTGAGATGTGAATTATGTGAAGTGCAGTGTGTTAGAGTGTGAAATTGAGAAGTGCAATATGATATTTCATGTGTTATTTTACTAGATGTAGTGAGCAGAAGGTGGCTACAATTCTTCAATCAAACTATGAAGGTGTTGAAGTCATTGTGGTGGATTATTTGTTGCATTGAGATGCTTTTCTTTGTGTAACATTCCTTCTCTATCTTCTGTTTTATTCTAGTAGTGAGCCTTTTTGGAGGTGATCCCTTCTTCTTTGGATAGTGAGCCCTGTTGTATTCGGTGTTGATATTACTTATATTGTGAGCTAATCCTCACCGTGACTTTTCCCTTCTTGGGTTTTCCACATATATCCGATGTTCTCCTATGTATGGCATTAAGTTGTTTCAATTTTTGTTCTTTACTTTTCATGCTAATTCATCATAATAGATTTAAGGGTTTAATGAATGAATGTGGATCTGAATGTTAATAATGGTTTTGATGGTTTAAAGTACAACTAATTCACCCCCCTCTTATTTGTCCTGTGTATTCAACAATTTCTAGATCTAAAATGCAATAATTGACCAATTTTGAGATGCCATAATCTAAAAATAATAATTTTGATACAATTTTAAAATAAAACAATGCAATATTTTTTACTTTATGAACTATATGAAAGATTCTTAAATACATACAATTAATAATTCCAAATCATAGATTTACAAGCACAAATAGATTGAAGATGCAAAGATAGAGGTGTGTGAAATTTTTTGTTAGTGCAAGCATAAAGGACAGAGGAACCCAAGGGCATCTAAGTCCTTGATAGGAATTCTAAAAATTCAAAAGTTAAATGATTATTATACTGTCTAAAGGTTCTGCTTTTGTGTGTAAACATGTCTGCAAATGAATATGTTTCTAGAATTTCCTTAATTTATGATAATGTGACTCAAATGCAAATATGCAACAACAAAGGATAATTGTGAATGCAATTTTCAATGTAGATCTAATCTAAATGACTAAATTAAACCCTACTACAACCTATGATACAATATGAGATGAAAATATTTTGAATTTTTATGTTTTTATGATACAAAATGAAACCCTAAATGAGAAATACAAAGTAAAACCTAGGTCTAGGGTTAATTTTTAAAAGGTCTATGATTTCAAAATGTTGGGTTTTCCAAAATGAAACATGGAAAAAGGCAATTCTAAGTCCTAATTTCTTAGAACAATAAGATTCAAGGCCTTTTCCTAGGGTTTCATTGAGATGGAGATCAACAAGATGTATATATTGACTTTCAACCATAAAGGTGAGCCAATCAGACCTAGATCTCCACAAATATGGGGATTAGAGTGATTTGGAATTGATTTTCTATGATTAACCTAATTAGACTATGTGCCCTATTGTGAAGATTACAAGAATATGATAATTGATAAACTGAAACAGTGAATTGCAGGCAGATTTGGGAAGTGTAGAGGACTATGTACTTTCCCAGCAAATTTGGTATTGATTTGAATATAGTGATAGAGTCACCCTAGGGTACATGAGTCCTTGTACACATTTCTTGATCTATTTTTTATGTCCTTTGATGACACATCTAAGATCTCCATTTTCACTTGCAAAGTTGTCGAAACACTGTCAGGTAATTTTGTAGGTGAGTTTCCATGAGTTGACAAGGTGTAGGGCTTCAAATGCAACAATGAACAACTTGTCTTCAAGATTCCTTTAATCTTCTTTAAACCTAAAATTTGCATATTCATAGAGAGAAGAAATGTTGTGCCATTTAGGGGCTTACCTTAGTCAAACCCCATGTTAGTGGTTCCACTTCCAGAATGGCAATGTCAATGGTACAAGGATAATGGATAGGAATGAATGATGAAATCATACAATGTCTCAACTCACTGCCCTTCAGTGGCTTTCTTGAAGGATTGAATTCATGCACATCACCTCAAGTTCTTGGATCTTGCTTGCTTGAATTTCGTTGGAGACTTACAAAAGGGGTTAGCCTTCAGAAAACAAAGATAATATGAAAACATAAACTCATATATACTTTAACATGATGTTTGGATCTTGTATTTCTGCAATAAATCACTAAAAAAATTCTCTTGAATTTTTCTTGAATGCTCTTAATGTTCACCTCTTGCTATATTCTTCCACTTATATTTCAAATGGTGAAATGATTAAGTATTTATAGGCATTTATTTAATTTCTCAAAAATTAGATCTCGATAGCCAGCCTTTACAAGTTGGGTTTCAAATGTTAAAATTATGACACTGACATATTAAAAATTGGGTCTTGACACAATAGGAGGATTTAGACGCCCTAGGGTGTTCTAGTCCTAGCCCCATTTTCTAGGACATGAGGTGCCGGGGGAAAAAAATTAAATGGATGCATTTGTTCAATGCTTGTAATTTGTTGAAAAATAATAAAAAAATGAGCCTAAAAATGCATAATTTAGGAGATTGGGAGCTTAATTAGGTCTAATTAATTAAGGGGGAGAAAAAAATATTGTGAAATTGTCAAGGGTGACCATTTTTTACACTACAAGATGGAAAGGAAAAATCAATAGTGAGATGGAAATTAAAGGAAGAATGTCTTCATGTTAAGTATTCCTTGGAATATGATGAGCATATGCAAAGAATGGTGAAGCTTTTTTCATGTGGAGGTTTGATTGAAGCTCAATTTGGAGAGATAATGGCAGGAGCACAATTGGAAAAAATTGTTCAATTGAATGTTATTTTATCACATTTTTTCAAGAGGGCGTCTTATGATAGACTACCCTAAATATAACAATTTATTATCTTTTTTGGGAATTCCTAACTTTATTAGCACACATTGGTCAATAAACTCTTTATGGGAATGGGAAATTCATCTTGCTAAAGTGAAAAAAAAAAATATTTACAAGAAAAAATAAGATTCAACCTTCATTGCATTATCTTTAGATGAAGTTACTACAGTAGATAATACTTCTTGGGTATGTATGCATGTGTATAATATACACCAACATTTAAACCAACCTCATCTACTCTATGTTCATAAAATGAAAGAGATTTTGACATCATAAAATCTATTTGAGCTAGTTAAGAAATATTTGAATGAAATTGGAGGTATGAATGACTTCACAATTGTCAAAAAGTTGGTGTGTAGGAGTTGATGGAGCTTCAGTAATGCAAGGTCATAGGAATGGTCTTTGCGTAAAGTTACAAACTACTTATTCACTATACATGATTTTCATTCACTACATGGCTCACATAATGTATTTAGCATTTAAAATTGTAAGAAAGTTTCCTTCAGTATCAAAAGTTGAAAATCTAGTCCATGAGCTCTACTCATACTTCTACTAAAGTCCCAAATATTTTGCAAAATTTTAAAATTTTGATGAGGGAACAATAGAATGAAATAAGCTTCTTAAGAATGTTTATACCAAATGGATCTCCTTGCTTGGACGAACACAACAAGTTTTTCAAAATATCAACCCCTGATTAAATTAATGTAAAAACATCATCACATAGTAGACAAAGCTCCTAACCTCTTACATAGGTTAAGCAACATAGAGACACTCTTAACTTTATCTGGTATTCTCCCCATGCTGGATGAAATGAGAAATCTTGTGAAAAAATCCCAAGACATAAATATGTATATTAATGAATATAAAAAACTACGTAGAATGACATGCATGACCCTCAATAATCTATATATATCAGATTATTCATTTTGAAGTCCAAATTTTTTAAGTTGGCAGTTAATTAAAGATTTGAACAACACTAAAAAAATTACAATTTAATGCAATTTGTACGTGGAGTTGAGATACCAATGCACTGTTGTACGATGATCAAATTCTCTACCAAAGAAGTACCTGTTACAAAGGAATCTCTTAAGAATATTGTTAAATCTATATGTGGTTTTTTAAAATATGCTGCAAAATCTCTTTCCTCAAGGATTCTTGAATGATACCCTTGAGATGAAATACTTGAAGCCATGTCTATTATGTATCCTCGATTTTGGATCCCAGGCCACCATCACACACCATAATTATTTCATAAAAATTTAATTACCTTGGTCAAACAATTTTTGAAAAGTTTAAAATAAATGGACAGAAAATGGAAGGAATTATAAATGAAACTAAGCTTAGAGAACCAGGTTCCCATTTTGCAACAAGTGTGATTGACTAGTTTGACTCCATGGAGAATTCCATGCAAGCGAGATCAATAATAAGGGTTTGGAAAACCTTTGGTTAGAGTGAAATATTGTGTGATTCATTATTGGAATATTTCAAACTTACTAATTTATGTCAAACAATGATATTAGGGTCAGTGGATGATGAGAGATTTTGTAGTGTATTGGAGTTTTTTAAATCAAAGATAAGAAAAAAACTAGAAAATAATTTGGAAAATTGCTTGAGGATGTATACAACTAGGTACAATATCTGAAATTTTCATTTTGAAAGGGCACTCACAATTTGGAAGTCTATATGTGAAAGAAGAGGTTTGTAGAACACTTCAAACGTTAGTGGTAGTGACATAGTGAATGTTGAACTTGAGATGCAATTAATTGGGCGTACTTAGGGACAACAAAACAAAGACTAGACTCAAAGTCAAATGGTGCTCAACCTCATTGTTAGAGTGAGGACTAGGAGACTTGAATTGGCAAATGCAAGGGATTTAGCAATTTTTATGCATTTATACTGCATTTCATGAATCATATTCACAACTATCATTGATGATATTTTATATTGTATTCCATAAAATTATGAATCAAATTTAATAAATTAACATACTACCATTTTCCACTATTTCAAGTTTCCAATGTAGAATCTAGATTCTAAATTTTAATTGTTTTTTAGGGATTTAACGGTTTCTAAGTATTTAAATTTTATACTACATTTTATGAATCATAGATAAATATTCCAAACTGTAGTTGATGGTATTTTATATTATATTCCATGAAATTATGGATCAAATTGAATAAATTAACATACTACTATTTTTCACTATTCCAAATTTCCAACATAGAATCTAGATTCTAAATTTTAATTGTTGTCCAAGGATTTAGCAATTTCTAGTTATTTAAATTTTATACTGCATTTCATGAATCATAGATTCATATTCCAAACTATAGTTAATGATCTTTAATATTGTATTCCATTAAATTATGAATCAGATTGAATAAATTAATATATTATTAATAATTTCATATTGTAATTGTGCCATACTGATAATTTTTGCATGTACTCAATGATTCATCATTCAACTTAATGCTTAATAACATATTAACAACAATAGTATATACAACATTAGCAATTGTTTAATGCATATCTATTAGTAGAAACTAGAGTTTTTCTTCAATTGAGTAAATAGATAATACAAATAATTGAAGATATTAATGAATTTGAGTTTTGTATTTATTTTCAAATGAAGTAATACATAGAGGCAATGCAAAATCTTGCTCAAAGATAACTATGCACAAAGTCGAGTTGGAAACTCATATTATAAAATCATTCTATCAACTTATGTAGCATTCTCCACTATTCATCTGATGGAAGTGCCATTTTTTGTAACTGATAGTGTCTGACTTGAAAATTTGTTAAGAATTCATGATTGAAATTATAAATTGACTTGAATGTTTCAATCAAAGTTGCATTCAAGGTTATCAATGGTTTGATGGAATCCAAATAGTTCACCTCATTTGGGTTCTAAGTAAACTAGTCCAAATCAATCTTCCTTGTATCCTCCATCTTCTTTATGAAATCATCCTTTCTAATGAATCACTCTAATGTGTCAAAAGATTTTGGAAAATAAAGCTTTGTCATGATCCTTACCTTTTTATCTAGCGTCTTCATCCTTTTTGTAGTCTAATCCAAAAATTCCTCAATTTCACATATTCTTAGACATTTTTGAATGATAGATGACATCTTCATTGAGGCATCAATCTAGTCATTAATTCCCTTTGATTTCAATTTATTGTCCTAGCTTTGTAGACTGTTTGCAAAATTTGATTTGCAATTTTCTCTCTTGAAATCACATTCTTGTTGTCCACTATGTTTTCCTTGAACTTCCTATTATGTACTATCAAATCATCAATCAATTGAAAAAATTCACACAAATGATCAATCCTCTGCATTATGTCCTCCCAAATATTTTGTTCCATATGCCTCATTGTTTCTCTACAAAATATAGTTAACTTATTCTAACAAGAATTTATTTCATTTTTTGCTTCCCTCAGCTTTTTCACCAATCTTTTATTGGTTTTTCTCTATTCCTCCAATTTGTGTTCCCAATATTTTTCTTTCGCCAAGTTTTGTTTTAATTTTTTTGAAGTGTATTTTTCATCATCATATTTCTTTTTTCTCTCATCTAACCTTTTCTTCAGTTCATTCAATTCAACCTTTGTTTATTTATCCTCTTTGCTTGTAGATGTAGAGGAATATATTTTATTCTTTTTTTATAACTCATTGATCTTGTTATATGTTGCTTTCCTCATTTCTTTCTCATTTTCTAGGTCTACCTATAACTTTTCTATTTAAATATATAACATATTCTCTCTCTCGTTTTATAGCAATGATGTGTACAACAATTCATTATTCTTTTTTGATATATTAATTTTGTTAGAAATTTTGTATCCAAAAAAATCCAATTGGAAACTACTCACCTAAAATTCAAAGGGATCCATCTGATTCCCTAGCTTATTTTGAACTGTGGGAACAATAAACATGTACTCCATGATTTTTGTATTTGGGTCAAATATGGGTAATACCTAGTTGTTGTAGGCTCTAAAGTTACAGTATATGTACTCTCTATCATTTGCTTCCTTTCTTTTTCATATATTTCTGATTTCTTTTTAAACTCATCATTGTAATCAAAACCTGGGGTCGTAGACATAATGGAATGCTTGAATGGTGGGGGAGTACTTGTAGTGATGGGAAAATCTCTAATTATCAGAGACCGAGCTTGAGGTTAAGGATTAACCATTGTTGTTACAGTTACAATAACTAGAGGAGTGCCTGGAAATAACTCCTTTGGGGTGGAAATAAAGGTAGTGGTATTGATAATTGGACTTGGACTTGTCATAATCCTTTGCTTCTTCAGAATTCCTTGATCACTGGGTGTCTATGTAGTATCTTGTATTTTTGGCCTCTTGTGTGTAATTTTTTATTGTAGCACATTTTGAATACTACTAGTACTACTACCCATACCATTGTCACTAGCGGTAGCACTAGTTGCACTAGATTCTTCACCATGTCCTAGTTGTGATTGTATTTGTGTTGAACATACCAAAATATTGAGAGGTGGGGTGAATCAATATACTTCAAATTTTAGACCCAATTAACTACTGTTGAAGTTAACTTATACCAATTAAGCATTCATCCACCTAACCAGAACAAGAAAGAAGATAAGCATACACAAAATAACATAGTGGACACTAGGTTTACATGGAAAATCCCACATGGTAAAAACCACAATGATAAATGTTACTAGGAGCTACTATCCTAATCTAGCCTCACAAGTAAATAACAATTTACAACTTTGATTTAGGGCTACAACCCAAGGAAGCTACTACTCCCTCATTGAAAAAGGAACAACTAAAGTATGACTGATTATGGCTTCAACCATTGATAGTCATCAATTTTGCACAATAGGTTATAGTAGATCTTGTCATGCTCTTCTCATGCACTCAAACATCTTCGCACACTTACATTATCTCTTCACATATTTGATCTTCTATATATATCATCCACACACATTACATAATACAAATTCATTCGGTCATAAACAAGAAATATGAAACTTGTAGTATGTCGACCTTTACATCAATTGGTAGTATACAAAAATAATAGAATATTATTTACAATTCTTCTAGATGAGTCGGCATAACTCATACAAAATCTTCAAACACTTCTTAGACTCTGTTCAAACTTGTAGCTCACACACCAACACCCCTTAGTCATCCTCAAAAAAACATAACTTCATAGAATAACTTGAAACAATTGTGCAGTACTAGAAACAAGATAGATTTTCATGTGTTTTATACCTTAGGTAGTATGAGACATGTGGAGTGTCCATACAAACTCATACCACTAATATTTACAATCTTTTTTTGGTGCAAGTAATCAAACATATGTTCTAATAAAGAATAGATATTTGGAACCAACTTTAGCACTCTATCACATGAAAACAGAACTTGTGAAGCACTAAACCAACTAAGTCTTCAATATGGCACACATAAGACATTACTAAGAATGTCCCCAAATTTTCTTGGCTAAATCTTCACAATCAAAGGAATGTGGAGCATTCCAACAAGCCTTCATAACCACTTTTCTCTACCATGGCACAAACCAGAACTCTATCACTCCTAACTTTCACTACAGAAGGTATAATGAAATGAAACCTTGGATATAACACCTTCATATCTCCAAAAACTTATCTTCAGAACTGTAAGGCTAAATATTTCTCTATGGAAGGATGCAGACCAAAACAATGTGTCTTTGCCTTAGGATATATACTGTGAAATCCTTAAACACAACTTCTGAAGCTTTCCACTAAGTGTCATACACCAAACTAGAAAGATATAATTGTAGGCATACTGAAAACATATTAGAACATGTGTACCCACCTCTGTATCATACTTAGACATCATTTGACTACAAAAATTCCATAAAACTGCAATGTTGACTTGCACCATTAGATATCTCTACATATAACCAATCTCTGGAGCATACACAAACTAAAGAACACTTTTGACATCAATGAAAAACAAGCTTATCAAGCTACAACAATCTGACCATGAGAATTAGGAAATGATGCTATAACAAAATGAATTATTTCACCTATCCTTGTATGCTCTTAGGAATTTTTATCACCTTTGATGCCTTGCAAATCACTAGGTTTTCTATGGACTACCTCTATTGACACCCAAATGCCTTGTCATTTGGACCCCAAACCACCACTTTCATATAACCCATTTTTTTGGCTATGGTTGCTCCTAAAGTATATTTTTATTTTGTTCTCTCAATTAAACCATATTTCACTTGTCTTGCATATTGTACACTTTGTTCTTCCTTATCATCATCAAATTCATCATCATTTTCTTAAACTTCAAATGGATGCTCTTTATTCCAAATTTCTAAAATCGTAATCTTCTTGGATCTCTTCAAATGTTGCACTATTTTTTGGTTCACCTAGATCCTTCCTCATAGACCAAAAGGTAGTAATTTTTTATTATTTTCAGTTTTTTTCTCTACAATCCCTTTCTTAGAGAATCCAGTTTGAGGCAAAATGCTAGCATGGAAATAGTATCCTAAACCCATGGTTTAAAAATTTACAAATCATAAGGAGGATTATGATTATTTTTTAATAATTTTCTATGACAATCCTCAATTATTTTAATTAGAAAAGTATTTTTATCCCCTTCATTGACTACTTCATAATCATTGACAAGTTTTTCTAGGTCAATATGGACATTTCCAAAATCTTCACCTCTAAATCCCAATACATTTCCAAATTCTTCTACAGTAATGGATAGCACTTCTTCTTTTCTATCTTTATTAACAATTAATTTTTTGTTATCATCATAATTATGGGCACAAACCATGATATATTTTGGGCAAGGGAAAACCTCATGTAACATCATGCGCCCCAATCCAACTACTCATGGTGCAATGATACTATTAATTGGCATTTTACTATTGGTAGTTTTTATTTTCTTTTCAACCTTATTCTCACATGAAACTCTAAGTTCTAATGTAAGTCTGTCATAGATTTCAGGATCATAAATATCATGGTATTCATCCATGAAACCTAAGGTTTTAAGCACTTCGACATAATCTATTTTTCTATTTAATTTTTCTTTGTCTTTCCCAATAACTGGTCTGGTAGTGGTGGTAGACATGCTTGTACAGTGTGAACTCTCAAGTTCTCAACCCTAAACCCCAATATTAAAAAATTAAGAAACGATGAAATGTAGGATTTCTATCTTTCACTTACCTGAGATTTGATTCTTGTATGAATACAAATACACTAACAGGCGCAAATTGGTTGTGTTGCAACCTAGATGAGAAATCTCCATGTGTCTTGAACCTCTCAATTTAAATAAAATCACTTAGTAGTAAAAATTTCACTTATTTTTTATTTTTATAAAATATTAGTGAATGAAACATGTTACCTCTAACCTACACAGTTAGTACATTACAATTTTACACTGACACATCAAATTAAATTGAATAGTTGTCCTACATTTTTTGCATCTTCTATTAATTGATCACTTTTCGCGAGAGGCAACGTCATTCAATTCTTTTATCTCAAATAAAATCTCAACCATTGAACTTTGTAAATCTAATGGTTATAGGGTGATTCCAATGGTTTGAGTTTGCAAGCCTAGCTCTCTGTGCATTTAATTCTGAAATTCAACTACAACCATCCCTCAAACATTCATCGAACAGTCAAGTAACTAATGATATAAACATGTATTTTAAATTTGTTTTAAACTTTAAAGTGTGCTAGGATACAAAATCTTTATGAGATTGTGCCACGTGTCATCATTATGTTTCTCACAATCCTAGCCTTCGATAGAAAACCCATTAGATACATTGAGATGAGTCCATGTGTCCTTATTTTGCAGTTCTATGAGTCACATATAGATCTTCTAGAATCATCCCATGGACCCATGAAATCCCTTTAAAAAGAATGATATTGACACTTATCCCCTTTTCGTGGTTCCGCAGTAATTAACTTGACCTTTATAAAACTATATACAAACTCATGGAATCATGTTGAAAGGAAACCACTAAACTGATTCAAGTGTCAACCCTTCCACAATTCCATGGGTGTTTCATTCCTTAATAAAATTCAACATGTGGATTAGCAGAAAGGCATAATAAGTGATGGGAACCATATATTAAGCACGGGTTCACTTAAAGTCATTTAATTAATCACATGTGGAATCTTCTTCTTAAGTGGGCACTAGGAGAGGATAAAGGGGATGGTAACTTAATGATGCAAAGGACTTAATAAAATAACTAATGACATTGGGAATCAGGGATGCAAGTCAACGCAGAATTAGAAATAAAGTGTCGGGTAGAGAAAAATAGGTTGGATTTTTAGGGTTTTTGAACCTAAATTCACATATAAAGCAACATTTTAGCAAACCCTAGCAAGAGTGACAAAATTTTGAATTTTTGTAGCTTAGGGCTAGAGAAAACACTGAGATCCCTAAAAATATGAAAATGTACTACCACCAAGAATTTTACAAGTACTACCAAATTATGGATATCTAGAGATAGTATCATTGATTATGATTCAAATAAGTAATGACATTAATTCCAATTACTTGTAATTTGAATAGACACTAAACACAATAATTTTTTACTATAAATGAATAGTGAAGAATAACACAACCATTTGTTTTATTATAATTGAATTACAATGTTACATAGTTTTTTAAACATGAGTAGATTGTGCAAGATCTTGAATAAATGACACATGTCACTTTACATCAAACACAATTGATTACTCATTCCAAGCTAATACTAATAGTATAGTAGTGGTGTTATGGAAAAAATCATATTCTCAAACCACGAGGCTTTCTAACCATGCTTGGGGTCTTGGGATTTCAAATGATAGCTCCAAGCCACTAGGATAACACAGAATGACTCTAAAAATCCACAGGGCTTGCTTACCATGTTAGGGAAATGGAAGTTGTGAATATAGAAAATATACCTATCCTAGTTACCAACTTAAATTATGCAAAAGATAAGGGGTAGTAAATATGCTAACACCCTCTTTAGGTAGCTCCAAGGCACTAGGATAGCACAGAATGAATTTGGAAGTCCATAGTTCCTCTTTGAGTGCCTCTGTCAAAATGGAATATGAAAAATCAATGGATTTCAATGCAAACAAGATTAAAATACTTATGTGGCCACACTCTTTGTGAAATCACTTATCTCCATCAGAGCTCCTCATCCTAATTTAAAACTTGGCTCAAGGGCCAGGTGAACCAAATCAACTTCTTTCCAATTCCACCCATTCTAAACTTGAAGTAAATTGGTCTCTCTTTTACTTTGTAACTATATAACTAGAGGAAGGAGAATTTAGAGCATCCCTAATAATACCACAACATCATCTTATTCCTTATTAACCTTACAAAATGAAAATGCTTATCAAAATTCAGAATATTACACTCAAAAGTAAAACCATTTTTAAGAATAATTTTAGATGAAGTCACCATCCATATTTATGTGCTATGACATTTACTCATGAGTCGTGTGAGGTATAATTATTTTTTTGCACTAACCAAGTAACCAACTTTACTTGTGTGAGAGCCACTTACAATGTTATTTTGATTGACGCCTGACTACATGTAGACTATACTTGTCACTTAAGAGTATCTCAAGCAATAACCACTCAAAAAATATAAAATCTATTACAAATATTATTTAGATTGGTAACTAGATTCATGGCATCATGTACATTATGTTGTGCAATTTCAATATCAAGTTATCAAATCAATACATTTCACTCGCTTTGGATCAGAAGAGGAAATTGTTTCTTATCTTAGATTTCCCACTTACACATTAAATTAAGATCATAAAAGTACATATTGTTAGAACATACAAATATACATAGAGGGGGTGAATCAATATATCCCACAATCAATCCAATTCAGCTTTATCAATCAAAAATTATTATTTTCTTAAACAGATAAAGCATTCAAAGAACAAGCACACAACCACAACAACAAATTTATGTGGAAAACCTTACAAGAGAAAAATCATGTGAGAAATTTTCTTGGAGCTACTGTCCAAATCCAGCCTCACAAAATGAAACAAGATTTACAAAAAAAATTGTGGGCTACAACCCAAAGAAAGCTACAACTCCTTGCAACACAGTTTTATGGCTTCAACCAAAGGAAGTTTACAACTCTCTAAAAATTACAACATTTACAAAAGGAGGCTACAACCTCAACATTGGAAACTTGATGAATTTTGGTTATCAACCACCACACAACACTCAACAACTATGTTACCTTCAGCTCGTGTTGCTTCTAGAACTCTTTCTTATCCCATACACTTTCTTACTCACACCACACACTATTTCCTTCGACTCGCTGCCTTTAGCACTCACTCATACACTTCTTCTTTTGGATCACTTCCTTTAGCACACTTCAAATACTTCTTCGCATACTCACACGCTTTACTGCCTTCATCTCACTACTTTCGAAACTTTACACATTACACTACCTTCAACTCATTACTTTTGTCACATTTCACTTTAAATGCATCAAACACACACACACACACACACACTTTTATCACACACTTGATCTTCCATTTTTTATCTTTCAAAAGCTTCAAAAAATTTCTCCTTTCCAACCAAGCTAAAATGTGTAAACATGAAATGTGCAATGGCCATAATAAGAGCTCCAAAACATTCGCAAGAAGAGGAAATCAAATGTGGTCCAATCCATCAGATAAGCATGACATATTTTTCTTTAGCATACATTCTCATGCTAGTGCATGCCATAAAAACTTGGCACAAACAACTCAATATATTAAGCTGGCCCAAAAAACACTTACCTTTACATGTAATAACTCCATACCACAGGCGGTATCAGAGAGACTAGATAACATCATGTGGATCATATTAGAAACTTTCAATGATATTCAAAAACAATTTCATGCACCCCTTTTATAGCTTCACACAACATTATGTTGGTGGAATCAAACAAACACTAGACCCAACATCTCTTGCAAACCAAAAAACACAATCTTGATAGAGAACATTAAAAACCACTTGTGGTACACCTCAACACCTAAAACTTGAAATGAGAAAAAAATATAGAAAATTTGAACTCATCCTCCAAATTGAAAGACAACAAAAATAACTATAGATAAATTCAAAGCATTTCACTAAACCTTCTTGACTGCAACAACACAATCTTCATACTACTAGCTCTAAAAACTTTCTGAAAATAGGAACATTCATACTTCATACTTGCCTTTTTCTAACTTCCAAACCGCAAGGCCATATCTTTAAAAGTGGAGTAATACAGAGAATTCTCCTAAGCTTCTTCAGTACAACTTCCTAAGCCACTGACTACATGAAAATACTTCATGATTTCTTTCATATCGTTATGCAATGTTTTACATCAAAGGATAAATAATACAATCATACACAACACTTTTGATCAACACATTGATTGCTTCACACACTACCATTCTGTAGACATCAAAGATAACACCCTTAACAAGAAAATACATGTAATGATATTGAAATATATGCAACCTTCACTCTATTGACATCAATGACAAAATTTGCAAGACATATCTAGCATTAATCTACTATTCCGCAGCCATATTTTCTTCAATGAACAATAATCCTGCAAATTTGTGAAAATAAATAAATAGAAAAGATGTATTATACTTTCTGCCATTTTCATGGCTTTCCTCTTCCTTAGTTAATTTTACCTTGTGGATTAGCAAAAAAGGTTTTCTAAGAGGGGGGAACTATATTAAGCATGGGTTCACTTAAGTGATTTATTTTCAACACATGTGAAAAAGTATTTTTAAGTGAGCATATGAAATCTATTACAAATCTTATTTAGATTGATAACTAATCCATGACATCATGTATAGTACATTGTATAGTTTTGAATATCAAGCTATCAAATAAATAATTTTTGCGCACTTTGGATCAAAAGAGGAAATTATTTCTTATTTTTTAAATATTTCCCAATAACACATTAAATTAAGAACATCATTAAAGTACATATGGTGTTAATCTGTGATTCCTCAACCACATTTTCTTCAATGAACAATAATCCCACAACATTGTGGAAATCGATAAAAAGAAAAAATGTATCATACTTTTTTGTCATTTTGCTACTTCCCTCTTCCTTAATGAATTTTACCTTGTGGATTAGCGAAAAAGGTTTGCTAAGTGGGAGGAACTATATATAGCATGGCTTCACTTACGTGATTTATTTTCAACACATGCAAAAAAAATATGTTTAAGTGAAAGCTAGGAAATAAAGGGGGTCGAGGAATCTCAAGAGTCATGTCACAAGGGGGACATAAGGTTATGACTTAGGGCACCCGAGAAAGGTAATGAAGGATTATAATGTGGGGCTAAAAGGATAAGGTTTTTTAGGTTTTTAATAATGTATGTGAATAAAAGGTCAAACATCAATCTTTGTAAATATAACGGCTCTAGGGTGATTCTAAAGGTTCGAGCTCATAATTCTAGCGCTTCACACATTTCATTTCAGAATGAAACTACAGTCGTCCATCGAACAATGAAATTTTTATGTAGATTAATTTTTATTTTCTATTGCAGCTTTAAAAAATGGGAATGGAACAAAGAATTCCATACAACGTTCATCTGACGCTGAATTATTTTTGTATATTAATTTGAATTTTTTGAGTATGTATTTTTTTGATTCATAAGAGCAACCCAAGGTTGCATGTATTATATTAATCCAAAAATAATAATCTTGTTTATGCACAAAAACATTGACCATGACCTCCACACCAGTACAACTCTCACTTAAGCTTGCAAGATCAAAAGGTGGCGAAAAGAGAGGACATGCATGTGGGTCCTCTTCAACATGCTTTATGAGAAAATGAACTAAATTAAAAATATCATATGACTCAAAATATAATGATTCACAAATAACATAACACAAATCATTCAAAGATCTACTAAAATCAAAAGGGTTATTGCCAACAAGTCCATTAACCATCACATATAGAATTGAGACACCAATTATTTTTTTAGTGGCTAATATTTTCCAATTGGATAATAGTTGAAATTTAGGAATCCAAAATTTGTTAATATTTCAAGCTATAATGTGACTTAGATCACCACATTTTATAAAAAATTATTATAGGGTATGTGCAGGATCATCATGGAAAAAACAGGCCCTAAAGTGGTGATGAAAATTCAGAAAAATCAGAGTTAGACAACTTGACGTAAAAATTTGAATGTTATCTATATTATTTCAAAAATATGTAAGAATAGAATCTGTAGAAAATTGAATGTAGTTTCTAAACTGCTAGGTTTATTTATTTTTTAAAAACTATTTGGTGAAAATTTGAAATTTCAATGCAGTAGTACTTAAATTTCAGGGAAAAAATAAGAAGTAGGTGTTTGTTTGACCACCCTAATCACAATAAAATGATAATATTTTTTTATAATATTTTAGATATAAGTAGAGGACTCATGTCCCGATGTGATGCATATATTTTTGTAATTTTTTTCCAAGCAAATAATTAATTATGAATTTTTTATTACTTTTAAAAAATATAAAAACTCGTATGTCTGACCACCTTAACTTGGTCAAAACTTCATGAAATTCACTTTTTTTTAATCCTATAGTATGTGAAGCATAGAATGTGATGCATGTTTTGGATTCAAAAAATGTGATACCGTTTGAAACTTGTAGATGTTTTTAAATTAGCCTATCAATCAAGACTTTAGTCATAATTCAAATAGAAAATGAATAATAATTATTTATTAAATTCAAAGTAAAGCTTAATTTATATTGGTGGAAAACTAAGAATCTCCTTTAAAAACCCTTTTCGTTTCATCAATTTTGGGTAAAAAAAAGTCATCAGCCACATGGGCAAAGTCTAGAAAAGAAAGGTAAGCTATTTGTAGAGAAGGGGGATTTGATTCAAAGAGCCTCACGGGGCGAACTGCCCTAAACTACCTCGAAGGATAGTGGCGAGAGTTATAGAATCTGAAAGAGCAGGTCACAAAGATTCTCTAGACAAACTGACAAGCTCTTGGCCAAAGGACATTAGCGCAGAATACAGACGACAGTGCAGTGTGCTGGCATCCCTGAGGTGCACTAGTGTCTCATACGGACCAGAGAATGAGAATGTCACATAAAATGGAAAGGTGAATGCTTCTACTCTAATTGCTGAAAACTTATGGAATGTGATAAAGTAATAGAATGTGATAAAGATAAGGAGAATAAGGGAAAGGAAATGCTTACTAATGAAGCCTCCAACTCGTGAATGTCTTCAATACTTGCACACAAGAGAGAGAGAAAGTGTTGGGGCTATATAGGGGTTTGCCTTAGTCAAACCCCTACCTTGGTGTTCCCACCTCCATGGACAACCAAGATAGAGAGAAATGTAGGAAATGAAGTAAACACAAAAGCACTACAAAATAGTGTTATGCTACTCAACCAAATAATAGAGGAGAGGAGTGAAAGCTTACCACCTCCGCCCAAAGCACTCAAGGCTAGTGGGAGAGAAAATGAGAGGAACTCAAGCCTCTTCAGTTGTGGTGTTTCATTCCACACTTGCTCTATTGAAGTGATAGAGTGTTGATGTTGTTGTTGTGAAGTGCAAAGTGTTGCTTGGGATTGAAGAGATGGTTAAGAAGTTGCTTGGAGCTTGTGAAGAGGTTGGAGAGATCAAGTGAATGGAGAAGAACCCAAGAGATGGTGAAGAGATATGAGAGGGATAAGACAAAGCTAGAAAGGATGGAGAGGTCCAAATATGAAAATGGAGGGAATGAATAGTGAATATGAAGGAAAGAGGGAAGAAAACGGCCATACTCAGGTCGGTGAACCAAAGAAGGCGTTACAAGTCGACTCCCAATGGGAAATGTAACACCTTTGCAAGCTCCAGATGAGGGAGTATGTCAGGGACGTAAGCGTGCCGCACAGAATTTTGTGCATTGTGCAAGCATCCTCAACAGTTATTCATCTGTCGACACACAAAACAGACGCCAAGTGGAATGAAGGCAACAAGCTTATTCAGAATTTTTCCTCCGCCTTTTGTTTTTCTAAAGTGAGGAAGGGTAAAAAGGGGCATTTGCATAAGCATTGCAAATTCGCTCCTATACAATTTTCCCCCACTTTAGCGAGCACAAATACTTATGAGTGCTTCAGTAAAGTAGATTGGAGAAGTAACAAAGTTAGAAATGTATACTTTAACCATTCAGGAAGCAAACCATAATCTGGAAAACCTGAGAGTGTAGGGTCAAAAGAGAACTTCATAGTTCTGTAGAACTATGAGGTTGAAGAAAGAGCATATACTTAGGATGAAGAAGATGTAGATCTTCGATTCAGTATATACAATTGAGAAGAGAAAGATAGAAAGAGAGAGCATAACTTAAATGGACAAAGCACGTGGTGAAAGAAAAACCTGCTTTAGAGTAGAACCCACACCACATAGTAAACAAGCCATATGGTGAAAACAAAACCCACTTTGGATTAGAACCCACACCACATAGTAAACAAGGCATATGGTGAAAGAAAAACCCGCTTCAGAGTAGAACCCGCACCACACAGTAAACAAGGCATATGGTGAAAGAAAAAACCACTTCAGAGTAGAACCCACACCACACAGTAAACAAGGTGCATGGTGAAAGAAAAACCCACTTCGAAGTAGAACCTGCACCACATGGTAGGAGTGATAAAATCAAACCCCGCTCAAGGAGGAGAACCTTTATCACAGAGTAAAAGTGATAAAATCAATCCTCGCTCGAGGAGGAAGACTTGTATCACCGAGTAAAGAGCTCTACAAGTTCTTGGTCCCATAGAGCAAGTAAGCAGACAGTCACGTAGACCATCCTCAAGTTGGAAGAATTTCGAAGGGGTCCCTCAGGAACCATTCAAAAGGAAGAGGAGTCCACTCAAGGGGTGCATTGTTTGAAATGTAAAGTCTAGTCAAGCTGCCCCCAAGCTAGACGCAAAGATAGGTCTAGACGGGTTGCCCGCAAGCTAGATGCAAAGATAGAAAAAGGTCTAGTCAGGCTTCCCCCAAGCTAGATGTCATGGAATTTGTTTGAGAGAAAATCTTTCAAAGAGGTCCCTCGAGAACCCTTCAAAAGGAAGAGGATCCACTCAAGGGATAGTTCATTCGAAATTCATAAAGAGGAAAAGGCAGGTGCATCAGCAAATAAATGAGGGATGGCACCTAAATCATGAAGTTGTATTTTGTATTTAAAGGCCTTACATTCACTAGTAAAATGGCTAGGAACTCGATGGTATGCACAGAAAGAGTGTTTTTCTTTACCATGTTTATGAGATTTCTTGCATGTAGGAGGAGGAAGAGTAATTAAGCGAGCTTTTAGAAGCCGCAATAAAATATGCTCTTGCTTAGATAAAGGATGAGGAGTAGGAAGCAAGCCTTTCTCTTGTGGAGAAAATTTTGACTTCTCAGAAGAAGAGGATACGAAGATTGAAGACAAGGGAGGATAGACCAATCCATGAGAATGAGATTGAGCGGATATTGCATCAATGTTCAATCGTGGTTTCTACTCAGATTGTTTATTCAAGCAACCAAGTCCCAAGTTACACTTAAGAGGCACAAATTCTATAGGGACATGTATGGCTTGTTCATTACGCCCACAACCTTTACGCTCATAGCCATATTTAGAGATGAGATTAAAGTTGTGGCCATAACGTGTTTGTAAATCATGAGAAGAAGGGGGATCCTCTTAGAGAGCATTATTCGAGTAAGGGGGAACATACTCTTCTATGGGATCATTATCATCCTTCTTGATAGGACTGTCAGCATTATCCTCCTTAGCAAAAGCATAATCATCTTCCTCAGAAGGAACATCAATACTCTGAACATTACAGTTCGCATTCACATTATCCAGTGATGCAAAAGACTGATCATCTTTGATGGCGGGTGTGAATGATTTTGTCGAAAGGTCTAAGCAAATTGGGATGAATTTATATTCTTGAATGAAGGAATATGTAAAGTCTGAAGGACCCCAATCATCACCAAGACATGCATTCCTTTGAGAAGACGTAGAAGGAACGGACTTAAGATTTCTTGCTTCAAAAGGATCTTCTTCAGGGACATCTACCTCAAGAGCATCCTTTGTGGTAGGTACTACTGGAGTAAACATCGACACATTGGAAGACACCGAAGGGATAAGAGTAGGCACAACCGAAACCTAACCAACAGCTTCCATTTCACACAAGTGCATAGCATCAGGGTCAACCTTAACTATGACTACTTTATTGTTAGCAATGAACTTAATAGACTTATGCAAGGTAGACGGGACTGTACCCACAACGTGAATCCATGGTCTACCAAGAAGAAGGTTATAAGGTAACTTCTCTGACAAAACATATACAAGAGTAGGTATAGTAATGGGTCTCAACCTCAAAGTAAAGATTGTTGTGCCTAGGGCTTGTCGACCGACATTATCAAACCCACGAATGTCAATAGAAGAAGCATTAATATAAGATGGATCAATATTAATCTTAGGTAATAGGTCAATGTTGCATACGTTGAGTGTCAAACCAGCGTCAACGAGAGTATGTATAATTCCAATCTTATTAATATTAACTATAATCATTAGAGGGTCTACTTGATTTTGTAATTCCGGAGGCGGGAGTTCTTGAGGATAGAACGTGATATTCGGCGAATCTGCACGAACATATGTCATCAACACATTAGCATTTATCAACCTAGTGGAAGAAGGCAAGAGGATCTTTTGCAAGGATTCTTGAAGCATACCTTGGTAAACTAGAGTAGACTGAAGCAAGTCCCATAGTGAGATCTTAGCAGGAGTAACTTGAGGTTGCTCGACAAAATCATAATCACCGGGTGCTTTAGTCGTAGGTTCAGGTGCTTGAAGAAGGCTTAGTTTTTTATTCATTCTAGCATCATAGGTATGGGATACCGCTCTATAAGAGGGAGCCTTAGAAAGATCAAGGGAATCACTATCAAATGTAACACCATCAATAGAACAAACCCTTTTAGGAGAAGGACTAGCTGGAGTCATGTAAATGACTGGTCTCTTAGGCCTTTGAGGGGCAGCAGAGACATAGATTACATTTATAGAATCATCACAACTAGTAGAATAATTATTCAAAGACATATTCTCAACATCGATCCAAATAGGATCAAATGTGGAAAGATATTCATTGTACGTCAATGCATCATCTCTAGAGGAGAGTGCATCATAATAGATACGAAATTCATCATTCAAAAATTCAACGTCTCTAGAAGAGAGTGCATTCGAATGAGCAGGATATTTGTTATTCACAAATACATCATCTCTAGAAGAGAGTGCATTGGAAGGAATAGAAGGTTCATCATTCACAAATGCATCATCTCTAGACAAGAGTGCACTTGAATGAAGAGACGGTAGAGCAACATTTAGAAAGGTATCAATGATTTCATCTTCTTGCAACAAGATATCCTCTGAAGCAAGAGGACTCTCACGAGAAGGATCAAAGATACAAAGTGACATGGGTAAAGCCAAGTCACCATCACATGCATGGAATGGTATATCATTAAAATTTTGAACAAAATTAGATATAGAATAATAAAAGAATATATTAAATTCATTACAATTTTTTTGGTATTTTCTATGTTTTAGTAATTTGCATTTTTGGAGGCCTTTGGAACATAATTTGAGTTTCAAACTTGCATCAATCCCTAAAATTTGATTACCAAAGGCACTAGTGTTTTAGAGACTAAGTTAGTTCTCTTGGAGACCTTTCTAATGATGCAAACGGTTCTAAAATCTGAGCACCAATTCAAAAGCTATGACCCCACCAAGTAGGGGTAAATAAATTCTTAGTTTTCAAAGAACATTGTTCTTCACGTCGGGTTCACCAAAAATGTAGAGAAGGGGGATTCGCTACTCACAAGTTCTCTTCATAAAGAGAGTCTCACGGGAAAACTTCCCTGAACTACCTCAAAGGACAACGACAAGAGTTCTAGAATCCAAAAGAGCGGGTCACGAAGATTCTCTGGACAAACTAACAAGCTCTCGGCCAAAGGATGTCAACACATAATACAGACAACAGTGTGGCATGCTAGCATCCCTGAGGCATGTTGGTGTCTCATACAAACCAGAGAGAGAATTTCATAGAAAATGGTAAGGTGAATGCTTCTACTCTAATTGTTGAGAACTTCCGGAATGCGATAAAGTAATAGAATGTGATAAAGATAAGGAGAAGAAGGGAAAGGAAATGCTTACAACCATGCGAGTGATGAAGCCTCCAGCTCATGAATGTCTTCAATACCTGCACACAAGAGAGAGAGAGAGAGAGAGTTGGGGTTGTATAGGGGTTTTCCTCAATCAAACACCCATTTTGGTGTTCCCACCTCCACGGACAACCAAGATAGATAGAGAGAAATGTAGGAAATTAAGTAAACGCAAAAGCACTACAAAATAGTGTTATGCTACTCAACCAAATAATAGAGGAGAGGAGTGAAATCTTTCCACCTCCACCTATTGTGCCTTTTGCACACACGCCCTGTTCGGAACGGGGACCCTCTTTTCCTTATTTTGCTTCTTGGGCCCTTTTTGCTTTGTCTCGTTTTGCATGCCCAAATTTGTGTTCTAAAAGGGTGGCACGTTCCCCAAGGTCATATTTTAAGCTTGACCAAAATCACCCCTTTAAAAAAATGCTAATTCTGGGGTCAATTTGGGTTGTCCTTGTCAGAATTCCCTTTCTCGCACTTGTGGCTTTTTTCGGACCCTGGACCCCCGGGTTTCCCATTTCGAGTTTCCCCTTTCGGATTTCCGTTTCAGGTTTGTTGTTTCCAAAGGCCGACGTCCGACATCTTTCTAGACCCCAGACCCCGGCAGTCAGGTTTCCCCCTCTAAATTTCGTCGTGATCTTTTTCGTTTCCAACGACCATGGCGGGACGTCTTCCCAGCCACCGGACTTTGGACCTCCCACCGCTGACTGCGATTTTAAACTTACCAACTCCACCCACCATCGTACAAAGGAATTGAATGTTGCATTAATGGTGGTTTTAGCTATTTAAACAAATTTTCCATCCGTCATTATCAATTGTTCAAGTGATAGAAAAGTTTGAAGAACTCCCGACGTCCAGGCATTTTCCGCCCAGCAGTCCGAGTGCTTTTTCGACGTCCCCCGCGCATCTGATTGTTTGTTCTTCAGGATTTTGAGGTAGGTTTGTTGTCCGCACACCCTACCCTTCCTTTTGTGAAATTCCATGTTTTGAGGAATGTAAAATGTAGAATGGGGTTGAAATTGAGTAAATTTGTGCCTTCTGCTTAAAACCCACATTTTAAAAATATAAAAAATCAATCATTTAAATGGCTAAAACTCAAACTAAGACTTCACCTCTTCGTGGTCGTTCCTTGGAACAGTCGCCGACGTCCTCCAGGCCCAGACTTTTTTGTTGATGTCCTCACTTCAAAATTCCTCGCTCTGATCCATCCTCAGAGTTTCGTTCTGATTTCGCCATTTCGACGACCTTCCCTTTGCGGCTTTCTGAACCCCAGTTCCTGGCTACAAAAATCTGTTCCAGCTTCTAGGTGGAACTTTCGACCAACTTCCCTTCGGACCCTGACCTCCGGAATTCCGTCCTCGGAATTCCGTGTTGCGTTCACCATTTTATACGGCCTCGCCCGAATGTCTTCCCGACTCCCAGACCTCGGTCCGTTGCCAGTCGAAACCAATTTCAGTTAAAATCTCTCCCCTGAGCTTCTTCCAGAGTCTGACCATAGGAATTCCCCTTTTGGGATTCCATTCCACCGGTGTCGTTTTAACAGCGAATTCGAGACAACTTCTCGACCTCCGGTTCCTGGTGCTCTGTTCGCCGCTGGGCTGTCCCGGACCCTCTGACTGTCTCCCAAGACTGTCCTCCAGATTTTTGCTTCCACTTCATCATTTCAATGACCTTCCTCATGTAGCTTCCCGGCGATGGAAATCTGAGACCCGAATTTCCGCCTCCCCTGCGTCGTTTCCAATGGTTGTCCTGCATCTGATACCCGAACTCCCAAATGAAGGATCAAATAACCTCCAAATCCAAAATGGATTTTGACCCACTTGCTAAAATCAAGTCTTCCTTCATGCCAACCTTCTAATTCTCGAATCCAATACTGGGAAATGCCCTTGGGAATTCCATCCTCAATTTTCCCTTTCAAGCGGCATTCTGCCAACGGAATTCCGGCCCTAGGAACCCAATTTCTCTGCATTGCCTCCTAATGATGAATTATAAAATGATATATGCTTATTGAATATGAGTAATGATTGGAGGGCTAATCTTGGTATGTAGGGACTTGTCTGGGACTGCTTCATCATATTTATGGTTACTGATTTTCGTCTTTTGTGCGGGATTTATGGAATCCGGTGCGGAAACTTTCGGTGCCTCCAAGGAGAAAGGGAAAGGAATAGCCAAGACACCCTGGGGCAAGGAGGACAAGGACCTGATGAAGTACAAGTTCCAAGGGGTCCCCATACAATCTAGAATCACATCTCTCTAGAGAGATATCACAGATACCAACATCGGCTAGGTCGATGTTGACGAATTTAGACGAAGGGTTAGGATGAACCCCAAGACAGAGAATGCAAAACTGATAAAGAAAAGCGGACTCGTCAAAGCTATAGGCTTCCTGCCAGCCTTGGTGGCCCCAGAACTGGTGATGGCATGTGTAGAAGCCTATCAGGAAGAGACCCGGACTATAGTAGATCGGGACGGAAACATCCTGGCGGACATGTCCCCATTAGGTATAACAGCAACATTCCACATTCCAGCCTATGAGAGCATGGAGGCCCCCACCATGGGGGAGTGCCAAGAACTTTGGGAACAAGATCCCTTGGGATGCAAAAAGGTTATCAATCAATATTGGTTAAAAGATAAGTGGGGCAGCACTGGCAAGCTTCCTTAGGAGCTTTTTCGCAGCGACTTCTTTGAGGATTACCATGACCTCGTTACTTTGTTGAGCCAAGTGATGGGCCTTCCTGGGATGGCTTTCTTCCAAGAATGGATGTTCTATTTCATAGAGAAAATTCTCTATGGCAAGGGGACTGCCTTCTATTGGGGAGATATTATCAGTGATTGCTTCCATGAGCAGTTTACAACCGTGAAAAAGAGCTCCAAGTTCTTCATGACCTCTTACTTAGTATATTCCCTCGCTGACCGGCGACATTATTAGGGATTGGTAGTGGTACCCAATGATCCATCGGGGATGGAACTCAAGCCTTACAAAAAATACACTCAGCTACAAATCAAGAATTTCAAGAGTGATTATTGTCGGGTGAATGATGCCTTCATTGCCTACATCATTCGGTCCCTCAGGGGTGATTTTCAAAGGAGAGTTTCTCATAGTGCCAGGGCTCTCCTCAGGAAGTATGCCTTCCTCTACAAACAATTCCCAAATTTCACATACATCTATGCCGAAGGATTCACAGAGAGACTGAACAAGCTACCCTAGTACCCCAATGACTAGATCATTCTATTGGAGCTGACTCGGCAACTACGACATATTCATAGCATCCTGAGTGATAAGCATTTGGCAGGCCCATCTTACCCCATTGGGCTCGGCCAAGGAATGTACAAGATTCATACCTCCTAGTGTGCAGGGTATTCAAAAAGGGAGTTGGTTGAGTATAACTTCCATCAACATATAGCTCGGCCTCGAATGGACCCGTACAGGCACATTAGGAAGGCACTAGGACAAGAGTATGCCCACCTCCACAACGTCGAAGACTTCTGGGCCAACTGCAAAGATGACCTTGAGGTGCAGTTGAGGCACTACATGCACATGACCGCTATCTATGTGTGAAGGATCAACCTATGCCCAGTTCCTGACCAGCTCGAGGAAGATGAGGACACGGTGATCGATCCAGGATACGATGCAGTCGCCAATTTTCTGCTGCCTGCAATTAACTGGAATGAACCAGAACTTGATGATATCAACATCCTCATGAGGCTCGTTGAGATCCGAATGAGGGCATGGATTGACCAATAGGTGGCCTGACTAAAACAACAAGGAGTCACCTTGACATTCAAGGGACTGGAAAGTGAACCAAGTGGCTCCAATCGAGAAGTGGTTGCCGCAGCAACTGGGGAAGCATCTAGAGCACCACCATCCGTCAGGACCAAGAAGAGAAAGGAGGCCAGTGAGAAACTGCCTAAACCAAAGGTCTATGCCTGCAAGTCTTCTGAGCTAGAGCCTTCCAAGAAGAAGAGAAAAACAACTGGAGGCACGAAGACGACCATGATGCCCAAAAGCCTACCTCTCGAGATCAGAGATGAGATATCAAGCCCGCCAAGGTCACCACCTCCTTCGGTCGCTGCTGTTGCTGCTGCTCCCACCTCGCATGCTTCACTTGCCACTTCCACTTCCTCCCCGCCTGTTGTGGACATCTCTGTCCACCTTGCCGCAACTCCTCCAATCTTGCAAATCATTCCTGTGGATTCATCATCTACCATGACCTTGCCCATCTCCTCTTCTTCCATGTCTCCTTCCCTCCCTTTTGCTCTCACTGCTATGGTGCTTGTCCTTGGTCTTCCTGAGTCCTTCATGAAATACATGCAAAATGTGCCCTCCAAACTCTCAAGAATGCTCACTAATCTGGTGGTTCAGGCTGCAATAGCCCAGGCTATGGCCTCTGCTCTAGTTCCCCTTCCCTCTACTGAACTACCAAGGATGAAGGCGATGATGCAAATATCAGATGAGCTCAAGCAATAACAGCTAGAGGTTGCAATGAGGCCGGAGGATGAGGAATTTGAGTATCATGAACATCCACTGTTCGAGCGCCGAGAAATCGATGAGGTAGCTTATGAGTCCTCCAGTGAGGGCAGCGAAGAGCTGAATGTTGAATTTGTAAAAGAATCAAATGATCCTGAGCTCAATGCAGAATGGGGGAAGCAACTCAAAGAAATTGAAGATAAAGAAGCTGAAGACCGGCTCGCAAGAGAAGAAGAGATCGCTACTCAAGAGACGGAGGGTAGCAAGTCTCCTACTAAGGAACAAGACCAGACTCTAGAGCGTGACAAGGAAGCATCCCTCCATGAGGACGAGCAAGGGGAGAGCCCCGAGGAATGTAGATATATTCAAAATGAAGAAGAGGGGAATGCTGAAAAGGAAGATCCCCCCAAAGAGCAGTTGCATAATGAATCCCCTACTGAACGTAGGACCCTTCAACAAGACTCCGATGAGGAGAAGGAAGATACGGGAACTAAAGGGAAGGCTCTTGTCATCAGAGCCATCGAGTTGGAGGAGAAAGATAGCGGAAGTCAGGGTAAACCACCTAGGGAGGAGCCCCAAGTACCCAAGTGGCTGCAAAGGCAGCTAAAACACAAAATTCCCACCTTGAAAGATCCCAAGGCAAGGTTGGAAGCCATCATGGCCAGAGCACGAATAAGCACCAGGAAGGAGAAGAAGCCAAAGGTCAAATCGAAGGTAACCATGGATGCCTCAAGATCAAGGGTGGTGTAGATAGTGACACCGGTGGTTGGAGAATAGGGTATAGTTTATAACGTCTCCAACATCGACTTGGGAGTGGCCACGATAGAATAGAAGGTCGATCACCTCCAGGAGTCGGTCACCACAGTGGTACACCTTATCCAGTAGGATAAGGTTTCAAAGGAGGAGCTCAAGGAGCAAGTGGTCGATCTAATGGCCTACATTCAGTAGTGGTCATCCCCGAATGAGCAACCCACGATGTCGTCTGCCTTGCCTCAGTTGTTATCCCAAGAACAGATCAGCAAGTTAGAAAAGAGGAGGAACTTGGACAAGACTATGAAAAATTAGTTCCGGCAGGTCTTGGACCTAGGAAACACGGGCATCAATTTGGTTGTCCGGACAGCAAACAAGTTCCTCGAAGTGAAAAGGACACTTGAGCGTACGAGGAAAATCTGTGAAGAGTTCCCAGTAAAGTATGAGGCAACCTATCCGAAGATCGAGGCCATACTTGCATTACCAAGTGAGGTCTGGGAGAAAGACCTTGCCTTTAAGGATGAAGACCACTGGTTAGTAGATGTCTGGAAGCAATATTTCAATCACAGAAGGAAAAGACTAGAATAGATCATTGAGCAGATAGTGCCAGACATCGAATGGGCTAGGGATTCCAGAGAAGAATGCTCTCGGTACATCAAATTGATGACTGGGTATGAGCCGCCTGAAGTCGAGATCAATCCAGAGAACATAAAGCCCCACTTCTTAAAAATCATGGAAGATAAGATGTTAGTTGAAGTCACCATGGACTTCATGAGTTTTGAAGCCCATACCTTCACCCAGTCAGAGCTTTTTAGGGATAATGTAGCCAAGTATGAAGAGGACTGGAAGAAAATCATTAGCAATTCCCAGGAATAGAGCTACCAAGCGCTACAATCAGACATCATGGAGATGGATAAGCTCCAATCGCTGATCCTGAACTTCGTAGAGTATGCAACTTTGAAGAAGCGTGAAGGAAACCCTATTATCGATTAAGAATTCCTCAAGGAATAGCTACAGCAAAGGACGAATGGCTAAAAGACAAAATTGCTACAATGTTGTCACTAGATGACGAAATAGGAAAGAAACAAGAAATTATTTATAAATGTAATATATATTTTGGGGGTAGGTGAAACCCTAATGTAAAGAGAATCCTGGTCACACAATAGAATCGAATCTTGGCCACTTTTTTTGCTTTTTGAAACTATAAATAGGGCTCTCCTCCTCTCATTTTAAGAGAGTTGAGTTGTTGTAAAGACATGCTACTGTAAATATAATAGAAAATACAGTCATTTTCTGGTGTATTTTTGGGTTTCTCCACATGTTTCATGATTCTTCTCCATTTAGTTAAAACTTTGCTTTAAGTTACTTTGCTTCTTTAGTATCTTTAGATCGACTTTGGTAGAATTAGTATGTTGTCTCTGGTTTTGGACATTGTTGCTGTGTGTATGCTTTCCTCATCCATACTTTTGGTCATTTGTTGCTAGTATATGACTGTGCAAAGTTAGCCTAGACTTTAACCTCATTGCTGCTCATTAAACTTTATCTTTATTCACATTTCCACAGTGAATGAATGATGAATATCTACAGTCCTTGGAAGATAGCATAGATTTCATGATATTGTGAGAACTCTGATTAAGTGAAATTCTATTTAAGGAAACTGTCCACAGCAGGAACCTCCATGATCACTGTTCATCGGTAGTTGCAGGTCCAGGAAACATCTTTCTTCCTCGCCCCTCTTTTTCCTTTTTTTTAGAAACAACTTATGTTAAGGTTCATTGCACATTGTAAAGCCAAATCTGATGAAACAATGGAGTCTAAGACTGCTGCCTGAACCTGTAGCAAGGAATAGTAATTCCAAATCCATACAACTCCATTCATTGACCCAATTCTCTTACAACTTTGACCACGTAAGGCCACCTTGTGATTCCAGCAAAATCACATCAAACAACTGATATATTCCAAGCCTCGTCATGACCTGACACCCGAGAGACCTTGGGATAGTGTTCTACAATTTGATTGTGGAAGATTTTCTTTCAAGAGAGTTGATGCACCTATGCATTACCTATGTTGTGAAGTGCATAAAAACACCATCAACACCACCCAAAGCGCTTAAGGCTAGTGGGGGAGAAAATGAGAGGAACTCAAGCCTATGTTGTCATGGTGTTTCGTTCCACACTTTCTCTATTTAAGTTACGAAGTGTTGATGTTGTTGCCGTGAAGTGTAAAGCGTTGCTTGGGATTGAAGAGATGGTGAAGAAGCTGCTTGGAGCTTGTGAAGAGGTTAGAGAGATCAAGTGAATGGAGAAGAACCCAAGAGATGGTGAAGAGATAAGAGAGGGCTAAGAGAGAGCTAGAAATGATGGAGAGGTCCAAAGATGAAAATGGAAGGAATGAATAGTCAATATGAAGGAAAGAGGGAAGAAAATGACCATATTCAAGTCGGTCGACCGAAGAGGGTGTTACAAGTCAACTCTCAATGGCAAATGTAACGCCTTTGCAGGCTCCAAATGTGGGAATCTATCAAGGACGTCTACGTGTTGTGTGGACATCTACGCGTCGTGCGGGCATCCTCGACAGTTATTCCTTTGTCGACGCACAAAACAGATTCCAAGTGGAACGAAGGCAGCGAGCTTATGTGGAATTTCACCTCCGCATTTGGTTTTTCTAAAGTGAGGAAGGGTAAAAGGGGCATTTTCATAAGGGGTGCAAATTCACTCCTATACACTATTAAACATGTTTTTTGTGTTGACTTCTTAGGATTGGCATGTCCTAGCCAAATTCCAAAGCAAGCCCGAGGCTAACCCCTAGGTAGTAAGGTTTGTGTCAGAAATGTCAGATATTGGATAAATTTTATATATGATTTAAAAAAATGTAATATAGTTTATAATATATGATTTAAAATATGTAATAAATAGTTTATAGTTTATTTTAATATATCTATATTAGAATATACAATATAGTTTATAATTTAATATATAATATACAATTTATGATAATTTCTTATGGAATTATGTATAATATATAATATATTATATTATTATAATATTTAAATAAAATTTCTATAATTTAGTTAATGTATAAATATATATATATATATATATTACTAATATATAAAATATTATATAACTAATTAATATTATTAATATATAAAATATTTAAATATTCTCTTCCCCCCCTCCCCCTCTCTCTCTCTCTCTCTCTCTCTCTCCTTCCCCTCTTCCACTCTCCCTTCCCCCTCCCGATTCTCTCTCCCTCTCTCTCCCCTTTTTACCCTCTTCCCCTCTCCCTTCCCCCTCCTAATTATCTCTCCATTTTTCTCTCTCTTTTAGTCTCTCTCCATTTCTCCCTCTCTCTCCTCTCTCTCTCTCTCTCTCTCTCTCTCTCTCTCTCTCTCTCCTAATTACTCTTGGGTCTATGTGTGCAAAATCATATATCTGATTTATAACACCAAAATCTTACTGCCAAAATGGTTTAAAATGGCCGCTTTTGGAAACTATATTACTCAACGCAAATCAGATATCCAATATGTATTACTTTGGTTTGGGCATTGCTATGGAGCAATGTACTAACACCCAACCCAAAAAAATTGTCAACTTGGGATTTTTGCGTTTTTGGGTGAATGTAAAACGCTACTTTTTCATATCGCCACTTTTGGCCCATCATGATCCTGCACATACCCTCTAATATTATTTAAATCGTCAAATAATTTATTTTATTAAAAAAATCACCACAATATTTGGTACATGATTAGATTAGATTCACCTAAATTATGTAAATTATAGTAGAAATCTATATTAATTCGCCAATTGTATATCATAATTATTAGTTACTTTAGGACCATATTTCTAATCTTTAGTTTCCCCCATTGATTTATAATATAATCTAATGTCCCTTGTTGTATTCCACAAGGTAAAATGTACCCATAATTTGTAATGCTCATGGGGCCATAATTTCGGGTTTCATGAGCATTATAGATTTTTGGTACATTTTCCCTCGCAAATTACAACGAGGTTCGTTAAATCAATGATCTAAAAGAAATTGCAAGTCCCATGAGAATTATAGATCATGGGTATATTTTACCTTATAGAATATAATGAGGGCCATTAGATTATATTTTAAAAAATGGTGGCAAGTAAATATTATAGTCTACCCCTTAAACCCATTGATAATTTCCACCCTCAGGCCCCTACTTTTCCATGAAAATAATTTTTAGATTGGATGGATTCACCATCATAATAATGTATTTTTCTAATATTTTTCAAGATTTGCCAAAATTTTCAACAAATTTTTAGTGATGTAAAAAAAATCGCCAGAAAATTAATTATTTTTTCAAAAAAAGGAAAGATTCGCCAATAGAAATTATTTTTTCATTAAAAAAATGAAAGATTCGCTAGGATTTTATATCTTTTTTTGAGGGGGATTTCTTAAAGTTATCAGTGTGAGACACTAGTTTCACCTTTTAGTAGTTTTTCCCTATCAATAAATCCACTCAGTTTGACTGTGGATAAACTTGACCTAAGATTATAGATCTCCAAAGCTTCAGACAAAGCAGAAAATGAGAAGATAGAAGGCTAGAGATAACTCCCAACGAGGAACTTGACCAATTCTACAAACCAAAGAATATCCATTAGATTTGAAACAAATAAAGAAGCAACCTCAAATTGGAGAGTCGAAAGATTATTATGAAGTCGGTCTCTACCAATCACTATTGTAACAGCTAACTCCGCTTGATCACATTGATATAAGAAAACACGACATAGCTTCTCCCCTAAGAAAGGTAAATTGTCTCACTTCCCAATGGCGATAAGGGATAAACACTCTGAACTGGGACCCCATTTCAAGCCAAAAGAATAAAATTATAGAAGTAGGAAAAAAGAATAGAAGATCTAAAGCACACAAAAATAACAGAAGTAGGCTAAAAGAAGGGCCAACCATGAAACATATAGCTAAAAAATTAAAGAATGAATACATCAATACTTGTTAGTAACACATGCGAGAGGCATTGCAAATGTTAGTTGCACTAATATCTAGCTTCACAAAAATTACTTCAAAGCATTGAAAAGATAGAGAATTAAATGTCTTGTTGTATGTTAAGCATTATCAATATCCACTAACAAGTCACAATTAATTTTGCTTGCTTCTTATCAAAAATTATAAATATGTAGACACTTGTCTCCATTTTGGAGACTTTATCTAGGAATTTGGGTTTGTGGAAAATTCATCTAGGAATAGAAGTATAGCATTTGATATTTTCGCCACCCACACTGATTTTTATTTGCATAAAAGTATAATTCTATAACATAAGAGAATTATTGAATTGTTACCTTAAAATAGCATAGAATAAAGATGTAATAATATAAAACTAGTATTAATAGAAATAATATAAATATACATGTCAAAATTTATCTTTGATAATATAGCATGTATAAAGGTGATTGCAAAATGTACATAAGAAAGTTACTTAGTAGAAAAAGGCAATATTCACATACATTTATCAAAATTATGACAAAAAGCAAATTGGTGCGTAAATTTGGAAATATATTAATATTCAAAATTCAGCAAATTACAATCTCCACTTAGACCCTAGATGTCAATTTAGACATTCAGTATGTGAGTTGTGCACAGTAACTTGACACCTAACCCCTTAGAAAGACACCTGCACACCTAGAGCAAGACACATTTCCATCATAGAATAACACAGTTTGCTACTAAAGATGCCATCAAAATTAAAAAATGGTTGAGACTTCTGCCACCTTCATCACTAACGCCTAGAGAACCTTGAGAAACATGACACTGCCACCATTACACGTGCTAGTGCCAACACCCGCTGACTGTATCAAAACCTTCTGAGACTTCAACCACAAGTGCCATCAACTCCAAGAAACCACCGGATGCAAAAAATCCTCTAAAAGCACAAAATACCTATGTCACTCTTTGAACTCCACCCCTTCTACTCTTAGATATTCTCAAAAGTGCAGGTGCAAGTCAATACCACCCGATAACTCCAAATAAGGGTTTTGTTTCAAGAAAATTAGGCCGCATATTGCCTTGCCTTTGTTCTCCTACAACGCCTCCCCCTTGAGGTCTAGGAGAAATGGGTATCACCACACAAACACCCTAGGTAGGAGAGCTCGATTCATGTCCCTTGGTCATGGTAAGCCCTCTCCCAGCTCAACAATGATGACTACATCCTCCACACCACCTAGGAGGTCTCCCATTATCAATTTTCTTGCCATTAGCAAAGTAACTGCCTTGGGTACTTCCAAGTCCAATAGTTCAGCTACGAAGTGGGATGCTATGTTTGTATTCGTCCTATATCTTTTCACTCTCTCCAATTAAGCTCCCTAGGAGGAGCTGCACTGCACCCAGCACTAATGGGTCCTAATCTCTAAACATAGACTTCAAATGATTATAAGAGATATAGCCATAGAATGCCCAAAGTTTGCAAGAAGCTCTCAAAAAAACCGACGTCTCCATGGCACCCATTCAAAGGGTAAAAGCACAAACCTGTGTCACACTTTCGGCCAAATAAATAATTCCGAGTGAACTAATTTCGGCCAAAACCAAGTGGCATATACGTGGTACACATGGTTTCGACCGAATAGGTTTTGGTTGAAACCAACAAAATAATTTTTTCCCTTTCAACCTTCAAATCGGCTTTCAATTTGGGTTTTTATATGTGCAGGGTTCCTATCGGAAGGGTTTCGATCGAAACCCTTTCGGCCGAAACTAACTATTTGACATCCTAGTTGGCAGCCAACTCAGCATTTTTCAGAATTTTTTGAAACTTTCAACTTTAACTAAGTATTTCTCCAATCAGAATGATTTTTCAGCAAAAAAGAAAAATACCCTTTTGTAGAGCTCAGAGTGGGGAATCCAAATATATAATTTTTTTAATATTTTGACTAGTTTTAATATATGTTATTTTTAAATAAATGCAAGTAGGTTGTTAAAATTAAAAAAGATGCTAATTAGAAATTAAAAAAATATGGTAAAACATATTAATTTTTTAAAAAACTTATATGGTGCAGTAGAGGAGAGAGTCTTATTCAAAAGGGTATAATTCATTTTTTGAAAATGATTAAATTTTTTGAAAGTAGTTGATGGTCTGTGAAAACTATCAAATTCTAACATGTTTGACTTTAAAACGTTATTACGAGAAAAATATACATAAAAATTTGATTTTTTTTTCCATGTTATAGATATTGAAGTTTACCTATTCGGAGAAAAAAAAAATAGGGAGAAATGAATTTTTTTTCAATTTGTTTCTTGACGGCCCGTGAAGTCACTCTTTCCTGAAATTTTCAACACTCCAAAATTTGTCCTTAAATTGGAAAAAACATAATGAAAAATTTTATTTTATTTTTATTTTAAAAATTATAGGAATAAAACTCAACAAAATTTCTACACTTCATTAGTTTACACCATTTTGAAATTCAAAACATAAAAACCATTTTTATGTGGTCGAAGTTCAGAATTTTTTTTCTTGTTGGTCGATTCCTTTATAAAGTGTGACACAGGTTTGTGTTTTTACCCTAGAATTATGTTTCCTAAATGGTATTATCAACCGAGGATATTAGTATGGGACGATTACGCTTGATCCATGAAGAATCGAAGCATAACGAAGCCACTAATACTCAATCTCAAACAAGATCATTCAAATGAAAGTTAAACTAAACTTTTATTGAAACAAAGCATTCTAAACTAAGAAAGTGTTAAAATGCCTACTTTAATCCATCTAAAACTTATCCCATTTTGGAATTAGTGTCATGTTCATGTCGAACAACGACCCTTTTCCTAATCTCGTGATCAATGAGCTCATTTCAATCGATTCTATTGAAGAGAATCGATGAAACCGTTGTGATAAATGGATGAAAACATTATTTATACTAAAATGAACATGATGCAAGCTAAATTAACATGATTTTATGCTAAAAAAGATCTAAATATGCAAAATCTAAGCTAATCTAAGCTAATTCTAAGCTAAAAGATTCAAACCCTAATTTATAAACAAGCTAAGATGGATGCATGGAAGCCATTAATGGAAGCTAAGCTATTATGCAACTAATTTAAACTAAAATATGTTAAATGTATGCAAAGTATGGGTGTGAGTGTGAGTGATTTCAACAACATAAGTTTGGTGTTGAGAGATGGATACATTTGTCTCCAAATAGTGACCTATTTATAGGAAAGCAAATGAAAAATATAGGGTTGAGATTGAAAAAGCTAATCAATGGTCAAGGATGGAGGAAATAGGACACATGGATCATGGATTCGCATCAATGGGTGAGAATGCAATATGAGATTTAATCAAGGGTTCTCATTCCTTCCAAACAAGCACATTTTTGACCTGTACAAGACGTCAAAATTTAACTTGCCCAAGAAGTCACAAGCTAACTTGCATTTGATGCTAAGTGAGAATATCCCCTTTCTTAAATGATTGGAGGAGAAAGAATATTCCTTGGAATATTCATGGTTGAGGAAATAGATATTTTAGTAATTAAAACAAAGTTTAATTGTGCAAAAGGGGAGGTAATATTTGATTCTAATATTCCCTTGCAAGTGGTAGGAATTGGATTAATTAGATAATTTTTAATTAAACAAGGTTTAATCATGCAATTGGGAGAATTATAAGAATAAAGTGATATTCATTAAATTAAATGATTTAATGAATGGGAAAAAGGTGAAATGAAATTTAATTAAATAACTTAGGATTATTTAATTAAATGGGAAGACTTAGGGGATTAAATTAAATATGTTGATTTATTTAATTTAATGAGATGAAATGTTAGCGTGAAAGGGGGTGAATTAACCCGATTTGATGAATTAGGTTAATAGATGTAAATGACATAATTAATTAAATAATTAAGTTAATTTAATCAATTAAGTGAAAAGAGGATGGGTTTGAGGATGAAGTGATGCTAGTATACCTGATTCAAGTGTATGATATTATTCAGGACATTTTTTTCAGTGTCTACATTTTGCCCCTCTTTGAAGCGAGGTACCTACTGCTTCGATTCAAAGATTGATTCTCTTCGGATTAAAAACTGTTGCTTAAATCAAAAAAAAAAAATCTGATTTTTGATGCCTTGCTACTAAAGGATTAAGCTGATTCCCTGACTCCTCGAGAAATCGAGCGAAAATTTTGAATTTTGGGTTGATTTCTTGACAAAGGGGAAAAGTTGCCCCAAGGGTCCAAGAAAGGTTCCAGGATGCAAGAATCACACCAAAAATGTAAACAATAATACAAAATAAACTTTAGATTGGAAAAATTAGTTAAAATGATGGTAAACCCTAGCTTGAAGGTTAAATTAGGGAAAAAACCCTAATTTTGATGCATAAATAAGTCAAGAAGGGTCACTTTCAATTCATTTGTGCATTCACACCTTGAGGATTCTTGTTATTTTGAGCTTTTATCCTCTAACAAAATGGTGCGACAAGAGCTTCTATGACACATTTTCGATCGAGTTCAAGAGCACCAGCGACTACCAAACACAGGTCCAACAGTATGTGATCCGAACCTTGATTTGAAATTTGAATTTTTGATGCATTTATTGTACTTTATATTTTAAAATTTGTTGACGTTGCTATATAGCGACGCCCATTCAAAAATCGATGACGCTAAAATAATTTTTAACAACGCATATATATATATATATGGCGACACGTTTCACAATTTAGAATTACGGTTTCCAATTTTAAATTGTGATGCATATGTATATAGTGACACACTTCCTGATTTGAAGACTAGGGTTAGGGTTTTCAAAGTTTAAATTGTGAGGCACATGTTTATGGCGATGCAGTTTGTGATTTGTAATTTGAATGCCTTGGGCATTGTAGTTTAGAATTTGAAATATAGCGACGCTATAGTAAATAACGATGCTACTATAATTTTGGAGCTGAAAATTCCAAATTGAGTAAAAAAAAACCGATTTTTGATATCGTGTACTTCGTGGGTGCAGGAGGTCATTCCACCCTTGACATGAGCACTACCCCATAGTTTTGGAGAGACTGGGTAATTTATATGAGTTACGCCAAAAGCATCTAAGAGAGATCAGCTTATGGTATGTTGCATATATATCGGTCATCCGAACACATCTAGCTATGATGACTACGTTGTGTGAGAGATGTCATAGTGAGACTTCGTCATTCTAACTTTTGACAGGTGAGGTGATAGTGACCTTAGAGGATGTATGGTAGATACTACGTTTTTCGATACATGGTGAGAATGTGATTTACGATGTCAACATTGGATACAATGTCTGTCATGAGGTGATGGAAATTGAGGACATTATTTTATCTACTTCATAGGTCGACCTTGAGATATATAGAGGTTGAGTGTCCAATTTTAGATTGATAATTACAGCCTTCATTTCAAGTTTGGTCGCTCCTGACCGATGGAGCAGAGGATTCAACCCAGGATGGGGCTTGGTGTGGCACAAGGGGTCGGTGATGTTGGCCTCGTTGTATCATGATATGCATGACTATGTCTATTGTGATGGCAAAGCGATTGGTGCAGGGCTTACCTTACTTCATATTTGGGCTTGGGAGCATATTGTTGTGCTCTAATCGATTGTTTAGATGGTCGATGTTGGGCCAGATGATCATTTAGTTTGGAGATATAGAGGTGAAATTAGGTCTTATAACACAATAGGAAGTTGGGGCTTCCATACTAGGATCGGGTTATTGATGATATGACAATATTCAAATGGCAAGTTTGGCTACAGATATCAACATGGTATGACGGTGTTCAGTAGTTGTTCTTCACTCGATAGACCCAATATATGTAGGGTTAGGAACACATGATTATAGAAAGATACCTACCAGAAAAGGTGGCTTGACAATTTGGAGAGCCATAGAATAGGCTAGATGATGCCTACAAAGCTATATTTGCAAGATCAGCCCAAGAGGTACCCACATGGGGACCTACGATTCTTTCTTTAAAGGTGGTTGAGGGGTATCTGTTAGAGTAAAGCTTTTAACTTAATTGTGTTAATTAAGTTACCTTTATTCCCTTCTTAAGATTTCACTTTAGTTTGCATAATGTGACATTTAATAATTATATTAATTATTAAATGTCTTCCTATTAGGGTTACTTTTAGGTTTTGCATGCTCTCCTTTCTTAAGGATTGATCTCATTGTATTTTTATTCTTTGATTAATACATTTTCAGCTTTCAGAGCACCTTTGGTTTTTTGTCTCCATGTCTTCTTCTGTGATAGGTTATTTGCATCCAGGTGATCTTTGGGGTCTATGAAGTTCGATTTCACAACTTCTACATGGTATTAGAGCTCCAGATCTACTGCTTCTTGTTCATCTTCTGAAGGTTTTGGAGCTTCGAGAGTTTGGGGTTTGTTTTTTTATCAAGGGAATCACTTGTTTGACCGGAGCATTTTGAGCCCAAATGGACCTCACCATTGAGTCCGCAACAGCCCAAAACCCCAAAAATGACTATTCATACATCCATTTTGGACAAAGTTGATCAAAGAGATCGTACGGCCTCCCCAACACGCTTCACGAGGTGAAAATGGCACGAAAATAAAAAATAATAATAAAAAAAAATTTAAAAATGGTTTAAAAAAACTATGGCTAGTTGAAAAGGGTGCGCCGCTTGACGGCCACTGCATGCACCACCGCCGTCAGAGGTAGCTGCCACCCTCCAGCACCACCACTTCGCAACCCCCAAGCGCTCAACTCTGGTCCTACTGGGGACCGGGAGCCCCGATTCAGCCTGTCGGCCACCCTTAGCCCTAGCCCCAGTCACTTGGGTGACCAGGCCCTTCACCCTAGCCCCTTGGCTGCTAGCCCCTGGTCACTGATAGGACCAGGGGCCGATTTTTTTTAGCCCCTGAGGGCTCTAGTGGGCCTATTGGACAATTTGGAGCTATTTTCACGGAATTAGGTGTATTTTTTGAGTACGATCTCCGTTTTGCAAAAACGAGATATCATTGGAAAGTTGGTTCCGGTGTTGTTCTATTGGTGCTGGTGATGTTTCCATATTTTTCCATTTTATAGTATTTTTTGCCAGTCAAACTCAGAACTTGTGTTTTTTACTCTCGGGGGCGTATCTTTTGCGTCTAAGCTCCGTTTTGCACAAACGAATAGACGTTGGAAAGGTGTTGAATTTATCTTTCCAGATCTTTAGTCTATTTCATCTGAAAATTTACTAGGTAAATTTTATTCAGCTTTCTCTCTTTTTACACTTTTCTCAATTACTTGGACATTCTGGAACCTACATGGGTTATGTTTGTGTTGGATGGGTTAGATTAATATGATTTATCATTGTTGAGATCATTAGTCTCTAATTTTCTCATTTGAAGTGAGTATCATGGGTTTTTCTACTCACCGTTATGTAATCCAACTGGATAAGGATAATTATGAGTCATGGGCAAAGGGCATACTTACACATTGTAAGTGGCTCAATATTTTGCCTTATTTATATGATCTCATACCTGCACCAAACACATCAAGGGGTTTATTTGCATGGGTTATTAATCGAGATCATATTGTAGGGGTTATTGGTTGTAGTGTTGATTTTGACACTTTGTGTGCTTTATCTGAAATTCATCGTCCTCGCACACTTTGGCAACATCTTTGGGAGATTTTTAGAGACTCTAAAATCTCTCCATTCCCAGAGGATCCTGCTGCAGATTGTCTCATCCCTCTTGTAGATGTAGATTTCATACCCTATGATAACAATACTCTAGAGGAGCTTGAGTATCTTATAGGTCTTGCATGTGACGATGGTTCAGAGACTTGTATTCATGTTCCCACTCTTCAGATTGAGACTTCATCAGCATCTCTTGTTTTTCTTGATTCAGTGTAGTAGGGCATCATACATCTTCCATACATAGCTACTTTGGAATCTTATGTTGTAGACATATCTTTCTTGTTTGTAGGGTCTTATATTGCAGACTTGGAGGATTATTTTGAGGACATTCATCTCCTCTACCTTGACAGTCAGGTTATCACTATACGCCCACCATTATTAGTGCATTCAGAGGTTGCATTTCAGGATTCTCCCCATCAGTTTGGATTTGACATCATTTGTTTCAATTCAGATAGAGAGATTCTTTAGCATCCGATCATGGCACACATCCTGAGATAGATTGGTTCATCACTCTTCATAGGGTTTCTTCGGCATCATCCTTTGGATCCGTTTCTTCCCAAGGGGAGGAATTTCATTTGTTGCTTCAGGATCTCCTTTTGGATTCTACATCAGGCATCTACCATTGTGACAGGAGTTTCTTCATTATGGGGGGGCCTTCTTCTCTCTTTCTATCTCTCCTATGGAGACCATTGTATATGTACTTATATTATAGAAGTTGTCTATGGGGGGTATCATGTAATCCACCTCCTATCCTTCTTTCATTAGTGCATTGCATTCCTTGTTTTCATTCTATTTTGGGGAGGAGTTTTGTTCCTACTAGGTTTTCTCCTTTACCCTGTTTCCTTTAGTTTGCATTGCTTTTGTAAATGGGTACCTGATCAGGCCTAGTTGTCGGGACCCATGTTTACTTTCATGAATTGTAGTTACTTTTTCTTTCTTGCACTTTTTTTTAGCTACACTCTTGCTCATCTTAAGGGGGGGTGTTAGAGTAAAGGTTTTAACTTAATTGTGTTAATTAAGTTACCTTTATTCCCTTCTTAAGATTTCACTTTAGTTTGCATAATGTGACATTTAATAATTATATTAATTATTAAATGTCTTCCTATTAGGGTTAATTTTAGGTTTTGCATGATCTCATTTTGTAAGGATTGATCTCATTGTATTTTACTCTCTCTAATTAATGCATTTTCAGCTTTCAGAGCACCCTTTCTTTTTTGTCTCCATGTCTTTTTTTGTGACAGGTTTTGCATGTAGGTGATCTTTGGGGTCTGTGAAGCTGGATTTCACAACTTCTACAGTATCAAAAATTGGGTGCCCATCCATGGTCATATGACTAGGGGCATGCGATGCATGGTTCACACCCCCTTGCAGGTTGATAGATCTAGCAGGTGCTCCTCCACAAGGGAGACCTAGAGAGGGGAGCAGGTTGGGGCAAAGGCAGAGGACAGGGTGGCCAGGATGGCCAATATGGACAGATTCCAGGGACACCACTAGTGGGGCAGTAGCCTCCTTAGCAACCTCCTATTCAACAGCAATCAATTTAGTCACCACCACCACAGGATCCTAGAGATATATAGATTCAACAGCTACAACAACAGGTGCAAGTTCTTATAGGTGAGCAAGATCATGCCCACCAACAAATTTTGGTTATGAATGCTAAGTGAGACCAATCCAAATAGTAGGTTGTTGCCATCACATCAGAGAGAGATCATGTGAGGCAGTAGGTATAGGTTGTGACTGTCAAGAAAGATCAGGAGATCGATCACTTCCAATAGATAGAGGTGATGATAGCGGCTACTCAGGGTAGGACTGTATCTGCCAGGATATATAGAGAGGTTGTGAATGAGGTAGCCTATTATAGGATGCATTACCATAGAGATGTGCCACAAGTGCTCAGACAATCTGACTACTCACAAAGGAGCGATGTGCGACCCAGGGCTGAGGATCAGCCAGAGAGACAAGCTGGAGAGGGGAGCAACCGTCAAGGCTAGCTCGAGTGTATAGACAAGTGTTTTTTATTTGTTTTCCAATTCTTTGCACAGATATACATTCATGGGCTCATTTTTTATAGCCTCGTGGATATTATACTCATGTTTTGACATACATACAGTGACCCAGGTATTGTACCATGACATTCATTTATATATATATGATACAAATACAGATTCGATATGATGTGTGCATCGTATTTCATGATTATGATTGTATGGATGCATATGATGCAAGATGTGACATTCTTATATTCTATCATGTATGGATTCACTTTATTCATTCTTATCTGATGATGTGCGATGATATGAGATGTAATGCTATGGATGGATGCAATGTTAACTCTTTTTTCGGTATCTTTTCATGATATGCTATGGGATGAATGATATGATATGCTATGATTATGGATGCAAATGTTATGGATGCACTCTTTTTGTGTATTTTCTATGCATTTTTATGATGATATATATGCATATGAATGGATAATGTAGATGCTTATGCTTATGGTATTTTAATGTGATGTATGCAATGCAATGATTTAAGATGCTCAAAATAACAAATCTATATTATTCATCATAACTTAAATGATAATGATGATGTAGGATGTATGCTTTATGATATGCGGTGATTATGAGATGTATGCATGTTGATGATTTGTGGATGCACGATGGATGCATTGATGATGGTTTTTTTTACTGTCATGGTACTAGATTAGCATGGAGAGAAGGTAGAAGAACCAAGATGAATGACCATTGATTTTGAGGATTGCTTCAAAAGATCCAACAAGTTATGATCCACCAAGGCTTTATTAGAAATGGTGATGAGAAATGCATGATGAGGATGAATGCAGGATGATGATTTTCTCAAATCTTGGGATTGGGATTTTTCATCATTCCTTATTGTTTGATATAACACATAGATATGATGCATTAAGGTATTGATAACTAGGATGGTGTTGTATCAATTGTAATGGACTTTGACTCTACAAACAAATTGGATAGTTCTTGTTCACATCTTGACATACGACAACCTCGTAGAAATGTAAATTAGAAGCTTAGAATACATTGGACCAAAGCATACACAATAGTCAAAAATGTACTCCAAACAACCCTCCTACACACAACTAAGAAAGTATGCACCAATATTATTTTAGAAGAGTACTCACAAGCATAGCAAGCAAAAGATCATGATCGATGCCCCATTCATTTCTCTCTAAATCATTTTGATAGACATCATCGAGAGGTCCTCGGAATGGGTCATTAAGATAAATCATAAGAAGAGATCAAAGACAAACAATCAGTGTTATCTATATCTCTTGCCAGTTTAAATATAGCTAAGGTGATTTCCGATACTGATGTCCATCACAAGAAGGATACATCCTAGGACATGTTGATCAAAGGGTTGTTTGGTGTTAGGATGATGATGAGCTTTATGATAAATCGTTGATATAAACTTCACTGACGTATTTACTTATGATCTAGACCTTGATATTTTGACACTTAGGTTCTCACTTTATGACTTTCTATACTTTCCTTCTATTTGTTTTACCAAAGGTTGAAGGTGATGATCGATTTATTATGGGTGAAATTTTATTGTGGGTGAAAGTGAAACGGGATGGATGGTTTTGGGTTTTTTTGGATATTTCAATGTTTTGGGGATTTTGAAAATGTTTTAAGGTTGGTTTTGGTCTTTTGAAATTTTATGTGAATGTTTATGTTTTTTTATTATTTGAGGCTATTTAAGGTTTTCTCAAAGATATTTGAGGTTTTTTAGGTCTTTTGAATGTTTTCCAATGTTTTTGGGATTTTTCCAATTTTTGAATGTTTAGAGCTTTTTTGATATTTGAATGTTTATAGATTTTCGAGATTTTACAAATGTTTAGGGATTTTTTGAGAGTTTCAACCAAGAACCTAACATTAAAAAACCTATCATAAGGGCCTCGAGGTCTGATCAAAGATAAGCCTTGCCTACGTTATACACATAGAGACCACGTAGTTCAACTTACTTGACTTATTAATAGATGAGATATGAACAAATGAAGGGATGTCAGCTTATTATGATGGACTCCTAAAGACTGGCCTAGGGTGTCTCAAGGGCACATCTATGATGGCCTTGCCTACGTTCAAGCTCAGAGACCCGTAGTTTGACAAGGGAACTATTTTTGGATTTTCAATGTTCGACCTTTTTAAGGATTTTGATGTTTTCTGGATGTTTTGGATTTTTTCCTTTACAACTTTTTGAATATTTTTGGATTTTAGTTGTATAGTATTTTGATGTTTTTGTATTTTCTAATGAACATTTTACAAATATTTTTGGGATTTTCGATGAGATTTCCAATAACCTTAAGATATACAAGAACCCGATATGATCCATAACGAATTCCCCCTAGTGTGACATAATAGACTACCTTGATATAGGCAGGACAAACTAACCTTAAGAATATGCCAAGTAGTACTACAAGGGATATGAGACTTCACAACATCAAGCTATGATAAGGATGTGGATGGGTGATGGAATAAATAGGATGAATGATGAGGTGATGGATAGATGGCGATGCAAAGAATGATAGGATAAAGAGCCAAAGAATAGATGGAGGTGCTTTACTTACGTGAGGTGCCTATTTTCTAGGTTTTCACCAAGGAAATTTCTCAAAGTGCCACCGAAGTGGTTTTTACTAGAGGACTATTTTTTTTCCTTTACTTTTTCAATCCTTTTTCTCATTTTTTTAGATTTTGATCATTTTTTTTTTAAAAATGTATTTTAAAATTTATACCCTTCAAGACTAGGCATAAATTTTTTTGAGATGCAAGTTATTAGTTGGCTCCTGCAAGGGTTCACCCTTAGGTGTTGATAGATGATATCCTCTTGATCCATAGCTTGTTGTGATGACAAAGGGACCCAACCAGTTAGGCTCAAACTTTTATTTACTATCCTGATCTGGTAGATTCTTCTGATTCTACTTTAAGACAAGATCCCCTACCTAGAAAGACCAACATTTGATCTTCTTGTTATAGCTTCATTTAAGTCGATTTTGATAAACTTGCAAGTGATTGAGGGCATCGAGACGATGCTCTTCCAAGAATTCTAGCTTGTTCAGCAAATAGACTTTGTATTCTTCATTGGTGATCAGGTTCTAGAGTGACACTCACAGTGATGGGAGTTCAACCTCAATAGGAAAAATGGATTTTGATCCATAGACCAAGGAGAAAAGGGTTGCACTTGTAGGTGTACGGATAATGGTTTGATAGGCCCAAAAATCAGGATTTAACTGTAGATACCAGTCAAGGCCAACTTCATTAATCATTTTCTTCAATATTTTAAGGATGGCCTTGTTTGTAGCCTCAACTTAATTGTTGCCTTGGGGATAATACAGGGTAGAGAATCGGTGTTGGATGTTAAATCTTTGGCATAGCTCTTTCACATCATAATTTTTGAAGGGTGTTTTGTTGTCTGAGTTAAGGGTTTGTGGAACACCATAACGATAGATTAGGTAATTCAGGATAAACTAAGAAATTTACTTCGCTATTATGTAGGAATAGGGATGGCTTCAACCCACTTGTTAAAGTACTCAGTGGTTGTTATGATGAACTTGTGACCATTAGATGAGGTTGGAGTGATTTTCCCTATGAGATCAAGTCCCCACTGTAAAAAAAGGCCAGGGAGTAATTATCGGTTGTAATTCCTAAGTTGGAGCATGAATCAGATCTCTATGTTGTTGACACTAGACACATTTATGCACATAATGATGAGCTTCTTTTTCCATAGTTGGCCAATAGTACCCCGTCCTCAATAGTTTCTTAGCTAAAGTCATACTGCTAGAATGGGAACCACATATGCCATCATGTACTTTTGTTAAGTAGGTTAAGGCTTCCTCTTGGTTAAGAAATCATAGCAATGTCCCTTCGATGCTTCTATGGTAAAGGGTATCACCTAGGATCACGAATCAGGATGCCTTTTTGACAAAGGTCTTTTTAAGGTTTGAGGTGATATCAGATGGGAGGATTCCTCTGCTAAGGTAGATAAATATGTCATTATACCATGGGGTTCCAGAACCAACAATGACAAACACAAATTCAGATTCAAGGATTTTGAAAGTCAGTACGAGAAGATTTTCTACCAAGAATTCACATTGAAGGACATTGTTCAACATGTCTAACAATGACCCGATTGTTTCCATAGTGCATTTTGCTTGATTGTTCATGCGAGGAATCTGCTCAAAAGTTATGTCTATGAAAAGGTCCTTGAGATTCTCTACCATCTTCTTGTAAGGAGTAAGCTTTTCATCCTTAGTTTGATAGTCATCATTAACTTGATTGATAACTAGTTGTGAATCTCCATAGACTTTCATCTCTTGTATCTGCCATTGAACTGCTATCCTTAGACCTATGATTAAGGCTTCGTACTCAACAATATTGTTAGTACATGGGAATGATATCATGTATTACTTTACAATACAATCACCTTGAGGGGTGATGAAAATAATACCCGCTCCTGATCCATGTTGGGTGAACGATTCATTAAAGTACATCTTCTATTGATCTATGAGATTGACCAGGAACATTGATTCATCAAGGAACTCAAATATCAAAGGGTTCTCTTCATAGATAGGTGCATCTACTAGTTGGTATATGATCACTTATCCTTTGATTTCCTTGCACTCCACATACTCTATTTCAAATTCAGTTAAGATCATTACCCATTTGGCCATTCGTCCAGTCAAAATTGCTCTAGATAACAGGTATTTCAATGGGTCAATCTTTGCAATAAGTTTGATCTGATGTGACAAGATGTAGTGTCTAAATTTTTGTGAAGCAAAAACTACTACTAGGCATGATTTTTCAATGGGTGAATAGTACATTTCATAGCCCACCAATGTCCTGCTGATGTAATAGATAGCCCTTTCCTTTATGTTTTCATCATGTTGTGCTAGAAGAGCTCCTAGTGTTGTTGATGTTGTTGAGATATATAAGATCAGTGGTTTTCTTGGTATCGGTGGCATTAACATTGGAGGTGTCAATAAGTAGTCCTTGATCTACTAGAAAGCTTCATCATATTTCTCATCCCATTTATAAGTTATTCCTTTATGGAGAAGATGTGAAAAGAGGTGGATTTTATCCGATAGTTGCACTATGAACCTTCTGATAGACTACAATCTTCCTTGTAATCCTCTCATTTGCTTTATTTTTTGCGGTGGTTCCATGTTGCGGATGGCTTTTACCTTTGTTGGATAAATTTCTATCCCTCTTTGTGGGACTATGAAGCCAAGGAGTTTCCCTTATGTAACCCCAAAGACACACTCTTTTGGATTCAGTAGTACCTTGTATTCTTCAAGCCTGTCGAAGATGGGTCCTAAAACTTGTATGTGCTCACTTCTTTTCTTTGATTTTGCTAAAATATCATCACATAATCTTTGACTATTTTGTGGATCATGGCATGAAATATGAGGGTCATTTCTCTTTGATAGGTTGCTCCTACATTCTTTAATTTGAATGGCATCACATTCCAGCAATAGGTTCCCCATGGACAAGTGAATGTAGTTTTATTTTGATCCTCCTTAGCGATTATGATATGATTGTAGCTTGAAAAACCATCCATTAGTGATAGAATTTCATGCCCAGCTCTTAAGTCCATAATGAGGTCGATGTTAGGAAGAGGTAAATCATCCTTTGGGCATGCCTTGTTTAATTCTCTAAAATTTGTACATATTCTGATGCCCCCAGTGGGTTTTGAGACTGGTACCAAGTTTGAAACCCACTCAGAATAATCTATCGATCAGATGAATCCAACATCAAGAAGGTTTTGTAACTCTAGTTTCACCAAGAGTTCTATCTAAGGGTGCATCTTTCTTAACGTTTTCTTGACTGGTTTGGCTTCAGGATAGACTGCTAAGTGATGCACAACCACTTCTAGATCAAGCCCCGACATATCTATGTATGACCATGCAAAGTTAGCTTTGTGCTCTTTCAGGAATGTTGCTAGGTTTTTTTGTTCTTCATCCAAAAAGGATTTAGCATAGAAAGTGATCTTGGGTGCTTCTTTTGTTCCCACATTGACTAGAATGGCCTTGTCTGCTAGCATTGTTGACTTTTCAGGATGTATTGCACTAAGGGGGAGATTTAATCCCTCATCCTTGGGTGCCTTATAGATGTTTTCACCTTTAGATACCTCTTTTCTTTTTACTGTTTTAGGATTAGAGAATTCCACAGTGTGGTTTTCACTCAAAGATCTGCATGTTAGTTGCATTTCATCAATTTTGTGACTGAAGGATTCAATTGTCTCCCCATAGTAAACCCCTATGTCTAGCTCTATGTCAAAAACTTCTTTATGATCTTCCCATGATAGGTTTCCACAAAGTCCCATGAATTTTGAGATTGCTTCATCGTTTTCAAATAAACCTAAAATTGGTGGTCCTTGTTGGTCCATGTCAATGAGTTGTGGGTATACTAGGTGTATTTTAGTTGAATGATTTCTTGGAGCAAAGGATGTAATGGATATCATGAAGAGAGGGTTATTCTCAAATAGGTCAGCAACATCAAGAGGTAAGTCATCTAAGGTCGTATTGCATGATGCAAGTAACAAAGAGAAAGCCTCAACCCATTTAGTGGAAGTACCTTTGCCAATAAGGGTAACCTTTCTATAGTGCAACCTAGGCAAAGATTCTTTAATCATTTCTTAGGAATGATAGGTTCGAGCAAGCCATTTTCATTTTGCGATAGCTTTGCATTCTTGTTATATCCCATTCCCTTCATTAGTTGTAAGCCTTTTTTGTCATCTTCCATGGGAAGAACACGTACAGGTCGTTAATCCTGATAGAGGATTTTAGAGACATCCTCCTCATTGATCAATATCTTCTTGATTTAGATCCCCCCACTTGGTGAAGGTAGTAGCTTCCATCTTGATTGTTTCAAGATCTTTGGTGCTAGATGTGGGTTTTCCAAGGGATTGAGGAGAAACTAGTAGCTCTCCTAAGAAAAAGTTATCCTTCATTAGCTTATAGTTCCCACAACCATCATCTTGAATCACTGCTTTGATGTCAGGAATGTTCTACACAATGGGTTTTTTCGTTAATGAGGTAGATGTAGGGGATGATGGGTCAACAAATGAGGTATATGGTGTAGGCCCTTTGTCATTCTTGGGTATTTGGCGTATCTTATAGAACTTGGCCTCAAGATTCTTGCAGTAGTAAAAAGGATTGGGGTCTCCATGGATGGTAATTTATCTGCCCTCAAAAGGAAACTTTACACATTGATGATAGGTCGAGGCTACAGCTTTTAAGGCATGGATCCATGGTTGACCAAGTAAGATGGTATAGGGAAGATCAAGGTCTAACACTTGGCATGTATTTCTACAATGATATGTCCTACTTGGATAGGAAGTGCAATGATGCCTTGTGATACTCGTTCTTGGTTGTCATATGCTCTGATGGTGGTACTCTTTGCTTTCTTAATAGTATCATTTTAATAGCCTAGGTTCTTAATTAATTGTAGGCTACAAATGTTCAAACCAGTACCTCATCTACTAAGACTCTTTTGACCTTATTTTTATGAATAATAACCTCAAGGTGTAAAGAACGGTTATGAGATGGTTGTGATGGTAAGTCTTGTTCTAAGAAGGTGAGAAGATGATTAGCAATATGACCTACCATAGATTGAAACTAATCGGTGTCAATATCCTCAAGGATGGATTACTTGAACAAATCTTTCTCCAATATTTCCCTATGTGTGGGGGATAGCCTTAATAGCTCTAAGATTGAAATTTGTGTGGGGGTCTTCTTAAGCTAATCTAGGAGATTATACTTGTTGGGATTTGATGTAGGCAAAGTAGGTTGTGTCCTAGATTGAGATGGGACTCCTTCACAGTAATTTTTCCACTTCGTGTGGTGACTCCACACTTTGCACTAGATCCTTTGATGGTGATGACAGTAATGATGCTATTGCAAGAAGCGATGGTGTTGAAATAGGTATGCTACATGTTAGTGTAATCCTTAGCTTTTTCGTTGTTTTTCACTTTGTTATGATCTCGTATAGGGTTTTTGTATATCTTAAGATCTCAATTCCCAGCTGGTACCTCAATAGATATGGTGGAATTCTCTATGAGGTCTTGGATGATATTCTTGAGTCTCATGCAATTTGTTGTTTTGTGCCCTTTAATTTTGTGAAAATCACAAAGATCGTTCTCGTTGTATCGAGATGGTTTCTCTTGGGGTTCTTGGTAGTTTTCAAAGTTAGGAAGTTTTATCAAGTTTGAATCTACCAATTTCTTCATGATGGTTTCAATAGGTTCATATAATTGTGTGTACTTGCATTTAGGATAGTTTTTCTTGTTGGTAGTTTACCTCTATTGCATGTCGGTATTGTTGATCTGATTGTTTTGAGGGGGTTTTGTTTTCTGCACAATTGGTTGAATGTTAGAAACTTGATTGTTGTTTGGTCTAAGATCACTTAGGACCATGTTAGCATCTACCATGCCATCATTTGTCACATTTTTTGTTTTTAGCCCACACACGAGGCTTGTCATTTGAACTGGTTGATTGGTGGTTGTAAGCTTGAGTATTTCTTTGTGAGATTAGAGCCCATTTGATGTTAAGGTATCTAGGGAAAAGCTCATCATAGGATGTGATGCACTACATTTTCAAGTGGAAAGATAGATCAGGATAAAAAAATTCTATGATCATTCCCACTTGGTGTTCATCGGGAAGGGTCCACTTGCTCTTACTAGATTTTTGTCTTTGTCATTGTAAGAAATTAGCAAAAGATTCTCCTTTGGTTTGTTTGAGAGTGTACAACTCTTCTAGACTAACATCCATGTCAAAGTTAAAGGAGAAGTGATCGATGAATTTATCGGTGATTTCTTGAAAAAAATTGATATCAGGAGGTAGATGAGAAAACCAATCCATGGCAAGACTTGTTAAACTTTGAGGGAAGAGGCACATTAAATAAGAATCATTGTAGGCCACCTCCATACACATGACATTGAATTATTTGACATGGTCCATGAGACTTCCTCTCCCTTTGTATTTATCGAATTTGGGGTTTTCAAATTTGGGATGGAATGGCACTATTGTGAAGTTGCGGTCAAATGGATAAGGACATAGATTCTTTGCATGAGGCTTCTTTGTCTTGCCCATTCGAAGATCCTGCATTTCTTGGGATAGTGCCTTGAATTGTGATGCTAGATCATCTTGCGAGTTTGGTGGAGGAACATATGGTGGGATGATGGATGAGTTGTACGTAGTATTTTGATATGATGATGTGTTATATGGGGTGTATGGTGGTGTGAGGTTATGTGAAGGTGATTTAAGTGTTGATGTATATGTTCCTAATATGTTTGTATTGATGATGCTTTGTTGAGGATTATAGTAGGAACTTTTATGTTGTTGTTGTTACTAATATTGGGCATACTGTTGAGCTAGTAAGGCTTGTTGTTGTTGTTGCACCACAAGGGCTTGTTGTTGGGCCTGCTCTTATTGCTACACTGCTAGAGCTTGTTTTTGAGCTTGATGTTGTTGTTGCATCATGAGGACTTGTTGTTTCCCGCCTGATATTGTTGTGCTACTAAAGATTATAGGTTATTGTTGTTTTTGTGTTGCTAAGAATGCCTGATAAGCTTGCTATTGTTGTTGTGCTACTAAGGTTGCTTCTTGTTGTTGTTGTTGTTGTTGTTGTTGTTGTTGTTGTTGTTGTTGTTGTTGTTGTTGTTATTGTTGGGTGGCTAAGGTTGCTTGTTGTTGTTGTTATTGCTACTATTATTGTTGGGTAGCTAAGGTTGCTTTTTATTGTTGTTGTTGTTGGACGGGTTGTTAATAAGCTTGTTGTGTTTGTTGTAAGACTAAGGTATGAGTTTGCAATGTAGGATTAGCTAGTTGTTGGGACACTTGTGATGGATTGTGGGTGTTGATGTTGTGGATGGGTTGTGACCTAGTGATGAGAGGTTGGGAGTTCCCTTGGTTTAACATTCCTTGTAAGATGGTGGATTGAGGTGGAGGAATGTAAGTTTGGGGTCCCATTTGATTTTGTATAGTGAAGGGGACCGTGGGGAAAGATGAGGATGGTGTCATTAGATTTTGTAATGGTAATGACATACTAGGACCTTGAGAATATTGATTGAAAAGGTTCCCTTGTCCAATATCGTGAGGGTTTCATTGTGCTAAATATTTGGACAAAGGATTACTCATGTTGATATAATTTGTTACCAAAGGATTTCTTTGAGATGGGTTGATGATGGATGGGATGGATGTGTTTTGTGACACCAATGGTATAAATGAACCAATGGGAGGATTGGGAAAATATGTTTCTATTTATTTTGAGGTTTGACTCTGTGATATACTATTGGCATGCCCTTGTGTGCTATTTTGAGATACTTGGTCCATACTACCTTGCGTGATGGTGGGCACATTGGTGGTACTCATGGATATGGATGAAGAGGGGTGTCCTCGATATGTGGTGATTGTTGTGGAATAATGAAGGTCAAGGGATTTGTATGGTTGTTTAAGATTTGCAGGAATGAGAAGAGTACCAAAGGTAGGTGTCCAAGTGGTTGTTGGAGGTGGAGGATTGGTATCAAGGGTACCCACAAGTGTATTTCTTTCAAATGGAAGAGTTAGACCAAAGTCCTTGGCAAGCCAGTTGCAAGAGTAGGAGTGGATATTTGATTTATCCCTGATGGTGGAGTTGTGAAGCCTTATTCCAAATTTTGTGCAACAAATGATGGGGAAATAGGAGCTATGTTTTCAAAGGTTTGATGTTCCATTATTTCCTCCTTAGTAATCTCAAAGGGGTTCTTTGTGATATCCTCTATCTCATAGGGTCTTGATGGAGATGAAGTTTGTTGCGATGGGGTGACTTGACTTCTCGGATCAAATTCTAGAGGATTTGGATCACTTGAGGTAAATGTGACTTTGGTTTTCTACATGATTCTCTTGTATTGTGATCTTGTCTTTACCATAAATTTTGGGTCACTTATGGGAGAATTATGTTGAGATTTATAATTTTTCAACTCTTTAGTTGTCTCAAATCTAGGTAAAATGGACGCTCTAAGTCTTTTTGGAGCAATGATGATAATGGGGGATGAAAAGATGGGTGATATGGAAAGTGATCTTTGCAAATGTTTTGGGACAACACTTTTGACTTAAGTTTGATGTTTTGATGATAGGATAAAGGATGTTTATGAACTTGATAATCTTTAGGGTAGACTCGTGACCTTCAAGATAAACTAATCCATAGATGATAACTAACTTAGCTAGGTGCATGGAAAAGGATACATTTCACATACAAAATAGCCAAGTTAGGGGTTGGTTTGATAGATGTTGAAGTCAAAAAGTGTTGGTGTATTTGAAAGTTTTGTAAAGTTTGGTGAAGTGAAGGATGAAATTTTGATGAAGGGGTGGATGAAATGTTTGACCCAATGTTGACGTAGAATGAACCTTTGTTTTCTAAGAGCAGGGTAGTGAGAATGATGCTAGACCTCTAAAGATTTCAAATCCTAAAGACCCAATGTTGACCTAAATGAGAGGATAGATGTGGGTATGAAAATCTGATTCGTTCCTCCTAGATCGAGCATAATGGTTTCTTAACAAGAGGTTACGATTGCGATAAAGTTTACATCCCACTTCTTGCCAAATTTTGAATTATGATGCCTATGTCTATAATGGCGGGATGTAGATCTTCCCCTACGAATTTTGACTGTGTGATAGATCATTCAGAGAAGTTTGAGACCATAAAAAGGACTAATTTTTTATATAGGTTGATTATCATGAAAAAGACCTAGATTTTGACCAAAACAGAACATATACAATTCTGGATTGTTCCTTGAAACATGTTTGTAGAAGTTTACCAACAATTTGTTCATGTGATTTTTGATTCTTTTGAACTAGGATGCCTAAGTTTGAAATGCCGACCAGTAGACCTTATCTTGGGGATTTTGATTTTGTGAGAGATCATTTAGAGAAGAAGAAGATATTTATTGCCATGTGGGGGTGGTAAGATAGGACTTTTGGCCAAAATATCAGCTCTTCGTTCTTCTTTATCTAAGATGGTTGTAGAAATTCTCCACTGATTGGATGTTTCCTTGGTTTCAAAAGTGTAGCTTCTCAAACTGCTAATGATATTTGTTTGTTCTCCCTCAATAAATTCAAAGTTCGGTCGAATGATAGAACCTGTAAGGTTGGCTTGTTGAATGGGAGCGATTGGTCTCGAAATGGTCATGTGGGATTCAAATTGTGAAGTTATCTTGCTTAAGTGAATTTATTTTACCACAAACACTTGTCTTGATTACGGTTTCAAACTAAAATGTTTATGTCCAAAACATCATAACTTTCACAATGTCCATTTTGTGAGAATCATGAGGTTGAAGCCATAATTGTCTATGTTGTCTTCAGAAAATATGGATTGAGATATAATTCAAGATATTTAGAAATCTCTAAGGATAGAAATCCTTAGGACACATAGTAATATCAAGGCTAATTCAAGAGGTATCCATATTTGAGCCAAAGTGTTTGAAATTCTGAGGAAGATAGTGAATATTTTCTTTTGTAACATTTTGGAACCAAGCAATGTATTCAACTGACTCGCAATCATTTAAAATCCTAGGTTTGAGGCCATACTTTTTGAGTTTCCACTCGGATTTCTCCACACACTAAGACATTGTGAACATTTAGAGATTTGACGACACTGGCTCCCCTCCACGGCACACACTTCTCAGGACCACCAAATCTCAAAATCCTGAAGATCCTAAGATCCTAAGGATTTTTCTATTTCAACAATGAATAGTACAAATGTGGGGCGGCTTCAGAACAACCATTGTTGCACCAACAAGTATTAAGGATTTTGGATTCTAAACAATGGTTTGTAATAAGGGATTCCAGTTCAAGGAATACTATGATAAACTCCCTCAAGAGGTATCTCAACCCTTAGAACAATGGTTTTTCACATCATAAAGATACTAGAGGAGAGCTATCATGTACCACTTCCCATTGATCATAATTTTTATCGTAACCACACATTTATATAGCGATTCGGAAGATTTTGTCTTTATCTTGTTATCACTTGGGTCGTTCCCTCCTTTCGAAGCAGGGAGGCAAGCCCTTCTAAAGATAAACAATAGAAAGGAAGTTTGTTTGTAGTTCTATCATCCAAGTTCGCATGAAACAAGGAGAGAACACACACCACGCCTTTTCCCTACACTCACAAGGTGTTTACTTTTAATCTGAAATACAAAATGTAGGTGATTTTGCAAAGTGTTAAAGAATGTTTATGTTTCTCAAGATTGTCGAGTGGCGCAAGAGAATTGCATACGCATCCAATAAAAAAATTGTAAATCAAAACACAACAAACACTCATAAACTTTAATACATCAAAGCAGTGATGAGTTCATTTTAAGCACCAAATGAAATGTTAAGTTGTCTTGTACAATTTTAAACCCCAAAAGACAATGATAAGGTGAGAGTTCAATTTTAATCCCATTTGAGCGTTTATTTTAAACCCAATTGAAATTTAGTGAAGTCCTAAATCATAAAAATTTGGGTTATAATTGCCCCAAAGTGTCAAACGCTTGGTACAATCATAAAATTTCAAGATAAGAATGCTTCTCCATTTTAACTTTGTGTCGTCCAATCCTACAAAACTGCGTTTTTCTAAAAACTAGAACAACGTTAGAGGCATGTTAGTACTCCGATAACTTGAAAAAATTAAAACACATGCTGAAAAATGATCATTAATTTTCTTACCAAAGTTGGGTGTTGCTATACACGATAGTGTTGCTCTAATGAACACGTGTGTCACTCTATGGAAAAAACAAATAGCACAATAGCGTCGTTATATTCTCGGGCGTCACCGTTTATAAATCTTCGATACCTCTATATTATATTAGCGTCGCCATTTTTTAATCAACGTCGATGTATTTAATCGCTTTCGTAGTTTGAAATGATGATAGTGTCGCTATATGGTGATGCTCAGCAAAGTGTGTCGTTGTAATTGATTTGGACGTCATTGTTTCCTGCAAAAAGAAAAACGAACGAAATTTGAGCTAGAAATTGATAAAATGAGATCGGTTTTCCCTCCTAGAGCCATAATGTCGACCGAGGATATTAGTATGGGCCAATTACACTTGATCCATGAAGAATTGAAGCATAATGAAGCCACTAATACTCAATCTCAAATAAGATCATTCAAAGGAAAGTTAAACTAAACATTTATTGAAACAAAGCATTCTAAACTAAGAAAGTGTTAAAATGTCTATTTTAATCCATCTGAAACTTATCCCATTTTGGAATTGGTGTCGTGTTGATGTGGAACAATGAACCTTTCCCAATCCTATGATCAATGAGCTTGTTTCAATTGATTCTATTAAAGAAAATCGATGAAACCGTTGTGATAAATGGATGAAAATATGATTTATACTAAAATGAACATGATGGAAGCTAAATTAACATGATTTTATGCTAAAAAAAATTTAAATATACAAAATCTAAACTCATCTAAGCTAATTCTAAGCTAAAATATTCAAACCCTAATTTATAAACAAGCTAAGATGGATGCATGGAAGCCATTAATGGAAGCTAAGCTATTATGCAACTAATTTAAACTAAAATATGCTAAATGTATGCAAAGTGTGAGTGTGAGTGTGAGTGATTTCAACAACATAAGTTAAGTGTTTGAGAGATGGATCCATTTGTCTCCAAATAGTGACCTATTTATAGGAAAGCAAATGAGAAATGTAGGGTTGAGATTGAAAAAGATAAACAATGGTCAAGGATGGAGGAAATAAGAGGCATGGATCATGAATTCTCATCAACAGGTGAGAATGCAAGATGAGATTTAATCAAGGGTTCTCATTCCTTCCAAACAAGCACACTTTTGACCTATACAAGAGTTCAAAAGTTAACTTTCCCAAGAAGTCACAAGCTAACTTGCATTTGAATGAGAATATTCCCTCTCTTAAATGATTGGAGGAGAAAGAATATTCCTTGAAATATTCATGGGTGAGAAAATAGATATTTTGCTAATTAAAACAAAGTTTAATTCTGCAAAAGGGGAGAGAATATTTGATTCAAATATTCTCTTGCAAGTAGGAGGAATTGGATTAATTGGATAATTGCTAATTAAACAAGGTTTAATCATGCAATTAGGGGAATTAGAAGAATAAAGTGATATTCATTAAATTAAATGATTTAATGAATGGGAAAGAGGTGAAATGACATTTAATTAAATAACTTAGGGTTATTTAATTAAATGGGAAGACTTAGGGGATTAAATTAAATATGTTGATTTATTTAATTTAATGAGATGAAATGTTAACGTGAAAGGGGTGAATTAACCTGATTTGATGAATTAGGTTAATAGATGCAAATGACAATTAATTAAATAGATAGGATAATTTAATCAATTAAGCAAAAAGAGGATGGGTTTGAGGACGAAGTGATGTTATTATACCTGATTCGAGTGTATGATATCATTTGAGATATTTTTCAGTGTCTACAAGTATGATAGTGATTAAAATAAGTCATTTTCCACCCGCAAAACGTGAGTCTGCAACAAGTTTGCCCGCCAGGGTGGTGAACCATTAATGGTTACACTACGGACATCCCATCTAGCCTCAATGCCTTATATCAAAATGAATGCTCATATCCTCCAAAGCTAGGTGGGCCATGCTAACCTGACAAAGATGTCTTGGGCTACCTCCCAGTGACACATTGCAACCGCCGCCATCTAGACTACAATAGAAAAATTATGACAAATTTATTCACATACATTTATCAAAATTGTGAGAAAACTTCTTTCCTCAAAAAATCATATCCCTCGATGACCAACTGACAATGTCCCACTAAAGTGACATTGCAAAAATTTGACACAAAAGGATGTCAGGTTATAGCGACTCCTTCATTTAAGAAGTATGTAATATTCCTTGGTGCAGGGATTCCTACTCCAATGTGCGTAGCAACCAAAACATCCCCTAAGCCTCCTAGATAATCATGTTGAACCATCAAACTCACCAAGAACAACACATCAACCTGCTAGTAAAGAAACCATGAATCGTGAAGAAATATCAGTGTTCACCCGATATCTATTTGCAACTTCTATAAATGTTGTTGGGGATACGATACGGGTCTGTCATCATAGAACGGACGTCTAAGACAGTAGTGCCTTAGTGATTTTCATTCAAATCACAACAAAGACACAAACAACTATTCCATAAAGCGGAAACAGGCATAGTAAATCCCCCATTGATCCTCTGAGAAAAGTAAATTCTTAACATATAACAGATTCAACACAAGCATAGATTCAAGAATACAAAATCAGACAACCATGAAAGACAAAAATGTAGACACACAGATTTACGTGGGGAAAACCCTTTCAGGTAAAAAAACCCACCCTACAAAACACTTAGCTCACTTGTATTAATCAGTAACAAAGCAGTTACAATACAAATATCAGAGCAATTCTCTTCAGGAGATTACATCTTGTCCATCTGGAGAATGCAGGCAACACAAATACATAATCTTCACATAGTTACAATGTCTTCAATCAACATACTATGTAGATTCTCTTCAGCTCCTCATATGACACTCTCAGGTTGCCTCATGGCCAGCCCAGCCTCTAGGCATATCAGGTTCACATCTTAACAGATATGAGAGACTAAGTGTTTACGGTTGAACCGCTCGAACACACCCTGCCTCTCTCTATTATCGCTCATAATGTTAACCGTCACCTTTTGGTTTATATATAAAATAATGTAATCGACTGTCAAGTCTTACATTTGCATTTACACTTCTCAACCAATCCATGAATCGATCCATGCTACAATGTCCATTCAAACAAGTAACCGATCTGCATAGATTGCATCAAGCCACCCAGGAAATAAATTCATGCCTTAATTGGGTTTTGTCTCCAGCAAGAAGCCGGCCTGCAATAACTACAAATTACAAGTTTGGCATTTAGCCAATCAGATCGCTGACACTGAGCCACGTGTCCTCCTTTCATTCGACTGTCACTTTGAATTTTCATCCAGCTTGGTCAAGCAAGCTCCGAGCTCGCCTGAGCTCCTACCGCTTCACCACCGAGTTCATTCTACCCGGTCGCGGTATTGCGGTGAGCTCGCCTGAGCTCACCCTTGACTTCCCCATGGTACCGCTCTAACCTCATTCATCCACCATGGTATGGCGGTGAGCCCGTTCGACCCGACCTCGGCCTCCAACCACGCTACCATTGGGCTTGACTTTTCCCATTGCGGTATGGCAATAACCGTTGGGTAGACCATCAGCGGTCATATTGCGCTACCGCGGAGGCCACTAGGCCACCCCAGGGTACAGCGGTGACCGCTCTGGCAGACCGCCAATGGTCTCACCATGGCCATCGTGGTGAGCCAGTTCACCATCTGTGGTGAGGCGATAACCACCAGGCCACACCACAGGTGGCTTACAGCGGTCACTCCGAGCACCAACCACGGTAGGGTGGTAACCGACACCAAACCGCCACCCTTCAGCTCGCCACTTCTGCACCGCTCATCACACTACCTCCACCGCCAGACAGTGACCCCATAGTAAGGAGGTAAGGGAACGCTCTGCCAAACCGCCGCTCACCGCGCTACCGCGCCACCAAAAGAAGCACCTTGTGGTAAGGCGATAACCGCCTTCCAACTGTCCCTGCTCACCGTGTCACCGCCAAACAAGGAGAAGACCGCCACAGTAAGGCGGTAACACCGCGCAACCACTAACCGAGCAATAGAGGCTCGCGGTAAAGTGGTAAACCGCACAACCTCACCTCTATGGAAAACATGCAGCGGTACAGTGGTAAAGGCCAGTTACATGGAGAAAATGCCAAGTCCAAAAGAATATCAAGCCAGAAAGTTGAGGTAGATTTCCCAACAATCTCCCACTTGACGAAGACTTTCAGGCTTCCTCCAAAACCCGAACAAGGACCAAACCAAGCCTTCACGCTCCAAACAAGACACTTGCAACGACATCCAAAAATTTCCACTGTCTCAGGCAATAGCTCCAAACACAGGAACACGCCAAGGTGAAAAGTGCACCAGTCTCAAGAACGCAAGCATCAGATCCTTCAGGCGAAAAAGACACCACAGTAGCAACAACAAAGCACAATGCGAACACAAAATGAGAACTATTCTCCAGAATAAGAAAAAACCAATCAGCAAGGACTACAACCAAAAGAACTGACTGCCTCCATCCAACTGATCAAACCCACGTGACTGAAAAATAGCACACACAGCTCATGCTAAACCATCCAATCATCCATACCTCAAAGGTATGACCATTAGTAAACTCACGCCATCACATTACCACCCATCAGTAATAAAAAACAAGCACCATGTGTCAACTAGTCAAAAGACCAAACACGTCCAGGTACTCCCACTGCAAGGGTACTATCCAGATGAATGCAAACAAAGCATCATCATAAGTGATCCAAGCATACTAAGTCCACCAATCACCTGCACAAATAAATGAGGAACCATGTAGTTCCGAGGAATAGTCACACTGATATGCACCACCTGCAACCACCTGTTGCAAGAAACATTTCTCTCAACTATCTTCTAGAGCTCTTCCAAGAGAACCTCCATATCTAACTGAAGAAAGAGGCACAAGAACCTTCGTGTCATCACCCAAGTGACAACACATGATGACAAATTGTGACCAACCCGGCTCCACAAAGGCATCTCACATATGAGAACAAACATACAGGAAGAAAAGACCAGATTAGAGAGAAACTGCAAATCAACTCATGTAGCATCCTCCTACATACATTTCTAAATGTCAGTTGTGTCAAGAATGATCTTCTTCACATCCCAAAGGGAAAATCCATAACAACACCCAACAGTTCCATGGATATAAGCACCTCAAAGAAGATCAGACTAACCCATATAACCATCTCCTATCAGTCCTCAAAAGCACAAGGAGATCAACTATGTTGTCCACCTTTCATTATGAATCCTCCAGAATCTTAAAACAACTCAAGATTCATATCATGAAAGCAAGCATAACACATATCTGAAAGCTATAATGGGAAAATACCTTTCAAATAAACCTTACTATTGAGAAGACCAAGGAGAAAAGAAAAGATGCTCCTCCAAGATATACAAGCCACCGTGACTTACCCAAGAGCATTCTCCCTCATGGTCTCCGTTGAACTCGCATTCAAACAAGGTGCAGGCTACTCAGACTTTCAACCGTAATAGCAACATTCTCAAAAGAATTTTAGCCTCACCTTATTCTCCATGCATTCATGAGCACCAACAACCTGTCATCTCATGCTAACTCCAAAATGCATTACTATACTTATCATGAAGTCCTCCAACATATGACCAATGTACTCAGAACATAGAGAAACCAGATCACTGTCAAAGTTCCAAACTAGCTAAACCGAGAACTTATCATGACACCATGATCTAACCATCCCCCTTAGGAGATACCATGCTTCAAGTGAAAAAACTATGGTCTCAAGAGAAATGTAACATGCCAAAACTCTAATGCACAAGCAAGAGTATACCATGGCATAAATAAAACAAAGCTCTAAACCAACATCACCTGTCAAGCACCAGCAACATCTCAGCCAAAAACAACCAATGTCCTCCATGGCTCCAAGATGCTGCACATCTTCAAATTGTGACCGTGCAGATACGAAAAAGCTCTTCTACAACAACATGATCTAAGAGTCCTCAAGAAGCATTTGCAACACCAAAGAAGATCATTCACCACCAAGTGATTAATCCACAGTCACTGCTAAAGCTCCCACTGAATTGTGACATCGAGCTTTACAAGCATCATGACCGACCACCTGCTGATCCAAACAACCTTTAGGTACAACCAACAGCATGCCCATCGGACAACAATGTCGACAACACCAAGATTCCCAGATCACGCAGACAACACCATCATTGTCAAAAGCTTAACAAGCTCTCCATGACATCATGATTCTCCTGCTACAGGTCCCCATAACTGACTATTCAGGTACTCAAAATTCCATTCACCTTCTCATCTCAAAACAACTATGCCAATGCACAAGTGACCACAGACAAGGTCAGCTAACAGATTTGCAACAACACATAAGCAATCTCGTGGATATTGACAGTCCACTTCCGAGTTGTCTCACTGCACCCAATGGGTAGCTAATCCATCTACCACACAACTTGGAGATCCACTTCAGAAAACCTGCAAATCTATCATTGCATTGGAAACTGCAAAACTGAGATCATCAAAGAGATCAACCACGTAGACGAACATGACTCAAGCACTAGATCAACAACAGATTTGATTTGCCAATAATGTCCACAACTCAAGCACCATAGTCAAAGAAACCAGTAAGCACACACCACAGGAATGTTGAATGAGTAAAACACAAACCCAACACTCCCATGTAGAGAATACAACATAGCTCCTCAAAACCATGTCAAACTACAGCTATCTCATCCAGTAACACCCCAAGAGCCAGGGTCTAGAAAAAAGCAGAACAATAGCTCCACACAAAACACAAGTTTTCCTTGACCGTACAAAAGCAAAACCACAGTGTTTATAAAACACCCAAGCATGTCCATATTCATTGCTCATTTGGACGACCCAAGAGTCTGCACATAACCAACATGGTTAACCAAAACAATGAAAAACATGAATATGCATCATAGACTTTTTAGGAAAATCTATAAAAAAACCCTTCAGAGCCAAAGACATGAAACTGAAACATGTGAGTGCAAGAAACAAGTAAGTAGGAACAACAAGTCCATTTCAGAAAAGTTCCAAAACCTCAGTCATGCACAAGCATACGAGAGGGCCAGGCTATACAGAAGTCACATACCACCAAGATCAACTTCATAACCTCCATGCAATCAGAGCAATAGAGAAAACGCCTTCAGTGCTAAGTCAGAACACTCAGCACAAGCACAATGCTCCATGGTTGAACAACAACACATGCAACTCCATATCACCAAGGAGCCTTTCACACAGACACCCAATATGAACCACGCTTCTGCTACAACACAACCATAAGCATACCTCACGCCCTTTGCATCAGGAACATTTGTTACCAGCCAAGAGCCTTAGACCATACTGCCACAATATGATCAACTCCAGGAAACTCCAGTGTCTTTCAAAACCGCATGTTGAATCAAAGAAGCAAAAAGTTTCACTCATCGAAGGATCAAACACCAACCGATTTATCCAAATTTCCTCAAGCTTGCCAGGCTAAGAAATCTTCACAGGAGAAATGCCCAAAACTCCAGTAAACAAGAGAAGGCTCTGATACCACTTGTTGGTATCATCAAGCCTTGACCTCCCTTAACCAACTCTGATACCGCTTGTTGGGGATACGATACGGGTTTGCCATCATAGAATGGACGTCTAAGACAGCAGTGCCTTAGTGATTTTCATTCAAATCACAACAAAGACACAAACAACTATGCCATAAAGTGAAAATAGGCACAGTAAATCCCCATTGATCCTCTGAGAAAAGTAAATGCTTCATATAATAGATTCAACACAAGCATAGATTCAAGAATACAAAATCAGACAACCATGAAAGACAAAAATGTAGACACAGATTTATGTGGGGAAAACCCTTTCGAGTTAAAAACCCCACCCTCCAAAACACTCAGCTCGCTTGTATTATTTAGTAACAAAGCAGTTACAATACAAATATCAGAGCAATGCTCTTCAGGAGATTACATCTTGCCCATATGGAGAATGCAGGCAACACAAATACAGAATCTTCACATAGTTACAATGTCTGCAATCGACATACTATGTAGATTCCCTTCAGCTCCTCATATGACACTCTCAGCCAGCCTCATGGCCAACCCAGTCTTTAGGCATATCAGGTTCACATCTTAACAAATTTGAGAGTCTAAGTGTTCACAGTTGAACCACTCAAACACATCCTGCCTCTCTCTATTATCGCTCATAATGTTAACCGTCACCTTTTGGTTTATAAAATAATGTAATCAACTGTCAAGTCTTACATTTGCATTTACACTTATCAACCAATTCCATGACTTGATCCATGCTGCAATGTCCATTCAAACAAGTAATCGATCTGCACAGATTGCATCGAGCCACCCAGGCAATAAATTCATGCCTTAATCGGGTTTTGTCTCCAGCAAGAAGTCGGCCTGCAATAACTGCAAATTACAAGTTTGGCATTTAGCCAATCAGATCGCTGACACTGAGCCACGTGTCCTCCTTTCATTCGGCTGTCACTTTGACTTTTCATCCAGCTCAGTCAAGTGAGCTCCGAGCTCCTACCGCATCACCGTCAAGTTCATTCTACTCGATCGCGGTATTGCGGTGAGCTCGCCCGAGCTCACCCTTGACTTCCCTGCGCTACCGCTTTGAACTCATTCATCCACCGCGATATGGCAGTGAGCCCGTTCGACCCGACCTCGGCCTCCAACCGCGCTACCGTTGGGATTGACTTTTCCCATCGTGGTATGGCAATAAGCCTCGGGTAGACCATCAACAGTCATACCGCGATACCGCAGAGGCTGCAAGGCCACCCCACGGTAGAGCGGTGACCACTCTGGCAGACCGCCAGGAGTCTCACTACGGCCACTGTGATGAGTCGGTTCACCATCCACGGTGAGGCAATAACCGCTAGGCCACACCACAAGCAGCTTACCGTGGCCACCACAGTCACTCCGAGTACCGACCACGGTAGGGTGGTAACCGACACCAGACCGCCACCCTTTAGCTCGCCACGTTTGCACCGCTCACCGCGCTACCTCCACCGCTAGACAATGACCCTGTAGTAAGGAGGTAAGGGAATGCTCTGCCAAATCGCCGCTCACCACCAAACAGTGGCCCTGAGGTAAGGAGGTAAGGGAACACTCTACCAAACCGCCGCTCACCGTGCTACCGCGCCACCAGAAGAAGCACCCTACAGTAAGGCAGTAACTACCTTCCAACTGTCCTTGCTCACCACGCCACCGCCGAACAAGGAGAAAACTGCCACGGTAAGGCGGTAACACCGCGCAACCACAGACCGAGCAACAGAAGCTTGCGGTAAAGCGGTAAATCACACAACCGCACCTCTATGGAAAACATGCTGCAGTACAACGGTAAAGGCTAGTTACATGGAGAAAACGCCAAGTCCAAAAGAATATCAAGCCAGAAAGTTGAGGCAGATTTCCCAACAAATGTGAAGCCCAACACCATCTTGATGAAGACTATAATATATCTATTATGTAACCTAAGAATTTGTGTAAGTCTTTGGCTACTAATTGCTCCTAAAAAGGTTAATTATCGTCGAGGATTGGTTAGACAAACTAGTGTATCAAATTTCATAACAATTTTTGAATCAGAGGTTTAATCAAGATTATGATGCACTTCATCAATAATGCTAGGTAAATTTATAGAAAATTTTGGACCTTAGTTGAGTCGAATTTCCAATCGCTGCATTCACACTTCAACACATAGGAGGGCCATTGCAATTGTTGTTTGGATTGGAATTTGGCTTTAGGAAGAGTACTTTGAAGCATTAAAAAGATAGAGTTAAATGACTTGTTGTACCTTAATGATTATCAATATGCACTAACAAGTCACAATAAATTTCACTCACTTCTTATTAGAACTTATAAATATGTTGACACCTGTCTTTATTTTGAAGACTTTATGTAGGAGTTTGGGTGTGTGGAAAATTCATCCCATAATAGAATGATATATAGCATTTGATATTTTTGCCATCCACGCTATAATTTTTATTCACATACCAATTTAATTCGCCATGAAAATATGTCATTGGTTTGAATATAAGTTTAATCCACTAACAAAAATATTTATTGGTTTGAAAACAAGTTTAATTTGACAATGAAAATATTCTATTGGTTTGGCTACAAGTTTAATTCGTCAAAAAAATTATTTTATTGGTTTCAAAACAGGTTTAATTCACCAATGAAAATATTTTATTGGTTTAAAAATAGGTTTAATTTGCCACAAAAAAAAAGTATTGGTTTGAAAACAAGTTTAATTTGCTAAATTAAATATTTTATTGGTTTGAAAACAGGTTTTAATCACCAATGAAAATATTTCATTAATTTCAATAAAATTATAATTCGCCAAGATTTTCTACAAACTTTTAGTGATTGCCAAAGATTTGCCAATTGAATTTATTATTTTTCTGAAAAAAGAAAAAAATTGCCAATAAAATTAATATTTTTTCGAGAATCATACAAGATTCGCCAAGTTTTTACACCTTTTCCCAAGGGGTGGTTTCTTAAAGTTATCCCTACTAATTTTTCATCATTGAAAGTGTGTTGCTCTATCAAATAGGACTATAACTTTTTGCCTTTGCAATTTCCACATACTCAAAAGGATGACATTTAGAAGCACTTGACAAGGTTACAAGTATTCCCTTTAAATGTTCAACTTATTTTATTTTTTATTTACATTCACATTCATCTACTTCGAGTTCTAGTTCTTCCTCATCAAACATTATTATGTAATGCATTTGACCTTTTCCCAAACAACGGTGTCCAAGTTCCCATGATTTTTGAAAAGAAAAATAATTTGTTTTGGCGCAACTCATTTTTGGTCACTTCATCAAAATTACTCTTTGATGATAATACCTTTTGTTGAAAAAAATCCTTTTGAAAAGGTTCTAAATTTGGCCCTATAAGAGGGTTTTCTTGAACGAACTTATTCTTGACCACAAAAGTTTCTAAATTTAAAACTCTTTTGATAGGTTCTTGAAGGTTTAATGAATGAAAATCCTTATCTAGACCCCAAAGAGGTTTAATTATCCCTTCAATAAAAGAGCAATTAATCTTCTTTCCATAACATCAAGCACCATTACGGATAAAGTTTGGAACTCTTCTACATATTTCTCCATTATTCCTTGTTTTAGTTGGGCCAACTCTCTAAAATGAACTTCTAAGATCCTTCCTATTGAACTTGTTGATCAACCTTTTGTAGACTTCATCATATGTGTCTATTAGACCATGACCTTGGGCAACCAACCTATGGTTCCACCATTTGTGATCTTATCCCTCAACGTGTAAGCATGTGTCCAAATTATGCACCCATGCACAAGTAGTACACTTATTAGAACTATCAAAGGTAGATAGTATTAACTTACCAAAAGTTGTATGATCAATTTGTCTTGGTTGGGGTCTATGTTGAATTTTTGACACATTTTTACATTTCTTCATATTCATGTAGTTTTTTAGACATTGCTTCTCAAATCTCTGCAAGGAGTTTTTTATATTCTTCTTAATAGACAAAGATATCTTCTTGCATTGAACTTTGTGTTTCGATGATTAGGACTTCTTCTCCCCTTTCAACAAAAGTAGGATGAAGAGGCATCTGTATAAACCCACCCTTGGTTCCTTGTGTGTGACCCTTCTACTTATTATTGTTACTACTTTTAGCTCCCTAAGAACTTGCCTTACTATTTTGATTGTCAAAATTATTATGTGCTTTTTAATTGTTATGCATCAAATGTAACATTAATCCAATCATATCTTTTTTGTGTAATCATAATTGTCATTCTTGATAACCATGATTATTTTTGTTGCCTCACCAAAAAAAATTATAGACCTATCTATGTTTTTTTGTGACAATAGTGAAGATTGTACTAATCACCTTTTCTTTCATTGTCCCTTCTCTAAGAGAATCTTAAGCATGTGGTAGAAAATGAAAATCTAGAATAGCACTTTTATTCATACTATTTCCTTGTCTACGATTTGGGGTTAATATGGGCCAACCCACAACTTATGTGTCCTTCCTTGTGGCTATGTAGAATAATGGTCATTAGATTTCGCTAATGTAAAACCCTAGAATCTTCCAAGAGTATCAAAGGATTGTCATGCAAGTCTTAACATAAAATCAAGAGTGCACTAAAAAATACTATTGAAAATAAATTCAATATTGTTGAACATCTAATTTCTTCTTCTAATTTACAAGTTGCAAAACTTTTGGAGTTGTCCGCTTTCTTTGAGCTTGTAAAACTTTTGAAGTTGTCCCCTTTCTTTGCCTCACAAGCTCAGCCTAGCCATATACCTCACAAGCTCAACCTAGCCATATAATACAATCTTCCGAAAAAATGTAAAATAGATTGACAAAATTAGTTGAGATATGTAAGATTGCACTCTAATAATCAAATGAAGTACTAGGCCATTCTTAAAGCTTTGGAGAAAGCCTATGTGCTAAATAATCAAATGGAGTACTGCACCATTAAAGCTTTGCAGAGAGCCTATGTGCTAGAATGAGGGTAGGTTTATGTGAAATGGATTTACTATATCCTAGTTTCCCTATTGAAATAAAATAATTTAATGGAGTACTGCGCCATTAAAGCTTTGGAGAGAGCCTATGTGCTAGAATGGAGGAAGGTAGGTTTATGTGAAACGGATTTACTATCCTAGTTTCCCTACTGAAATAAAGTAATTTTTTAGAGTCCATTCCAAGGTTGGACTTGGTAGCTAAGCAAATTCTTCGTTTGATCAACAAACTTTTGACTCTATATATTTTGTGGCTGATTGGTTGTCTTAATGAGCCTCTAAAGAGATTTGTAATTGGAATGTGATTGGAGAGAGTTGGCCCACGATTAATCTCACGAGATTCAACATGATTATTAGATGGCATAAAATTGGCTTATCGGTTGAATGAGTCTTGAACAAAGTTCGAATCTTATTGAATGTAATATTGGGTGGTACTGCGGGAACCCCTTTGTATTAAAGGATCCTTTGTATTTAACTTTCCTTTTCTCATTTTTCTGAGGAAAACTCACTAAACTGACCTCTCTAACCTGTAAAGATTTAAATTTTCATCTGTATCTCCTAACTTACAAAACCCAACTTTTTTTATCCTCAGAAAACATCACATCTCAGATTTCTCATTCCCAGGTTATGCTATGCAAAACTTCAACCTTTCCATTTGAACCCAGTCAGATCAGGACTCATTCATAACATATTAAATGGTAATCATATGCCCGGGAATCATCTTAACATTTTGAAGCTGCTTTAATTCAAAAAAAAAAAAATTAAACATATACAAATAATCCTCTAAATTCTGAGGGAAAAAAAGAATACTAATGATTTTCAATAATAGTTTGGTAACATTTTATTTCTATTAAAAACTAGTTACAAGAAATTATATTAGATAAGAAGAGTCACAGCGACCCTGAGATAATTTTCCTCAAACTTACAAGCCATCACAGTTTAACTGTTGCCATTATGCACTCTTTATGGAAACATTAGTTTAATATATTTCTCACCACAAAAGAACTACAAAACCATTCAATTGATCACGTTTAGTTCATCGTCATTCCTTGCAAAATTACGAAACATGTCACAACTTAACAGGTGGGCTAAACATCTCACATAGTTTCTTCCATTGGCTCATCGTCGTCTATTTCTTCAATTCTCATTTTCTTGACAGCCTGAGATGCATCAGATTTGACTGTATTAGCAGGAATCTCTATTAAGATATCTGACTTTAACCCAGTAATTGGATTCACTAGTCCTCCATTCCTCTCCACGCGATAGGATAACCTTGACTGCCCAGGCATTGCATCTATGAATACAGTACAGTTTTCATCAATCTCTCCACTGATGAGCATTTGAGACAGATGGGTCACAACTTTCTTTTCCAGCCAGCGTCTTAAGGGTCTAGCACCATAAACCTAAAAAACAAAAACAGAGATTTAGTACAGAAAACTAAATACCAGGAGAGGTAATTGTAGAAATGTAATATAGCAGTACCCAAATTGTATGTATAGTAAAACCTGCAATTTTTTTAACCGATTAGCTATTTTCCTTTGTTTTACTTTTGTTCTATAAAGGTAACCAGTTCAATTAGTTAGTATAACGGGCAACTGCTCCAATAACGACAGCAAAACTGATGTTTATCTTGAACCAAATTATAATAGAATCACATTTTGAGTTAAACCAGTCAAGAAAGTGTCAGCAATCCATATTTTATACCGATTCTCTGTAATGTCTGATGCTTTCATCTTTACAGATATAGAAAGCAAATAGTTAACTTTTCCTCGTAACTAAGGAGAACTAATGTAAAATTCAAGGGCTTCTTTGCCTTATTGAAACAGAGAATTTGGTTGTACTTTTATCTATATTTATAGACTAATTTCTTTCAGCTAGTTTAAGTTGTCCTAACATTCCACAAACTAAGCTTCCAATTTTAGTGCAAGCAAGTTAATATGTTTGAATCAGTATCCTTCTAGTGTGATATCCACATCTACTTTGTTAAAATGTTTCTCAGCCATTAGACAGCAGCATGATTTTCACTGTCGACCCTTCACCTTTTGTGGAAGGTCAATAGAGGCTAGTGCAGATTAAGGAGTTTAGTTAGCTATACCTTTGGACCAGGACCCTTCTAATACCAGGCTTGAATTTCACTCTCGTTATAATGCTTCTTACCCATTAAACTGTAGATTGTACAAGCATCGAAGCATGCAATAGAAATTTATACAAACAAGGAAAATAACTCTGAAAATAGACTTACAGGATCGTAGGCTTCCTCAAGGACAAGGTCTAAAGCTGCATCAGTGACTGCCAAAGCGATTCCCCTCTCTGCAAGCCGTACAGCTACATCTCTCATTTGCAATCTAGCAACTTTCCTAAGCTCCTCACTTTTAAGAGGATCAAAAACAACTATCTCATCAAGTCTATTTAATAGCTCTGGCCTGAAGTGCTTTCTCACCTGCAGTAAATGTAAGAGAGAATTTAGAACCACAGCTTGTCTTTTCTAATCACGGATATTTCCATGACAACTAGATCAAGATGACAGGAATACGAAAAACCATAATATACCATTACTTAATAGCACTTACTTCTTCCATTACTCTCTCTCGGGCAACTTGCATGGATGTACGTCCGGAGAGTCCTGCAAGCAAGTACTCTGCTCCAAGGTTGGATGTCATGATAATGACTGTGTTGGAGAAGTTAACAGTCCGACCATGTCCATCCGTCAATCTACCATCGTCAAGCATCTGAAGCAAGGTGTTGAACACAGATACATGTGCCTTCTCAACTTCATCAAATAGAACAACACTATATGGTCGTCTTCTAACTGCTTCAGTCAGTTGTCCACCTTCTTCATAACCAACATATCTGCAATAAATTGATTAAAATTCAGCTGAGATATTGGCTGCTTTTATTCAGTATATAAATAAGGAATAATATAATCTGAAAGAAACATATTGCACTATACATACCCAGGTGGAGCACCGATGAGCCTAGAAACTGAATGCTGCTCCATGTATTCAGACATATCAATCCGGACTAGCAGGTTTTCATCATCAAACAGTTGTTCTGCAAGAGCCTTTGCAAGCTCTGTTTTACCAACTCCAGTGGGTCCCAAGAATAGGAAAGATCCGGTAGGTTGCTGTGGTCTCCCAAGCCCTGCCCTTGATCTCAGCACAGCATCAGCAACTGCCTTAACTGCTTCATCTTGCCCAACAACTCTTTTATGCAACCTTTCAGCCAAACCTAACAGCCTATCCTTATCATTTTGGCCAAGCCTGGTAACAGGAATACCAGTCCAACGACTCACCACCTGCATGAATCAGTAAGTGATTAATATATCCCTGAAATTGTGCAATAAAAGTACCATCAAAAAATTTCACTCAGCTGTATTCATAATAAGTAAATTATAAAGTACCAACACTACAAGTCCACACTGAATTGAACTCATAGCCTACTGCTACAAGTATTAAAAGTATCAATAGAAAAAATTATTTAAAATATAAAGAATAATTTAGAACTCTCACATTACACATACCTCAGCAATTTGATCAGGTCCTACAACCTCCGTTAACATTAAGTTTCCTTCAACATTACTTTCATATTGAGCAATTGCTGCATCTATCTCTTGAAGAGCCCCATATTTCAAATCGGCAACTCGTGCCAGATCCATCCTACGCTCTGCCTCCTGCAGAGTATAAGTCAATTCTTCACGCTTTTGCTTCAACCGACGGATTTCATTGACTCTCTCTTTCTCTTTCTGGTATTTCATTTTAAGAGGATGCAACTTATCTCTCAAATCATCAAGCTCGTTTTGAACCTGTAAGATTGGAAAAATTAGAGCAAATGTTAACTTCAATCTTCCAGAAAACCCCCTTGCATACCACAGTAATTTTCCTTTGTAGAGCACATACAACCCTCAAGAAAGAAAAAGGAACTGTTTAAAAGAGAGGTGGATCTCAGTACTAACCTCCACCAGCCGAGCTTTGCTTGCTTTGTCTTTCTCCTTTTCAAGAGCATGCAGCTCTACTTCTAGTTGAATTCTTTTCCTTTCTAGAGCATCAATTTCTTCAGGCTGACTATCTAACTGTACTTTCACATTTGCACATGCCTCATCAACCAGATCAATTGCTTTGTCAGGAAGATGCCGATCTGCTCAGAGTCCAAGCAAACAAACAATAAACAATCAATTTTACAAAGCCCACAAATTGCCAGCATTCTGCTCAATGAAAAATTAATATCTCAAGCTTCATCAAATTTTTAACATTTTAAATAATGATATCAAGTTTCCACAATCCATAATGTAGAATTCAATATTGCTTCTGGATTAGATTGTGTTGTGTTTTTTGCATCGATGCAAAAAACGCTAACACAATCTAATCGAGAAGCAATATTGAATTGTAATTTAAAAAATATCAATGACAATTTTACACAATTGATTAAAATTTAAAACTCCATCCATTTATGATCAAATCTCATATAGAATAATAAGAGCACCCACACAATGAATGTCCCCTTTTTTATAACCACTTCAATCATGAGTATCCATTTGAAAAACTTACCAGTTATGTAACGACTGGATAATTGGGCAGCAACTACTAGTGCTCTGTCCATGATCCTCACACCATGGTGCCCTTCATATTTTTCTTTCAGACCCCGCAAAATGTTGATGGTGTCGGCCACACTAGGTTCAGCCACATACACCTGCCAAAGGCATTTTATATTTTAAGCACTTCACAAGGTAACCTGAGATCCTACAATAATACAGACCCGAAAATAAAAAGTATCAATAAACTGAATCAATGACCAACCTGTTGGAACCGGCGCTCGAATGCAGCATCTTTCTCTACATATTTCCGGTACTCATCCAATGTAGTTGCTCCCACACACCTTAGTTGGCCTCGAGCAAGCATTGGTTTAAATAAATTAGCAGCATCCATTGAACCCTCAGTACGTCCTGAAAATAAATCCCATTATCAGTTTGAAGACACTCAATTACAATGACGGTTATTAAGATTTAATAAAAAGAGAAAGAAAACAACAATAAAATAATCACTCACCAGCACCAAGAACCAAATGTATTTCATCAATAAACAGAATGACTCTTCCTTGGGATTCATCCACCTCCTTCAAGACAGATTTAAGTCGCTCTTCAAACTCACCCCTGTACTTCGCTCCAGCCACTAGGGCTCCCATATCCAATGCTATCAATCTAACGTCAAGCAAATTGCTGCAACATCCAAAAGAATCTTCATGAATCTCAAAGTGCAAATTCATTAAGTCCCAAACCAACTACCAAAAATGCCATAACCTACCCCAATCCTAGTTAAATAGTCCAAGTCCATCAGATTTTTATTGTATGATAGATTACAATGGCAAAAAACAACTTGCCTTGGCACATCTCCTCTAACAATCCTTTGAGCCAGTCCCTCCACCACAGCAGTCTTTCCAACGCCAGGCTCTCCAATTAGTACGGGATTGTTCTTCGTCCTCCGAGACAGAATTCTGATGACTCTCTTGATTTCTTCGTCTCTGCCAATAACTGGGTCAAGCTTCCCAGCCACTTCCACAAGATCGCGCCCATAGGTCTTTAGGGCTTGGAAATTGGTATCACCAAAGGCAGTCTCCACCTTCTTACCCTGCCCTCTGAGCTTCTCGACTTCAGATATAACCCTCGAAGCACTCACACCCGCTTCTTTAAAGCTCTCTGCAATCTGTGAATCCTCCAGTAATCCAAGTATAAGATGATCTACGGCCAAATGAGTGTCTCCTTTCTTCTTTTGTGCCGATTGAGCCCGCCTGATGCATTTGATTAGAGCAGTGCTGGGAGGATTGTCGTCTGGAGCAGGATCTTGGGACGGTAGTTTTTTCAGGTACTGGCGCAGGACTCTCTTAACGGATTCCACTGATTGCTCTCCACCAGCAGCAGAAGAAATCGCTTGTTTTAGTAGCCCAGAAGCATCCTCAAGAAGAGCAATGGCCAAGTGAATAGGAGTGAATTGTGCATGGCCAGATTCTTGAGCAAGCTCTACACCTGCTGCTAGAGCTTCGTTAGTCTTATTTGTAAATTTGTCCGGATTCATTTTCGACTATGCCACCTTCTCTTTGTCCTGCTAGAAAAATAGAAGAGCAATTTTTAAATTCATAGTTCAGAACGCCTTCAGTGACCTAAAACATAATGCCTGCAGATATGTATATTCTTTCATAATGCAAGCCGAAATTTACTCGATATTCCACTTGCATCTGATGGTTTTCAAGCTTCCACCAGGATAATAATAGGAATGCAAAAAAGATATACACATTTTGTTTTACAAAAAGCTAACCAAAATTTGCTTGCAATTCCGCTAAAATGAGAGGATGTAAACCTTTTGCTTCAACAGAATTTTCTCAAGCAAAAACCTTCAATTTTAAAAATCATACAACTACGGACACAATCATCTTCAACTTCAATTTTCTTCAACAATTAATACAGTTTGCTAAAACAGACCCATAACGATTAGGGTAAATATTCCATAGAAGAGTGACAAAAAAAAGGAAGAAGAATAAAGTGAAAGGCAACAAACGTACCTTCCTCTGCTAATTTCGCTTGCTATCTACAACAGAATCGCGCCACCAGAGAACCAATACCTATATGTTTAGAAATGTCGCCAAATAAGAGAAAAGCTATTTAGCAGGAGAAAATTCAGACTGTTCTGCTTAAGCAAATTGATGGAGATTTGCAGGAGGAAGAGATTGTTATAGGGAAGAGAGAGAAACAGCAGAAAGTGGGAGGCCTCTCTCGTGCCTTCCAGAAGTTTCAAACTTCCAGTGACTGGGAGCCGTCCATCTGCAACGCATCCACGGTCGTCTTTCGCCGGAGAGTGTGCCCCCTGTTCGCTTCTTTATTTTTTAATTAATTAATAAATGCCTTCAAATGGTCAAATCAAGTCCTTTTTGCATAGCCAATTCCTTACCATAATGGAGTAGATAATTGAAAATACGTAAATAATTAAATTTAAAGTAACATTTGAAGTGACATGACAACGTTATCTTATTAGCTGCATTTAAAGAGGCCATTGGGTGTGCAATGGGTATGCCGAAGAGGTGTGGAAAGTGGATAAGAAAAAAAATTGGTTTTTTTTAATATATATCTATGAGAAATGTGAGATCAATTGGTAGGTTATTTAGGAAATGATGTTTTGTGTAACAAAGATCTTAATAGAGAAGTGATAGTTTCAAAAATATTAATAATATATAATGTTACATAATATTATAAATAATATATTATGTTGTTATATATAATAAAATATAATGTTATGTGATAGTTGGAACACATAGTTCTCATAAATCACATGAGCAAATATCAATTTCTAAGCATGAGATCTAAGATGAAGAGTGATTGTTAGTGGTAAATATGAATATAGGTAATAGATAAGATATAAAGTAAGCATAAGTAAAGCAATCTCTACAAATTTTATAGAGAGTTCTCTCAATCATATACATAAATAAAATATATATATTATATTACTATATATAATAAAATATTAATAATATATAATATTATGTGATAGCTGGAACACATAAATCTCATAAATCACATGAGCAAATATGAAGAGTGGTTGTTAGTGGTAAATAACAAACAAGCATAAATTGAATCAACTTCATTATGAAAATCAGTAAATATATAAGGTATAAAGTAAACATAAACAAAATATAAGGTATAAAGTAAGCATAAGCAAAGCAATCTCTACAAATTTTATAAAGAGTCTTTGAAATATATATTAAAAAATATTAATACGGTTGATTAATTTTCTATGGCGGTGAATTATTGACGGTGAATTTTACTTGATGGTGAATTTTCCGTGAGCAATGAATTTTCTTAGAGCAAAAAATATGTGTTTCCAATAGAAAATGAGTGAAAGTTTATTTGATAAAACATTTACTAAGTAGCTAACTAGTCAACCAAATAACACATGGAACATAAACTAATATAAAATCTTTGGACCATTTTAGAAAGTAAAAGAGGTGATGAGGTGGACACATGGTAGGAGGAGAGAGAGAGACTACAATAAGAAAAATACTATGAACAACCAAAAATAAATAAATAAATGCATATAAATAATATTTATTAACTTGCAAGTATATGCTCTTTAATTCTATTATATTATTATAATATTAAATAATATTATTATTTATTATATTTGTTTTTAAATTATGTCATATTTAAATATTAATATTTATATATAAATTATCTATATGTTTATATTATATATTATATTATATTATTATGGATATGGAAAATATACAAATTGATCCTACACACTTGATGTTGATCTTACATTGTTTCCTCCTAAATCATCCCCTTTACTAATTAATTTAATTGAATAATTTTTATTTGATTAAATTAATCATATTTCCTCTCTTAATTAAATAAATCAAATTTATTTGATTAAGTCATTATCTCTTATTAATTAAATAAATTAGTTTGTTTAATTAATCCTATAGTCTCTCTTTTAATTAAATAATTAATTTAATTTAATTAAATCTCTAAGTCATCTCATTTAAATTAAATAAATCTTTATTTAATATAACATCACCCCCTTTAATTAAATAAATAAATTTTTATTTAATTAAATATAAAATCATTATTCCTCTCAACTTTGATTTATTTAAATCCTAAAATCTAAGTCAAAATGGTCAAATTAGTTAATCCCCCTCTTAATTAATCAAATCCTAATTATTAATGTTAATCCTAATCACTTCAATCCTTTAGATCTTGCAACTTGCACAATAAATCAATTTATTTAATTTATTAATTCATCAATTTCCATTCAAAAGGGCATCTTTTATGGAATATTCTTCCAATTCAAAAATCCCTCCAAAAAAAGATGGGTACTTCCAACAAGGCATTTAAGGCCTCTTACATGTCCTTGGTCTTGAACCAAGTGACATTAACTCCATTTCCTTCTCCTTCCAACATGTCACATTCAAATTTCAAATTTGAATCTCATGACATTTATCATGCACATTGACCAAATTGTGCACAACCTTCAACCATTCACATCTTGAGAAGTGACACTTGACCATTGGATGTTGAATGATCTCACATTGCTCAATTTCATTCTCTTTTCCAATTTGAAAATTTATAAATGAGAGACTCTTCCTCTCATTCTATCATCCACAAATCCAAGCAAGTATACTATACTTCATCTCGTCCATAATTTGAGTAAACTTACTATACTCAACTTCATCCTCAAGCATATCTAGTTTCATCCATTTTATCAAATTCTTAACTATGTTATGCAGATTTTTCATCATGGAGCTTGATTGAATCTTCATCAAAGTGGATCACTCATCAAATCATCAACATTGCAACAAAGGAGTTGGGAAAGGGCCAATTTCAACACACCAATTGAAACCAATTCCCCCATGGGATCAAAAGTTTGCATGCTTAATTAGGATTTCATTATTTTTTATGTTTTGTTTCTTCATTTTCCTATTTTGAGTATTGTAAATGGATTTCATGGGGAATCCTTGTTTTATCTTGCATATGAGCTTACTAATGTGTTTGTTTGTTGTGTTTGTGCAGGAATAGGATTGGGCTTCACAATTATATAGTATATGTTAGATTATGTTTATATATTATAAATTATACAATATATAAATAATAATATAATATATATGTTATTTATTATATTTATACTTTAGTCACAAATAAGATTTACATTTTTTAAAACTTTATAAAATTCTTTCTAATGACAAAATTATATGTGTTAATTTAAATCAAAATAAATTATTTTAAATGAAAAATAGTTTTATATTTTATATTTTATAAGCAATTGCACCTTTGTGTGCAATGGGTACGATGAAGACATGTGGAAATTTTAGCTAATTTTGTTGGCTTATTATGTCGTTCGATTAATGATAGTAAATTTTACACAGGTGGAACTCCAAATTTACTGAGCTTGGGGAAAACAAATGTTGCCAATTAGATAGTTGTAAAGAAGAACCAAAAGACCGATGATCCAATGAGAGTGATGGATATAGCAAATACGAGTAGGTTAACCTACTAGAGTTGTCTCTATCTCATATAAATAAATTAACATGATGGATGCAAAACTTGGACTCAACAATACAGTATGCCTGCCCAATAAGGATATAAAACTTGGAACCAACAAATGAGAAAGGTTATCAAGCATCAAAAGTATGTTGTAATAAAATGAATATTATTGAATGTATGGACTGTATATGAATGTTTGAACAAATATAAACAGAAACAAAAGCCATCTCAATGAGCACATAAACAAAAATCATATGAATGCTTGATAACCATGAAGACACATGCATATTACATTAATTTATTACAAAATTTGGGATAGCACATAGAATGACTACTAGTAAACAGTGATTGCAATATTCATTTCTTAGCATCATTACATATTATAATTGTATTAAGTCTATAGACTTTGATAGAATAAGAGAAGAAGAGCAGTTTTAGAATAATCTTTGATAGGTTTCATCAATTAGTTCATATAAATCCATGTTGCAACCTGCATATTAAAGGAAGAAATAAATTAGATATGATGGAGGTTTATCACAAATTTTAAGCTAAGTTGTTCTAGAAAACTTTAAAATGTGGTACATATAAAATTGGTACAAATAAAATATTGTCAATTTTATATGGTGCGGGCCAAATTTTCTATTGGTTTTAATTTGCAACTGTGAAAGATATGCGAAATAAAATGGGGTGGATGGTCATACCTTATATCTTCTCTCCCATTTTGATACAAGGTGCAAGGACATTGACAAAAGTGCAAGGACATTGATAAATTTATGTCAAATGTTTGCAACATCAACAGTTAAGAAGCCAATCTCTAATATTTTTTAATGAAAAGCTATATCAAGTTACAGAGCCTCATGTTTTGAGCTTAGAAAGAAAATAATATGTATGACTATGAAATAACAAATGAGCTAATAACCATTGTTATTGTTCTAATGGTTAACAAAAATTTGACCGTTTTGATGGATAATGGTTGGCAACAAGTTTATGTCTAAGTAAATTATTCTTACACAAATCCTCATTACTTTTACAAATGTTATTCTTGTCAGGTTACAAATTCCAATTTGATATTATGCAGTTCATGGAGAGGTGCAAGGAAAAATATCATTGAAAACATACTAGAGAAGGCCAAAAGAATTTTTACTAGAAAAAATCTGCATTATATTGAAGCCATTTTTTTAACTATGTTGGTACCAAAAGGATCTTATTTTAAATGTGAATCTGAACACATTATTTGAACAGTAGAGTGTCGTAAAATTGATAGGAAAATGAAATTATCTATAAATTAGAGAGGAATGGAGAGCAAGAAGTAAGTAAAGAGAAGGCAAAAGGATTTACTGTTGTAAAAAAAAATTGCAAGGGAGAGGTCAAGTAGAAATAATAGCTGCAGTATAAGATGATGGAACTTTTATTTGTTGTACTTTCTAGCAATATGATGTTGGTAGACTGCTTGTCTTTCGTTTCAATTGTGTATACAAACCCCTGTTATGCTTGGAATATGGAACAAGGTAGTGAAGATGAAATATGAAAGTCAAAACAAACTCCATCCATGGATTTGAAACTTTGGAAAAGAAAGCATAAGTTTGTAGTAAACCTTTTGTAGAGGGGGCATCCCTATAAGAGTCATGGTTCAGAGTTATGCATTGTAGGAGGTAGGCCTACAAAGTGAATGTGGAATGTGAGGAACAAATTGGATTCTCATTGTAGGAACAACTGTGTATGCATCAGTAATGTAGACTTTGGAAGACAAAGGAGTAAGGAATTATAAAACTATATGTATTTCTCTTGCTTGAAAGGTATTTGAGAATGTCAAGAGACTGAAACTGATAGTGTTGATAGTCAAGCCTCCTATTTCATCCTTCGTGCAACATAAGGGCTTTTTTGCATACATGTGTATCTTTGGAATGTGAATGCAGGGTGGATACGAAGACCTCCAAGTCGAGTGACTCTTGAAATAGCTATGAATGTTAACCCTTGTTGATCAATGTTGTCGATGTCAACAATGGCCATTTCAAGTGTAAGGCCATGTGATTTGTGGATGGTTAAGGCCCATGCCATTTTAAGTAGAATTTGGTGTCAACCACCATAACTCAACGGGGTGATAGGGACATGTGTCAAATTGTTTGGATCCCAGGAAGGCCCTATGTAATGCTTGAATCAAACAACAACAAACAAGGGGAGTTGGGGTGGTTTTTCGCTCTCCTTGCAAAAAATTTGTTTGACTTTTCCAAGAGCACCATTAACAAGGCATGTATTAGGCCACAGATTACAACATAGCATAACCTTTTGATTGACACACAACAAGATTTTAGATTAGATTTTTTCATCATCTGGATGTGAGTGTAATGAGCTCCCTAGTTGCTCTATAGTGGATAAGACAACAAGTTGCGCTAAAGATAACAACATGTGCTTATTATGGAGTGAGACCATTTCATTGGTTGTAAAAAGATGTATGGATGATAAGAAAGCAATTTTTCTATGGATTTCAATGTTGAGCTTGACCGTGACATTAGTAGTTTCCAATCTGCAAGTGTAGGTTTTGCCTTCCTTAAATTGCACAAGAGTTCACGAAATAGAATTTGAGTGGGACCCTCTTCGCTTTGATGAAAGATTTTGTTAAGTGTAATAACTATTTGGAAGCTCCACCATAGTGTCCCACCATAGGAAGAAGAAGAGTACATAGGAATGTCTTTGACTGGAGATAGTTGGCCCAAGTCTCCAAAGAGCAGGATTGAATGTTCTCTAAACGGGTTGTGGTTATGTGTAAGGAAAACTTCATGTAAATGGATGTCAATGCGTTCTAAAAACTTTGGGTCTATGAATCTCATTTCGTCTATAAGAATGTAGCGAATGAAGTACATGTTCTCTTGGAAGCTTGCTAGTGTTTGGCCTTGCAAGGGAGCCATCTCTTTGATAGGTATGTGTGTTGGACTCAAGGGAACACTAAGAGGGGGGGTGAATCAGTGTTCAAAAATTTCTAAACTCCATTTATCTAAAACTTGAAACCATTTCATCATTGTATTAAAGAAAAGATGTATGCATTCAAAGTAAATATTCATAACACCATGACACACAAATTTTTGCATGGAAACCCTGTTAGGGAAAAAACCACGGTGGAGGTTAATCCACAATTTGAGTACTCAAATATAATTGTTTACAAACAGAATGCACTTGCATTCAGGCGCACTATATAGAGCTCATTGCTCAAAGAGAAAGGCTTACTGCCTCACAAAATTCAGATTAAAACCATCTGAAGAGTGAACTGAGTAGTAGCATCTATTCATGTCAAGTGACAGTTTCGGTGAAGCTCATAGATCTGATTTTGGATCTGCTTTTTGACTCTACACTTTGCTATGCCCTATTTTGCTATTTTCTTCTCTTCGCATCACTTATGATCAAATTTGCACTACTGCACTGCTAGATCTTGCAATTCGCACTTCTATACACACACACACACACACTTGTTCGCATCTCCTCTCTTGCTTAAATGATAAAAACAACCTCTTATATATATATGCAATCAAGGATTCATTCATCCATTAGTCAACTTTATAAAATATTAAGTTACTTTTATCATGTTGGCCAGATCCACCACTAAATATTTATGCGCATCCTCCAAAGTCGATTAAGACAAAGAGAGGACCCAAATAACACTTAATCGAGCATGAAGACTTATGACTAATTACATCTTATACATCTGTGATTTCTATCTTTGTCGAGTCGGCCTTCTAGCATAGATAATCAACAAATTAGTGCACTATATCTTCTAGATCACTTACTAGTGAGTGCGCATCAAAACCAAGATACTACAAACATCAACAAACCTTCCTCAAAGATCCACAACCCAAATCATCTATCCGATAAGGTATTTAGATCAAATTTTATGCCTATTAACTAGATGCCCTGTTCTTTACTCTGTTATGTCGATAAGAACCAAAATTATACTACACATTCAGATGCAAGACTTGGGTTTCATGACTTGGGTTGCCATCAATGACAACACTTACAATCCATATGCCAACAATCTCCCTAGCCATATGCCAATAATCTCCCCCTTTCGCATTGATGGCAACTCTTAGTGAAAAATGATTGTGTCGAAATCATTATAGGTGCACTGCCAAACTTTTTGTTGCACTTTCTCCCCTAGAGATTTATAAGGAATTCTTTCCTCCTATACTGCTTTCTTTTCTTCTTCTATGGGGCATTTTCACTGCATTCTCTCCCCCTTTGACATCAATGATAAAGCATGGATGCCATATTCCAAAAAGACAAAAATTTGTATTGACAAGATAGAGACAAAACATGTGTTCAAAATCTTCAAGGCTTAAAAAATTTAACACATATATGCTTATAGTTCCCCTCCTTTGATCAAAATTGCAAAAACTTGAAGACAATTTGTTGTTATCTTTAGAAGATTGTCTTATTGTTTTTCTTCACTTCTGAAAGGAACTTCTTCCAACCATCAATTTTAATTCCAATAATAATGATCAAGCTATTGTTCTTGGAAGTCTTGTTAATAATCTCAATGAGAGATTTAGGAGTTATAATCTCTTCTTCCAGTTTCTCACGATTCTTCAGTATTTCCACCATTTGCTTCAGCCTGCATTTAATTAGATCCTTTACCTTCCAAAAATTATCCACAAGAAAATTATTGGAGAGTTGAATTTTTGTTTGTTCTAACTGTAGCTCTCGGATTCTTTTCCTGATAATGCCATCTGGATCCTGAGATATGCCAAAGCTTTTGTCAATGTCATTCAATTATGTTTCAATCGTATCCAGATTTTCTTTGTAATTGTTGACTGCATGGGGCCAATAGATGCAATAGTTGTATATGCTTGTGGCTAAGTTAATGCATAGCCTCAACTCATTCATTTTCTTCTTCAACTTGGAAAGGGATAGTTTGAATTGTTCCTCCAGGTGGGAGACAACTTCACCTTCTTCTTTGCTTTTGACCTCAGATCCCATTGATTCTTTGTTGCACTCAATCATCTCTTCAAGTAGAATGTCCTTTAGACTTTCAAATCTTATCTTACAGTGCTCAATATGAGCATTTAGAACTTCTAGAACCAAGTCTTGATCGTATGATGGTCTGACTGACCATAACCTTGAAATTTTTTGCATGCCACCTACACCTTGAATAAGTTGTTGTAGCTTTTCTTTTGACAAATCTTCTTCTTCCTCACTACCTTTACCAAGACCAGATTCATTTTCCAGTGGATTCTCAAGTTCTTCATCAGAATCTTCGTCTAGAATGTCCAAAGTTAAAACATCATCATGTAATATGTTTAATATGAATTTCATGAATTTCACATTCTCAAAGTACGAAGACACTCCACAAATCCAAATTTCCATGCTTGGATTCGCTCAATTGCTTTAATTCATCAGGGAGCAACAAATTCCTCATAGACCTAATCTTTGCACTGTTATATTCATCTAGAGTGATCGAGCCTTTAATTTGTTCCATTTTTCCTTTTCATGTTTAGGGTTCGCAACCACACACCAAATTGTATGAAGAGTTTGAGAATGATTTGAAATACCTAATAGATTTCAAGATTTTCCAATGAAATCAATTTTACTGCTTTGTAATTTGCCTATTGAGTGCTCTCTTTCTTCTTTTCTTCGATGCAAAGTGATGAATGACAGCTCCAACTTGACTTTTATAGCTCACACATGCGCAATAAATGCATTTGCCCTAATTTTTTTGGAGACTCTATTTTCTCAGACTACGACAAAAAAATCTTCTGCAGACCTATGAATTGTCTAAGTTCTTTTTGCTAAAGTTATCCAAAAATTTTGTACACCATGAGTGCACCTTCTTGACTATTCTTTGCATTTCGGTACCATCCATAGACAAGGGAGGAAGGATTTTCTTGAAATACTCCCCCTAGGCTAGTGGCCTAAAATCAATTACTGAAAGAGTTATCGGAAGCAGGTTCTGGTATGGAACCATTTCTAGTATCAGAATCATTCTTCCTTACCCATTTATTCTTCATCTAATCTCTGATTTCATCTATAGTTACATTTTCTTTCCCTTTATCATTTTTCTCTATATTTTTGCCTTTGTATACTAGACCTCTTATGTCTGTATTCTTGTTTCTACATAATCTTGCAATATGACCATACTTTTTGGAGTTATAGCACACAATGTTTTCTTGTCCTGACCAATCATTCCAATGACTTCTTTTGGATCTACATTGATTAGCAATATGCCCAAACTTTCCACATGTATAACATTCAACATTTCTTTTATCAATAGAGTGACTTGACATATTTCTGCATTCAATTGATTTATGACCAGGATTTTTGCAATTGAAACACTAACCAGAAAATGATGAAACTTTTGACCTCAAATTACTTCTACACTCAGCAACCATATGACTGAACTTATTATAGGCAAAACAATACCCATTAAACTTTTATGCATTAGGTTGTCTTACTAGATACCTTCCATTTTCATTCTGTCTGAAATTCTTTTGCCCTGATCTAGAAGTTCCTCCCTTTTCATATCCAAGAACTCTCTTATCATTTCCACTCTTTTTTCCTTGAGTTAGCTCATCAAGCTTTACTAAGATAATCTTCAACTTTTCTTTGTATTCATTTGCAATGACAAGATCATTCCTAAGAGTAGTAATCTGCTTACCAAGTTCTTCTTCATTGTTTTTAGTTTTTTGTAATTCACTTACCAACTGAGTGAATTCTCCATTTATTCTATTGCATTCATCAGATTTCTCTTTCAGGGTCTGAGCAAGATTTTCTTCATTTTTCTTTCTTTCTTCATCTCTTTAGTCATTTTCATCATCATAGATTCCATCTCATGTTTTAGGTTCATATTATCTCTAGCAAGCTTTTCACATTCTTTGGTTATCTCCTTCAAGGTTTGATTCAGGTGAGCATCATCCATGTCTTTGTTCTCCTTCTACTGTGTCTGATCATAGAGATATTTCCTCTTCACCCTAGATTTGACTATCTAATCCTTCAATGACTGAATGAATTTTTCAGCATCTTTAAGATTTCCTTTCAATTCTTGAACTTCTTCTTTAGACTGATCAAGCTTATCAAGTTCCACCAAAATCTGTTGTTGAAGACTACCAAATTCCATCACATTCCAAGATCCATCTCAAGCTACAAAACTTCTTCAGAGTAACTAGCTCTGATACCAATTGTTGAAATCAAGGGAACACTGAGAGGGGGGGGGGGGTGAATCAGTGTTCAACAATTTCTAAACCCTGTCTATCTAAAACTTGAAACCATTTCATCATTGTGTGAACAGGAGAAATACACTAATCTAAGATGTAAAATAAAGTAAAATGCAAGATAAGTCTAAAACACCTAACACCTCAAGATTGGGCTACGTTAAACACAAATAAAAGGAGGATAAAAACTCAACAAGATGATTATACCTTTCTTCGTGTTGATCCTTGGTTGGCCCTTTGATAGTTGATAATGTGTGCTCCTTAGATGATATGATTGTGATGGCAATGGTAGTTGGGTGATAAATGAGGGTGATTCGTTAATGGCTAGGATGCAAAATGAAAAATGCAAGAGAGTTGCAATAACAATGGCTAAAATGGCTAAATGGCTTGAGAACATAAGTTTGACAATGAATGCATCAACTCCCTCAATTAATGAGAAGAGGGGACTATTTATAGAGGAAATTGAATTCTCTAGAGGATTCAACGGTCACGATTGAGCCATCATGGCCAAGATGGAGGGCTATGGTGAGTTGAGGATTCACAAACTCTCACATCTTGCCATGTGGCGGGTGAAGTGTCCAAAGGACAAGGTGAGATGGAAAATGTACAAATGACATAAAAGCGGCCATGTGGTCCCAAAGTACTTGCAAATACCTTGGGATGAGAGAAGATCTCCACAAAAAGTAATCCTTTGTCCCCAAGTGGGGCTGAAAGTGACAAGTGAGGACTTTTAGAAAGTCCACCATTGTTAACATGGGGATTGGAGATTGCCTTGGAGGAATACAAGTGAATTTTTGGAAGTGGCCAAAGGGTAAAATAAGATTCCTCTAAAAGAGGCTTTGTCCTTTGGGTACGATGTGACATATGAGATGTCATGGGAAGACAAATGCATGGAGGAATAAATGTGAATTTTTAATTCACATGGGGAAGAGGTCAACCCAAAAAAGGTAAGTACCAAGAAGGTTAACTTAAGGACATGTCAAAAGGGGTAACTAATTAGGATTAAGATTGTGCAAATAGGTGATTAGATTAATTAATGATGATTAGAGGCAAGTGGAAAGTTATGGAGGATGTGACATTAATCCTAATTAAGGATATGCACATCTTAATGGAGGATTAATTAAATAAATCCAGATTAATGAAAAGGTTATGGAGGATGTTGACAAGGAGAGAGAAATAATGAATTTAAAATAAAAATAATAATTGACTAAATTAAATAAATTGATTGCATTTATTTAATTTAGAGATGAAGTGGGCTTATGTATAAAGTATTTAATTGATTAAATTAAATACCTTAGGAATGTTAGGGAAAAGGGGAATATTAATTAAATAAATAATTTAATTAGTGTTTGATGAAGGGGATGAAGTGGATTAATGAAAGGAATAAATTTGACCTTGTGTAAAGGGTCAAATTTAGTTGTCTCCCTTTTGCCCCTCTTTGAAATATTGTTAGAATAACAGTGTTTCAAAGAAAAATAAAATGCAAATGACTCTATAGAGGAAGTGACTGGAAAAAGATGTCCCAGTCTGGGAGAGGTTGTGTGAACTGCTCAAATAGGAGGGAGTGATAGGAGATTCCCCAATCACATGGGAAAATGGTCAAGAATGTGGTATGGTGAGTATGGTAGGGTATGCCCCCTCGAGAGGATGACGGGGGAAGAAAAAGGGGGCCCTGGATGATGTCTCGATATGAAGAAATGGAAGGTATGGTTGGATAGAGCTCAAAAAATCATGCAGGTTTTCCTTTTGAACAAATTCAATCCGACACACGGGGTGCAAATGGCGGCCCGCAAAAGTTTGAGGATTAATTGGAGGAAAAAGAAAGTTAAATAAAGGGAAAAAATTCCCTAAATTTAAAAAGAGGGGGAAGGTTATAAATAGTAATTTTAGAATTACTATTCCTCATTTTGACAGCTATCAGTTGAGAAAGAGAGGAGAGAAGAGGAAGGAGAAGAAGGAGAGAGAGACGATGCCAGATGATTATGATGACAAGATCATCCATCGTGCGAATGAGGTAAGGAGTTTCTACGTCAAGCGCATCGTCCCACGCCAGGTTAAGTCCAAAAACCCCCTTGGTGATTTTAGTATTTCTAGATGTGTTTTTAAGTTTAATGCAATTTTAGAAACATGGGCTTTCATTTCGAGGTAGAACAGGAAAATAGGTAGGAAACAAAATTTGATTTCGTTGGGTGGGTTGGGAGAAATGTCCATTAAGGACGGGGTGGAAAAACAAGGGATTAGGGGGAAAAAAGAAAGGTTAGTTGAGAAAATTTTCTCAGGTTACCCCATAAAGAGGCGACCATGCTGAAAAAATGGGCGTCCCCATCCGAGAAGAGGGCGGTCGCACCTCATGGAGGGGCGATCATGGCCCATAGAGGGGCAGCCACACCTCGAACAGGGGCGACCATGCCCAAGAGGTGGCCACATCCTAGCCAACGCGCCCCCACCCTGGACAGGGGCAGCCCTGCCCAAGGGGTGGCCACACCTTGAGGGCAACGATGCCCCAGATAGGGGCGGCCTCGCCCCCCGGGCGGTGGTGCCCTAGATAGGGGTGGCCCCGCTCGAGGGTGATGGCACCCTGAACAGGGGCGACCCTGTCCAGTCGGTTGGCGATGCCCCAAACAAGGGCGACCCTATCCGAGGGCGGCAGTGCCCCAGGAAGGGGCGGCCCCGCCTAATGGGCAGCTGCGCCCTAGGAAGGGGTGGCCTTGCCCAAAAGAAAGGGGTCGTCACACCCCAAAAAAGGGGTGGCCATGCCCATCAAGGACATAAAAAAGAGAAAGAGTTAACAAAGAGGAAAGAAAAGACGTGGAGAAGGGGTGTTTTGCTTGAAAAGGGCCTAGTTGTTGAGGGCAAAGGTGGAGAGAAAAGGTGAGGAAGATTTTTTTTGGGTGAGAGAGTTAGTTAGGGCAAAAATATATCTGGGGTCGGGACAAAAATAGATAGATGAAAATGGGAGTGAGAAAGGTGTCTGAGGCTGGGCAAGAAGTAAAGGAAACAACGTGGTAACTGACAAATTGTGTGGCTTGACTCCAGAGGTTCGATACTTTACGGATGCGAGAGAGGAGATTAGAGGTGCTTGCAGCAACACAATGAGCGATGACCGGAGCAGACCATCAGCGTTTGGTGGAGGCAGGGATGTTGCATTTCTTAGGGTATCCATCCATCAAGGCGTATTGGGTGATGCTGACAACCTTGATTGAGCGTTGGGATTTAGCGATGTCGACATTCCATCTCTCGACAGGAGAGATGACAGTGACGCTGGAGGATATCTGGCGGATTTTTAGATTGCCTATATCAAGGCGGCTGGTGAGTGAGCTGAGATCAGAGGGAGAGGAGTTGGATCATACCATCTGGGTCCTATTCGAGCGAGAGGACCTACCGGTAGAGAAGAATGGCTTGGAGGTGGATAGATTCTTGGGGTTGAGAGTACCACCACTGTCGTTGTACCTGTGCAGATTGATCAATGGTATACTCATACCAGATAGGAGTGGGAGACACTACAGCCTTAGCTATATGGAGGTTACCCAACATATCATCGAGGGGAGGGATGGAGATTTTGCATGGGGTCCATGTGTCTCTGCACAACTATACAAAGATATGCATGTGATTTGTTATTGGGGCTCAGTCAATGTGTGTCAAGTGACGTTGTTGTAGGTGTGGGCCTGGGAGAATATTAGTGTGGTCAGGCCAGATGTGGTGAGAGGGGTTCAGGCGGATGAAGCAATGCCTATAGCTTGGTGGTATGATGCAGAGGAGGGGTGGGTGTTGCGGTATCAAGGTGTTGGAGACTTAGATAGGTGGAGGAGATTGTTTGATGATCTGGAGGAGGAGGATATAGTGTGGAGGCCGTATATGACATGATGATTTAGAGGATGGAGGAAATAGGATGTGGTTTATAGGGATTATTTCATGATGCACTGCTATTTAGTTGGGAGAGAGCCTCAGATAGTAGAGTCACATAGGCCAGATTGCGTGACGAGGCAGTATGGGCTGGTGCAGAATATCCCAGGTGCCCCTGAGATGTTTAGACGGATCACATGGGAGCAACCATGGGGTGATGCAATTTTTGCAGAGATTGCATAGGAACACTGGGCGACAGTGGTGCATGAGCTAGTAGAGTATCTAGGAAGAGTTGAGGGACTAGTAGATGCAAGGATCACTGTTAGATATGCAACATGGTTTATGTGACACTGTCTTATATAGATTACACCTGAGGTGTCGATCGTAGAGGTAGTAGGATTTAGAGAGGAGGATGAGGTCAGGGCAGCGGGAGGGGGGAGGAGACGGTGGGTAGATGGGGTAGGGAGACAGTGGAGGAGAGGGTCTGCGATAGCCCGATCATGAGGAGAGGAGAATCTAGGGGCAATCATAGCAAGAGGATGGAGAAGGAGAGTATCGAGAGTTGGCAAAGTAGCAAAGCAGTAGGAGAGAGTATCAAAGGTAGCCAGGGCAGGTGGACAGCAGGGGGTGTCGGAGCTAGACAAAGTAGGTGGACAACAGGGAGTGCCAGAGGTAGACAAAGTAGGGAGACAGGGGGAGGATCTGACGGGAGGTCAATGGATATCGGGTAGGAGGAGGAGGAGACGGAGGGCTCGAGGCTAGCTCAAGGAGGAGAGATAGGATGCTGAGGCGATGGAGAGGGATGAGGGGGGAGCGAAGGTGATGGATATAGGGGATGAGGTTAGAGATACATGATATTCCTCCCTTGACGATGATGCCACCAGAGGTAGAGGATTTGGTCACATGATTGAGAGGAGCAGAGGCAAGATTACATATCGACGAGCAGAGGTTGAGAGACTCAGAGGAAGTGAGGAGGATACTAGAGGCAGAGGATATCAGACTTGGGGCCGAGGGGAGGAGGCTTCAGGCAAAGGTGATCATATTAAAGGCCATAAGACAGAGGGATTTGGCTTTATTGTGGACCATCTAACTTCAAAGGTATAGGATGCAGAGAGGGAGAGAGATGTCTTACACGGTGAGCGAGACATGATGACTAGGGATCGAGATAGAGTACAGGAAGAGGTGACCCGTTTAGAGGGGGAGGTGGTGAGGGAGCGTGAGGTAGGAGATTTAGCGAGATGGGAGAGAGACTAACTAGAGGCTGTTGTAGTGATATTGCAGGAAGGGGGTCAGTGAGAGGTTGGAGGAGGGTCAAAGAAAATATCGACAGAGGCTTTGGTAGAGGTAGAGAGAGATATGGAAGATTTGAGGAGGTGGGTAGAGGGGCTACTGAGAGAGTGGAGGGAGCTGAGACAGGAGCGGGATGAGCTTCGGGAGAGAGTGGAGGTGGCAGAGGAAATAGTGGGAGATATGGGATTGATGCAAGAGAGAGAGGAAATCATAAGGGCTCGTGTATAGGTGATGGAGATAAAGAGGGGGGCCTTGTAGACACAGATGCAAGAGAGGGAGGAGACTATGAGGATTCAGATGCAGGGAATGGAGATAGAGAGGGAGGCCTTTTGGACACAGATGCAGGCACTGCAAGAGGAGAGGGATGTAGGAGTGTTAAAGAGACAGGTTATGGAGAGAGGTGCAGTGTAGGGGCAGACACAAGGGTCCTGGCCAGAGGAGAGGAGAGTCCTTATCCGAGATCGAGATAGATATAGGTAGGAGCAGAACATTCTTCGGGGTCAAGCAGTAGAGAGAGATGAGTATATGAGAGAGGCATCCTTCTAGATGATCGCTTATCAACAGGCGGTTCTAGATCCATCGCAACGCACCTTTCATTTTGAGTGATAGGCTTCGTAGATGCCCACACCATCCCAGTCACTAGAGACATGGACCCGAGGATATAGTGGCTCTCAGATGACTATCCCTCATAAAGGGTCGGTGCCCAAGTCTGCGAGGGTCAGTTCTTGAGTCTCTACAGAGGTTAGATGTGGGTATTTCATGATTCAGAGGACTAGAGGGATAGAACCTCGACTATTAACAGGTGCAGGATGAGACACAGTACATAGTAGCAGAGATCAGAGTAGATCCATAGCCGCATACTCGTATTTTATTTTTGGTGACAAATGATATATGTGTATTTGTGATTATGATGGACATTATTATGGATGTCATGATGGATATTTTATTTTGATGATTTTTGATATGATATGTGAGAGCCCTTATTGACATTATATGATGGGTATGTGATGGATGATTTATTTATGCATATGTGTATGTTTATGATTTTATTATGAATGATGTATAAAATGCCTATATGGATGTATGTATGATTATGATGCATAATGATTATGTTGATACCTAACATTTATGATCCAAGATGTGATTCTTATGATTATTTCTATGTGTATGATGTCTAATTTCTATGAGCAGGAGGCGATGGATGATGTGATATGCATGATATCTAATGAATATGAGTTTGTGGATGTTATGAGGGATGATTTATTTATGACATGCATGATGGTTAATGTATGATGGATGTGGTAATGGAGCTAATGATATGAACTAAGATGAATATGTGAATGAATGTATAGGATGAAAATTAATCTTAACATGATTATGCGATGTAATTTAATGAACCTATAATGCAATATGATCGTAAATTCCAATAAGGGACTACATAATGATGTGGGCGAGGAAAATGATGGGTGTGTGACTGCACCTATCAAGAACCATAGGACTCCCGAGAAGAAAGGAGAAAGATGGAAGGAATCCTTGTTTTCACAATCCAAAATCCTAAGTTAGGGGAAAAGGAGGGATGAATGCAATGGAGGAGAGAATGAAATACAATTCTAATGCAAGTTATCATCTTTGAAGAATTGATTTTTACTATAGCATAAGACACCAGGTACCATGGTATGTGGATCCAAGGCAGACTAGTGTCTAATACATAGAAAAACACAACAAACAAGAAGGTTATCCCAATACCCCAAATTCTTGATGACTTCGATCAGGCCAGGTATTGGGATAACCACAAGCACAGAAGGATGTCCCATCGTAACACAAGACCTCAGGGGTCTTGGTGGGTACTATGTGGGACAACCGGGAAAATAAAAAACAAAAGAAAGTTAGGATACGCCCCTATGTAAACTAGTCAAAACACATCATAATACGAGAGATTGTGGCGGCCTTGACAAGTGATGATAGGGAGCTCAAATGATAAATAAAAACCAAGAGTATCAAAAGATTGTAATCAATTTCAAAACATCCTTTGCCATAGGATCAAGATGATGGATGGGGTTGATGCGGTCTGTTAGGAAGGATACATCCTGTTGAGACCAAAGATGGAAGCTAAACTAAAAGGTTGATTAATGACGCTGGATATTCAAAAAATGATTAAATCTCATGATACAAATGGAGTCCAATTGTGAGGTACTAGCGAGATAAGGACATGCATTGGCAACAAGACTAACTCACCCTATTGACCTAGGGGCTCAAGGGTTGATCAAAGATCATCCTTTCCTACGTGAAAGTGCAGAGCCCTCCTAGTTCAAGAAAAGACCATGATAAAAGCAGAAGGAGGACAATGAAGATAGATGATGGAAGACAATGATCAAACTAACTGACCACAACAATGGAAAGCAAAGAAAAGAAAAGAAAAAAGGCCTCGGGGGTGGATCAAATGATCAACCTTGCCTACGTGAAAGTGCAAGGGCAATGTAGTTCACCAAGGATGAAATACTGACGATGGTTAAGATCAAAAAGAGGACAAATGGTGATAGATGATGGAGGAAAAAGTGCCTCGGGGGTAGATCAAGCGATTGACCTTGCCTACGTGAAAGCGTAGGGGCAACATAGTTCACCAAAGATGGACATACAAAAAGGATAGACAGAGGAACTTCATGCACTTATTCTTGAATGGTTTTCCATTGTCAGTGATGATGGTGGAGGGGATTCCATATCTGTAGAGGATATGGTAGAGGATGAACTTAGAGATCTAAACACCGGTGATTTGAGTGAGTGGTATGGCTTCCACCCACTTGGTGAAGTATTCAGTGGCTGTGATGATGAAGGTGTGACCATCGGAGGATGGAGGCTAGATCTTGCCAACTAAGTCGAAACCCCATTATGAAAAAGGCCAAGGTGTCGTGATAGACTATAGCTCTTGTGTTGGGACATGATTCAAATCTTCATGTTGTTGACATGGAAGACACCTTTTGATAAACTCACAAGCATCATGGTCCACCGTAGGCCAGTAGTACCCTTCTCTTAGAATCCTTTTGGCTAAGGCCATACCATTAGAATGGGCCCCACAAATACCACTATGTACTTCTGCTAATTTACTGTGGGCTTCGGTTTCATCTAAACATCGGAGGAGAGTTCCATCATATCCATGTCAATAAAGTGTATCACCGATAATGGTGTAGTGGGTGGTGCATTGGATAAATGATTTTCGTTTATTTCTTGTGAGGTTAGATGGTAGGGTGTTATCACAAAGATAGGTGTAAATGTATTGGTACCAAGGAGATTTAGGGCCTACAATGTCACATACCCTTTTGCTTTCAGGGATTTCGTATGCGGGGATTAACAATTGTTCTACTAGGAACTTGCATTCGGTACGATCTTTGGGAATATCCAAAAGAGAACCAATAGTGGCCATAGCATCAATAGCTTTATTCTATATCCAGGGGATTTCGTTGAACTAGATGGAGATGAAATATTTCTTGAAGTTGTCCACCATGCATTTGTAGGGTAACAACTTGTCATGTTTTGTGAGGAATTCATCATTAACTTGCTTGATCACCAGTTGAGAGTCACCAAAGACATGTAAGTGTGAGATACGCCATTGAACAACAATCTTAAGGCCTGTGAGGAGAGCTTCATACTCAGCAATATTGTTGGTGCAAGGAAAATCCAATTTGAATGATTTAGGTATATATTCACCTTGGGGGTAACGAGCAATACTCCTAGTTTGGATCCATTGTTAGTGTGGGACCCATCAAAATACAATGTCCATGTGGTGACTTCCGACACTGCAAAGACCCCTTCATCTGGAAACTCTGTTTCTAAAGGATAGGCATCGACCAATGGAGCATCTGCTAATTGATATTCAATAACCTTCCCTTTGATTACTTTGTGATCTACATACTCTATGTCAAATTGAGTAGCATGACCCATTTAGCCATGCACCCTGTTAATTTTTTTCTTGATAACAAATATTTTAGGGGATCAACTTTGGAGATGAGCTTAACTAGATGGTTGAGCATGTAGTGTTTGAGTTTTTGCGAGCTAAAGATGACAGCAAGGTAGGCCTTTTCCATTGGATAATAATTGAGCTCATTACCAACCAAAGTCTTGTTGATATAGTAAACTGCTTGTTCTTTGGAGTATTCATCATGTTGTGCCAATAATGCCCCCAATGATACAGAAGTAGTTGAAATGTAGAGGAGGGGTTTTCCTAGGATAGGTGGCATGAGAATAGGCAAGTGAGCCAAGTATTTTTTAATATGATCAAAACCAAGCTGACATTGTGGGATCCATTTGAATGCAATTTCTTTCTTTAGGAGGTGTGCGAATGACTAACATTTATCAACAAGTTGCACAATGAATCTACGGGTGGACTAGAGATTACCTTGTAAACTTCGTAGTTGTTTCAAAGTATGAGGCAGAGGCATTTCCATGATGGCCTTAACCTTAGCAGAATCAACCTCAATTCCTTTGCAGGAGATGATGAACCCCAAGATTTTCTAGTTGTGACACCGAACACACATTTCTTTGGATTGAGTCATAATTTATACTGTTCTAGGCAATCAAAGATCTTTTTAAGGATGGTCAGGTGCTCTTCTCTTGTTCTAGATTTTCCTAAGAGATCATCAACATAATCTTCCATGATTATGTGGACAAGGTCATGGAGGATAACCGTCATAGGCCACTGGTATGTTGCCCCCACATTTTTAAGGCTGAAAGGCATGAAATTGTAGCAGAATGTACCCCAGGGTGTCATGAAGGCAATCTTATGTTGGTCTTTAGGGGAAATCTTGATTTGATTATATTCGGAGAAACCATTCATGAGAGACAGCATCTCGTGTCCTGCAGTGAGGTCAACCAACATATCAATGTTTGGTAGAGGGAAGTCATCTTTAGGGCAAGCCTTATTAAGGTCTTGGAAGTCTGTGCAAATCCTGATGTCTCCGCTAGGTTTTGTAACTGGGACTATATTGGATATCCAATTGGAGTAGTCAATCGATCAGATGAACCCTACTTCTAATAGCTCTTCCAATTCTTTCTTTACCAAGAGGGCCACTTGAGGGTGCATTTTTCTGAGCTTTTGTTTGATAGGCTTTGCATCAGGGCAGGCATCTAGGTGATGTACCACCAATGTTGGATCAAGGCCAGGCATATCTGAATATGTCTAGGAAAATTTAATGATTCCTTCTTTCAAGATATTGATGATGGTAGAAATTTCTTCTTGTGATAGTGCCTTAGTCACATAAGTGATTTTGGGGTTCTCTTATGTTCCCAGGTTTATGACTTGTGTTTCTTTGATCAGGATAGATGATCGATCGAATAAGTGAGTTTCGACAAGGGGAAGATGAACATCCCCATATTCTAGTGCCTCTTCAAGGTTTTCACTAGTAGATACGTCCTTTGTTTTTACTATTTCTAAGTCACAAAGTGCCTCAGGGAGGTTTTCACTAGGTGACCCCTTTCGATTTTGTTTCTTTTTGTTTTGCGACTAGGGCGCTCATCTTCCCTCAATCCCTTGAGATTCACATACTGATACACTAAGGGAAATGAGTTGGGAGGTGCGGTACCTTGTAGGTCATAATCAATGAGTTCAGGATGTTTGATGGATAATGTGATGGTGCAAATGGATAGGCATTCAAACATGGTAGGGAGGTCAATGTGATCGACGTCATCGTATGCATGTATGATAGACTCCTCCTTTGGGATGTCTTCAAGGAAACTGTTGTCAACACTAACATTGTTAGAAGTTCTAGAGGATGTCATGAGACCCTTCTATTTGGTGTCATAGCCTAAACCCATTTTCTTCAGATGAACAATGACTTCTATTGGTTGCAGTCTTCCTTGTTCTGTCGCACCAAGGCCTCCCCCTAATAGTTGTGTTTTTTGGAAAACTTGGAAATCCAAGGGTAGGCCTCTTGGAAGTACTCTTTCAAGGGGGGAGATGGTTTTGGTTCTTCACAGTACACCCATTGACTAATGTCATCTTCAAGTGTGTCTTATCGCAGTCCAGGAGAGCAAAAATTGTTGGACCCTATAGTTGGAGCTTTAAGGGTGATTGTCTTTTCTTCACTTTGTGGAACAGATGGAGATGGTTTCCCATATGTTCATGGAGAGGGTGGCATGGTTGCCACATTTAGTGTGGTATGCATTTCGTACTCGCCACATCCCTTGTCGATGATCTGGACCTTGGTGATGGTGGAGCCAGGTGCGAATGATGGCATGGATGAAGGGGCAGATGATGAGGTGTTTAGTGTATTGGTGGATGGATGAGAATCAGATGTTTGAGATACCCCCATTTTGACTCTGGGACAATAATGTGAATGCAAAAAGCAAGCTTCTAAGGCACGACAATATTCAAAAGGCTAAGGATCAGCCTGTATGGTGACTTCCATTCCTTGAAATGGGAACTTCAAATATTGATGGTAGGTGGATGGGACAGCTTGGATAGAATAAATCCATGGACAACCAAGGAGGATGTTGTATGGAAGTTCCAGGTCCAGAACATGACACATAGTATACTATACAATGGGGCCCACCTAAATAGGAAGACAAATCGTGCCCTCAAAATCTCTTTCTGCATTGTCATATGCCTTAATAGTGATCACCTGATTATTTAGGTTAGTCTGGGTGTATCCTACCTATTGTATAAACTTTAGTGTATAAATATTTAGGGCCGAACCATTATCTACCAATACCCTCTTCACTTTATGATAGTTCACCCCAACCTTGAGGTGAAGGGGATGATTATGGATTGAGTCCAGGCGTGGCATGTCCTTTTGACTAAAACCTAATTGGTAGGTGGCAGACATATTTACTACCAATGCTTGGAATTCTGTGGGATCAATATTGTTAGGGACCTGGGTGTTTTGTAAGGCTTTATGCAAGATGTCCTGATGTACAAGGGAAGACCTAATAAAATCCAAGATAAAAATCTAAGTTGAAGTCTTGCCCAAGTGGTCAAGGATGTTGTATTATGAACTGATAGATGTTTTTTGGGTAGATGTAGGAGTGACCAAGACCATGATGCGGGTCCGACGGGTGGTGACAACACATTGCGGATCCTTTCCCTTGACGTGTATCATGGATACACGTGGCTCTACTTGTTCGACATATGTGACCACACCTTGATAATTGTATGGCACAATCTTATAGCTGATATTATTTGTGTTGTTATTTTGATTATTGTTATTGTTAGGGACAAGATTGGAATTGGATGTACTGGGACCCTGATTGTGTTTAGGAAAGGCATTTTGGTATATTTGGAGTTGAGCATTGGATGAAGATGCCATGTTAGCATGCACATGGATCTCACCCCGATCTATTAGACCTTCAATGTAAGTCTTAGGCCTTTGACACTTATCCAATGTGTGCCCTTTGATCTTGTGGAATTCACAATATTCATTTTCTTTGAACCAAGTCAGCTTGGGCTTGGACCCATCGAGGGGCTTGGTGATAGGATAAGTAATGGGGTAGTTGGCTTGTAGAAGTTTTTTGAACACAATGCTAAGGGGTTCTCCCAAATGAGTAAATTGGCGTTTGTTCCCCCCTTGGTTATTGTGGTTTGACTGTTGTTGAGGTGCTCCTTGGGGCACGGATATGGCGTTCGGTATTGATTGTTGCTGCTAAGGAGGATATTTTAGTGAGGTGGTGGCTACTTGAACATATTTGGTGTCAGTGACACCATCATTGAAAACATTTTTATTTTTATTCCAATATTAAGGCTTATCCCCAGAGGATTTCTCTTTTTTAGAATTGAAAAGTTTGACTTTCCCTTTAGCAACAAGGGCATGTTCTAGGATGGGACCCTTTTCGATGAGTGCTGCAAAAGTGGTGATGTAGTGGAGACGAAAATTATAAGCCATGTTTGGATGAGAATTTTCGATGAATAATGTAACCATGTGCTTTTCTGACAATGGGGATTTAATCCGATTGGCCAAGGCACACCATCTTTGTAGATAGCTTGTGAAGGTCTCCCCATCACATTGTTTTTCCTTTAGAAGATCAAGTGTGTCAATTTCCTTCTCCAGGTTGAAAGAGAAGTGGGAGATGAATTGCTCTGATAGTTGTGCAGAGATTTTGATAGATCCTTTTTCAAGGCCCATAAACCAGTTAAGGGCAACCCCCTGTAGACTCTTAGGGAAAAGTTGAATAAGATAGTTATCATTATGCATGACCTCTTGGCAATGGGCGCAAAATTCTTGTAAATGGGCTTTGGGGTCCCTAGTTCCCTTATAATTATCGAATTTCAATATCTCAAAATGCTTGGGAAAAGGAACCAAGGAGGTGGAGGGATCAAAAGGATAAGGACATATGTCCTTGAACTTGAATGTTTGTTTTCCCGTTCTGACCTATAGATCCTTCAAGGCTGCTTTTAATTATTCCAAGTCCTTATTTATGGGTGTTGTGGGAGTCAAACTGGGTTGATTGTATGGATAGTATTGTGGGTATGATGAGGATGGCCCCGCCGTGGTTGGATCATAGCTGGGTTGAGCTGGATACGAGTGAGTTTTTTATTATAAGTGGATGATGAGGAATTGTGATGAGTGGGAGCCACTTGTTGGTAAGGTGGTTGTTCTTGATAGTAAGAAGCTTGGGATGGGCCATGCTGTTGTGTAGAATTTTGATAATACAAGGAAGTAGGACCACCTTGCTGATGTGATGATGGTTGTTGGTAATAGGGGATGGAAGGTGCACCCTACTAGTAAGTTTGTTGTTGTTGAAGGTAGGGTGGATAAGATTGATATTATTGCACAATGGTGGGTTGTTGTGTAATGTATGGGGATGGATTCGATGGTTGTTGGTAGGGATGATTATGTGATTGCAGAGGATTGGTGTAAGGAGGCAGTTGGGTCCGCATTTGGTTTTGAGCATTCTGATGAGGATTCACATTGAGGTGGGATGAAGCAGTGTATCTACTGGAAGGATGATAGAGATATTTTGTGCAAATTATTGTGCATTTGTGTAGGGATATGTATGTGTTGTTGTGGACATCATTGTTATGACTATTGTTGGTGAGATGGGTGAGATGAGATGTGTTGTTGCTAGGGGATGGCCATGAAAGCACCATGCGGTGGTTGTTGTGGCTGCGAGGTAGTTTGCACTACTTGATGTGATGGTTGTGTAGGAATGGTATTGTGTTGTTGGGGGGTTGGAATGTTTTGTTGCGGGATAGTGATGGTGTGTTGTGGATGTTGTTGATGTGAGGGTTGAGATGAAGCAACAATGACAACAATATGTTGTGGCAGTGCTTGCAATGTGGTGGATTGGTGCGAATTAACTAGAGGCTATTGAAATGTAGGAGGCAACAAATTGGTAAGTATAGGTGTGCCCCTAGTATTAGGATATGAGGGCAGAAGTGGTGGCACATATGGGATGTATGATGGCATGCCATAGGCATAGGGGTCATTAGGATCGGGTGGTGGGATAGTAGATGTTGTGGTTGGAAGATGGGGATAATCTTGGACTTGATGGATGATGGCATTTCCAAACTCAGGGTGGTACCAGTTGTCCATGGGTGCACTCTCGGGGACATAGGAATTTCTTGGAGTGTTCTGTGAAGTTTTCGGATCGACAAATGTTGGAAGGGAATATTGTGATGCATCAAAGTCAGATGGTGGTTTTACTCCCTTCATGAGTAGGGTGGCAAGGATCTTATCCCCATGTTTGTTGAGGAGATTATCTGTCATTTGGACATTGGTAGGATTACTGATGTATTCATCAATGGTGACTTTGGTTTGGTTGACCATGTTCTTGTCACCGGGTGGTGCGGTATTCTAGATGTCGGTGTTCGATTGGGATGAGGCATCGTTATGGGGATCTAGCGGATTTCTTGGAACGTTATTAGGATTTTGAGGGATATTTAGTTGGGAACCTTGCATCTGTTGATCTGCCATTTGTTTTTCATTTGTGAACGGGTTTGAACATGCACGAATGTGCAAAACTACTAAGTGATCTAAGATGCAACTAAATTTCTAAATGATGATCTAGATGATGATTTGGATTGATATATGAATATTGGATTAAGATTGTTGGATTGGATTGAATGTTGGATCTATTGATAGGATATATGATGAACCAATTGATAATGTACCAATTGATTGGATGATTTGATAAGGATTGAATTTGATTAGATCTGATCAATAAAATAATTGATAGGATTGGATGAAATCGAATTGGAGATCAATTGATTGGATGGTTGAAAGGGTTTCCAAATTGGGTTTAGAGATCACCCTTGGTGACGTAAGGTGTTGATTGATCAAATTAAGGGATGAACCGATGATCATGACACTGAATCCACCTTGAGATGGAAGGGGATTGATAGGGCCGAGGATGATGATCGACTTAGGATGGATAGAAATCCTAAGCAGATGTTCAAGGATGACGATCAGGTTCAAGCACCTAGGTCAATTTGGATAATGACTTTACACGAAGTTTAGAGGATTTCGATTGATACGGGGATGATGGATGTGCAACCTATATGATGATTATGAATGCAACCTATATGATTCATATGACAATATAGATGCTAAGGGATCATGATGTGGGCGAATGTGATGTGTGAACAACGGGACAGTCAACGGGTCTTTCAGACAGTACAAGAGGTTGGATTTTTGAATCATTCTTGGAAATGGGTGTAGTTTTAGGTCAGGGCTGCCCAAACTCTTGTTCGAGGCTGCCCCTCCTAGGCAAGGCTACCCAAACAAGTCAAGGTCACCCAAACAGGTTCCAGGTTCAACTTAGAGCGAAAAGTGGTTAAATGGTATTGATAAATGAACTTCCAGAATGGGTAATTGGATTTGCAGAATGGGAAAAAGACCACTCAAAACGGGTGAACAAATGTAGTAAGTTGTGGAACAACACTCAAAATGGGAAAAAAAGTTCCTGAAACAAGTGAACAGCTTCTCGGAATGAGCGAACAATTGGGTGAAAAAGGGGAATGGTGCTTGGAACGAGCAAACAGATATCCGAAACGAATAGACGGATGGTCAAAATAGGTAAATGGGTACCCTCAAATGAGGGAATAGTACTCATAATCAAAACACAATCTCCCAGAACAGAGTAATGACAAATGAACGAAGGCTGAAAAAGGTTGTTTCGGAGGGCAGGGCCGCCCCTTTAGGTCAAGGCCACCCAAATAGGAGAGACTTCGTGAAATTTTGACTTAAAAGGGATAAACAACAGTTGAAACAAAGGGGAAAGGTCACCCCTTGAGGGAAAGGTCACCCATGTGTACAGGTTTGAACCTAACTTAGTCAAAACTAATGATGGAAAAGGATGGAAAACAAGAAGTAAAAGGCCAAAACTAACTGACAAGTATTGGTTTTTCACAAAAAAAAAACACTTCAAGCAACACAAGCCTAATTTTAGTGTTAAGGTATGAAAAAATGGTCCTCTATCTAGGCTTAACAAGTTTTCTAGTGGCGTCCCAGATATACACATGGTATGTGGGGCACAACCGTGAACACCAATCTGTCTACAAGTGTGAGTCAAGAGAAACCAACGAGATACTGGGAGCTCAGACCAACCCTTCACATCTATCTAGGTATCACCCTATCTTTGACGCTCTGCCAGATATGATGTGATTGGATTGAGGTACAACTTCCCCCCCCCCCCTTTATATACCCCGTCGGTAACACGTGGTTGGAATTGTCCCTTGGGGTGATGAAATCCCCAAGCATGTCCCACTAAAGGAAGAAGACACTAGACGTCTCGGTTGGTCCCCAGGTTCGCACGAAGCGTAAGAGGAGAGCTTTAACACACTAGAATCTTCTATGTAGACTAGACAAGAGTGAGTTGCGATTTCTCATCACCCAGGATCGCCAAAGAGGTGTAAGGGAGGGGATATGTCAACAACCCACTCACAAGCACAACAAGCAGATGTAAATTGACCCTTTAATTAAACTATGTTCCTAGTTTAAAGAAATGAAAGTACTAAACCAATTAAATACAATTTCTCCACCTATAACACACTTGTCAGTAGTTTTGTTTTTTGTCTTTGACAAGTGGATTTTGTCTGTTAGGCATGGTCGCCTCTATATTTTGGGCATGGCTGCCCCTTTATGAACCTGTAGACAAACAGTGATTAGAAACAATGAAAATAACAATATAAATAGTCTGTTGTTTGGGTAAGGCCGCCCCTCCTGGGCAAGGTTGGTCTTTTGTGAACCTGTAGACAAATAGTGATAAAAAATAATAAAAATAATAGTAGAAACAGTGTGTTGTTTGGGCAAGGTCACCCCTCTTGGGCAAGGTCGATCTTTTGTGAACCTGTAAACAAATAGTAATAAGAAATAATGAAAATAATAGTAGAAACACTAGGTTGTTTGGGCAAGGCCTCCCCTCATAGGCAAGGTCGGTCTTCTATGAAACTACAGACAAACAGTGATAAAAAATAATGAAAATAATAGTAGAAGCAGTGTGTTTTTTGGGCAAGGCCGCTCCTCTAGGCAAGGTCGGTCTTTTATGAACCTGCAGATAAATGTGATAAAAAACAATGAAAATAACAACAAAAATAGTATGTTGTTTGGACAGGGCTACCCCTCCTAGGCAAGGCCACCCAAAATTAGGTTAGGGCTGCCCAAATAGTGGGCAAGGTCGCCCCTCTGTGTCAGAATCTACAAAACTTTAAACAATAGAAAATGTTAAAACAAAGGAACCATGACATGGGTCCCACCGAACGTGCCAGAAATGTGAACAGAAGAAATACACTAATCTAAGATGCAAAATAAATTAAAATGAAAGATAAGTCTGAAACACCTAACACCTCAAGATTGGGCTATGTTAAACACAAATAAAAGGAAGATAAAAACTCAACAAGATGATTATACCTTTCTTCATGTTGATCCTTGGTTGGCCCTTTGATGTTTGATAATGTTTTCTCTTTAGATGATATGCTTGTGATGGCAATGGTATTTGGGTGATAAATGAGGGTGGATGGATGCAATAATGGATAGGATGCAAAATGCAAGAGATTTGCAATAATAATGGCTAAAATGGCTAAATGGCTTGAGAACATAAGTTTGACAATGAATGCATCAACTTCCTAAATTAATGAGAAGAGGGGGCTATTTATAGAGGAAATTGAATTCTCTAGAGGATTCAACAGTCAAGATTGAGCCACCATGGCCAAGATGAAGGCTATGGTGAGTTGAGGATTCACAAGCCCTCACATCTTGTCATGTGGTGGGTGAAGTGTCTAAAGGACAAGGTGAGATGACAAATGTACAAATGACATGAAAGAGGCCATGTGGTCCAAAGGTACTTGCAAGTAACTTGGAATGAGAGAGGATCTCCACAAAAAGTAATCCCTTGTCCCTGTTGGGTCTCAAAAAAGCTGGTTGAATGAACCACGAGAGGTTGCCAAACTCTCACTACGTTATTGGTCAACTAACAAGGCCAACCAATATGGTTGAACCCTCTACTCTTAAGGCTCTGCTAGACCTAGGCAGGTGCACCTATATGAACAACACAGATTTTAAATTTATGCTTCCTACTTGATCTAACTATCCACAAATGGCAATTTAACACTGGAGAGATATGATCCTACTTTGGTATAAATTGTATATGCAATATCAAGGTATATGAATTGATATGTTCAATTAAGAGATGTCAAATGAAATGAATAAAACTAATGTAATGTAAATAAGGGAGACTAGTGCCTTATTGGGTAAAAACGAAGTCAAATGAAAACCTCTAATGAATGGTTTCTATCTAGGAGGTTCTCTAATTGTTTGGCATATAACTATGAGTTTACAACTGGTATAAACATGCAAGAATGTACTTGATAAACCCTACTTGAGGCAGAATATCAAATCTAACTATCTGATTCTTCTTACTGATCCAAATGATATTCCCAACTTACTGTAATTGATTGAAAGGAATTTTAATTCTTCTTTAAAGAATCCAATGAACCAAATTACACAGAAACAACAAATGTGCACTGATAAATCCAATATATACTTGATACTTCAATTTAAACAATCAAGAAACATCAGATTGGAGACAATCAGATAATCACAAGAATCCAACAAACAATCGATGCTAGGATGAAATCACCAAATTAACAGTTTTTCATTATCTTCCTTGAAATTCATACATGCAACATAGCCTCCTTGAATATCATCATTTCTGAAAATATAATGCTTACAACAGTATATCCTATTCTAATTCTATCTATTACCACCATCAATTTATCCAACAATGGATATTTATACATTAGTTTGCAAAAGGACGTGCCTTTTCAAAAAAGTTTAAAGCATAAAAAGTTTAACAAATTCACTATTAACTAATTTTTGTTAAGCCACAAATGGACTCCAAACATATGCTCCGTATAATCCTGGCACTCATGAGTGTCAGCATCTCCCAACGCATCGCAGATCACAATCTCCATCATTATCATTCACTCATTCTGCTCAGATGCTTCATCTAATGTCACATCCTCCATAGTGGTTGTTTTCAACATCTCTTGGAGTATTTTTTCACACTCACTTTTCCACGTAGTCACTTCTTTCAGTTTCCCTTCATCATCACATAACTTGGTCAATCTATCTTCGGCAGCCTCTGTCAATCCCTACACATCTCCTTGTAACTCCTTGTTAGGTTTTCAATGGTAGATATCTAAAAGCTAAATGCAGATTTTATCAAATAAACCAGAAGTAAAACACACAGAAAAATAACACAGAGAATTTAACGTGGTTCACCCAATGTGGGCTACATCCACCAAACCGCAGCCATCCAATGATATTATTAACCAGTGCAAAACCCTATTACAATATCGCGAAAAATCGCCTGTTTCTTATAATACTGTAACTCTATCCTAAACCCTTTATAAATTAGGGTTATACAAAATCGGGGATTTTTTCTCTTTTTGTGATTTTTCCCTTTTTCAGTAATTTCGCGAAAAAGCAAGCCAAAAATTTTTCTCGGGGGCTACCGCCCCCGAACCCCTGCCCGGGGCCCGGCCCGGCCCCGGACCCCGGCGAGGATACATGAAGAGTGTACAGTATAGAATGATCAGTCGCCACATACCAACAATCTCCCACTTGGAGACTGATCAAGCTCCACACCTAAACAATGTGCTGACAGCTTTTGCATTCTCCATATGAAATCTCTGCAACACCTTTTTAACATAATCAACCTGAGATAAAAACAATTTTCTATTTTTCCTATCTCTTGTAATCTTCATACCAAGGATTTGTTTTGTTGCCCCCAAATCCTTCATAGCAAATGAATTTGTTAACTGTTGTTTTAACTCCTTTATGTGATCCATGTTAGACCCCACTACAAGCATATCATCAACATATAAACATAAAAATAATGTAGCTATCTTCACCTAGTATCTTAAAATAGACACAATGGTCTGAATTACACCTATTGTAACCTTGCTCGGCCATAAAACTATCAAATTTAAGATACCATTGTCGAGGTGCTTGCTTCAAGCCATATAAGCTTTTCTTCAATCTGCACACTAGTTTCTCCTTACCTTTGACCTCAAATCCTTGTGGTTGTTCCATATAAATTTCCTCTTCCAAATCACCATGGAGAAAGGCAGTTTTAACATCAAGCTGTTCTAAATGCAAATCTTCAACAGCCACAATACTTAACACAGTACGAATAGAGGTCATTTTAACAACTGGAGAAAATATTTCATCAAAATCAATACCTTGTTTCTGTGCAAATCCCTTTACAACTAATCTGGATTTAAATCTTTTCTTACCTCCATCCTCCTCTTTCATCCTATAAACCCATTTGTTTGCTAAAGCCTTTTTACCTGTAGGCAACTTGCATAATTCCCAAGTCTAATTTTTCAGCAAGGAGTCCATTTCTTCTTCCATTCCATGCTCCCACTGAACCTTGGTATCCACCTGCATAGGTTCATGATAACATTTTGGTTCACCAGCATCAGTTAATAGAATAAAGTACAAAGAGGGAGAAAATCTTTCTGGAGGTCTACTTAACCTTGAAGATTGCCTAACATTCACAGGAGTTTGTGGTATTTCTTGTTGCTGTTGTTGCGGAGCATGAGGAACCACTGGAACATTGTTGTTTGTAATATCATCCAGCACTGCATAATCCTGTTCTTTCTTCTCATGCTGCTGCAATAGATCTTTGTACAACATTTTCTCATTGAATATGACATCCCTGCTTCTCACAATTTTCTTATTTTCAAAATCCCAAAGCCTATAACCAAATTCATCTATGCCATATCCAACAAATATACATTTCTTTGATTTTGCATCAAGCTTGGTTCTATTTTTAAAATCTACATGTGCAAATGCTTCACAACCGAAGGTTTTCAGAAAAGAATAACTCACCTTCTTACCTTTCCATGCTTCCTCTAGAATACCACAACCTAAAGGATTAGATGGACCTCTATTAATTAAATAAACAACAGTGTTTACAGCCTCTGCCCACATGTTTAAAGGCAACCCAACATGCAATCTCATAGTCCGTGCACACTCCATTATTGTTCTATTCATGCGCTCAGCCACTCCATTTTCCTATGGAGTCCTTGGAACCGTTTTTTGCCTACGAATACCATTAGAGGAACAATAATCTTTAAACTCTTTGCTGCAATACTCACCACCATTATCAGATCTGAGACATTTCAACTTTTTACCTATCTCATTCTCAACCAAGCTTCTCCATTTTTTAAAAGTTTCAAATACATCAGATTTCTGCCTAATGAAATAAATCCATACCTTCCTAGTTGCATCATCAATGAATGTGACATAATAATGAGAGCCACCAAGAGAAGATACCTGAGCTGGTCCCCATACATCCGTATGCACAAGCTCCAATTTCTCATCTTTCTTTTGTTTCCCATCCTTGAGAAAACTAACTCTCTTTTGTTTTCCATAAACACAACTTTCACAAAAATCCATATTAACACATTTTAGACCTAGTAACACATTCTTTGAATGAAGTACTTTCATACCTTTTGCACTCATATGCCCAAGTCTTTTATGCCATAGTGCTGATTCAGAATTCGCAGCAACTATCTGATTTTCTTCCTGCTGAACTACAGCAACTGTTCCTGAACATTGATTTTTATCTGCAATAGCTAAAGTAGAAGGAACAGTATGACCTGTACAAAGATATAAGGTGCCTACTTTTGCACCTTTTGCTACTACTAAGGCACCTTTGGTAACCTTCCAATTTTTATCACTAAATGTAACAACACAACCTTCATCATCTAGTTGCCCTGCAGAAATTAAATTTCTTTTTAGCTTTGGAACGTGCCTTACCTCATGTAGTAGCCAATGATTCCCATTCTACAACTTGATCTTGATTCTTCCCTTTCCAACAATCTGACAGGGTTCATTATCTCCCAAATAAACTAGCCCAAAATCCCCTTGGACATAATCAAGAAAATAATTTCTATGGGGCGTAGCATGAAATGAAGCCCCTGAATCTAACACCCAAGAATCATCAGCATTATCAAGAGAAAGAATCAAAGCATCCTCATCAGATTTATTACTTACCATATTTTCCTCTTTATTTCCTTCCTATTTGTCTCCTTTATTTTTTCGAGACCAACAATCTTTCTTTACATGCCCTGGCTTACCACAGTACCAGCAATCCCTCTTGTCTCTAGATTGGGACCTTTTGTCCCTTGATTTTCCTCATGACTTCCCACGACTCCCAAAATTGTTTCGTCTCTCATTTGTTCTACCTCTGCTTTTTGCATTCAAAACACTGCCTAATGTGGATGTTCCACCTGAGCTTTTCCTATGAATTTCCTCACTCAAAATAACACCAACAACATCATCAAATTTCAATGTATTTGAACCAAAAACAGAATTGCTAACCACCATTACCAAGCTATTCCAGCTTTCAGGCAAAGAACACGAAATCAAAAGAGCCCTAACTTCTTCATCAAAGTTAACTTTTACAGAAGTTAATTGACTGGTAACCGTATTAAATTCATTCAAATGATCAGTAACTGATCCACCTTCTACCATTTTCATATTAAATAAACGCTTCATAAGAAATACCTTGTTTGAAGCGGAAGGCTTTTCATATAACTTTGCTAGGGTTTCCATCAACTCTAGAGTTGTCTTTGCTGTTGTAATATTGAACGCCACCGATTGTGCCAGGCATAAGCGAATACTGCCAAGTGCCTTTCTGTCCAAAATATCCCAGTCCTCATCCATCATTGTTGTGGGTTTCTTGGTTTTCCCTTCCAATGGCCACCATAAATCCTTCTGATAGAGATAGTCCTCCATCTGCATCTTCAATAATTGATAGTTCTGCCCATTGAACTTATCAACCTTCATCTTACCCTCGTCTGCCAATGCTCCCACTTAACTGTGAGACTCCCACTCAACTGCGAGACTTTCCTGCAAATGATAATCGAAAACAACTCGCTCTGATACCACTTGTTAGGTTTTCAATGGTAGATATCTAAAAGCTAAATGCGGATTTTATCAAATAAACAAGAAGTAAAACACATAGAAAAATAACACAGAGAATTTAACGTGGTTCACCCAATGTGGGCTACATCCACCAAACCGTAGCCATCCAATGATATTATTAACCAGTGCAAAACCCTATTACAATATCACGAAAAATCGCTTGTTTCTTATAATACTGTAACTCTATCCTAAACCCTTTATAAATTAGGGTTATACAAAATTGGGGTTTTTTTCCCTTTTTGTGATTTTTCCCTTTTTCAGTAATTTGTACAGTATACATGAAGAGTGTACAGTATAGAATGATCAGTCGCCACATACCAACACTCCTCAAAGAAATCCTTGTGCCTATCCATGATACAATTAGCATTTTCAATCTTTGTACTACTAGGAGTATCCTTTTGCTCTAATTCCTCGATTTTTTCCCAGATTCTGCTATCCACTCTCCTATGCTCCTTTATTGCATCCATGTATTGTGAATGTTTTCCCCAAAGTTTATTTAACCAAGTGGTTAAACAACCTACCTTCTTTTGATTATTGCAGCAAGTGCATCCAGTTTCCCTTGAGAGTATGCAATTGATCCTTCCCAATGGTCCTTTTTCTGTGAAATCTCACCTTGGGTGAGCATCTTTGTTGGCACTGTTACAGCACCTACCAAGTCTTTTAGGCGTTCATTCTCTCTCAACATCCTCTCATTATTGGTTTTATACATCTCCCTCTCTTTGATCAATGCTTGGATTTGGGCTTTATTCAACTTGGCTATATTTATCCCAATGTCTGTAGTTGCAATAGGATCAACCTCCCCAGCCTTCAAGGTCATGACATGTCTGAATGCCTTCTCAGTATCAATAACAATTGATTTCTTGTGAGGAGGATACAAGGCCCAAATCATCAATGTTTCATCATCAGGATTGTATCTTGATCCTGTTTATACCTCTGTCGCCTTCTCTATGCCGAGCTTGTGGGTAGCATTGTTATCCTTTAAGAAACTATCAAACACTAATGCAGAGTTTATATCCAAACCTGGGAAAATCATAACACCTACCTTTTCTAGTATCTCCCTTCCCTTTTTAGGGGTCATGTTAGTCATCTCTTTGTCTACCTCATCCTTTAAGTTTTTTAACAGTTGGTCTTCATTTCTTGGAGTGACATTGTCAACCAATCCCCTTATCTCTTTCCCTTTTTGCTTATATAAAAATGTTTTAAACTCCGAGGTCTTTATAAACTCATCATTTGATATAAAAGACCTATAGTCTTCATGTCTTGTATCTACGTCCATAGTTTCCTCAACATCTATTTCTCTGGAAACATAGGCATAATCCTGAGTCTTCATTCTTGATACCTTCCTAGATGAGCTTTGTGGCTTGTCAACTTCTGATATCCCTTTAATGGAAGATAACAACTCAACATCCACCAACTCCTGATCATGTTTCTCAATCACAATTTCAACTTCCTCTGCCTCCAAGTTTCTGATTATGTCATCAGATTTATAGGGCACATGCTGGTACCCTCCAAAGTTTATTTTTTGTCTGGCAGAGTGGATATATCCCTCTGGATCAAAGTTTTTTCTTGTTGGTGCTCTTCTCATGTTGTAGTACAATAATTTATCCAAAATCAGATTGTAACCCTCCTTGGCTAATATAGTAAATTCACTAAAACACAATGTATTGGGCATAAAGGCTTGTTTCCCATATGAAGTTAAGTTCATAACACTAGAGAAATCTAGTTGCCTAACAATTTCTAGGTATGCAATTCTATCTGGGATAGTTCTAGGGAGAATGAATGGTGTATCCTCAAAACCATAAACCCTAATCATTGTGGCATTCTCTAAGCAATACCAATCCCCATAGTTGTGGTTGAATGGTCCATTATAATCTCTAGGCCTAAGAAACATTTTTACTTCTTCAGATAAAGAGTAATCACAAGGATGATTGAAAAATCGATACAAGGGTTTCACAAAGAATTCTTCAAAATGCAGGAAATTTGAATTGGAAAACCTGCTGTCCCAAACAGCAGTCCATAATTAAACAGGCAATGGCCTACCTTCCTTGTTAGATTGTGAAATCCTCAGCTCCTGGGGCCATAATCCTAACTCTTGTCCAAAATACAACACTAAGTGCATCAGCAGTGAATAATTCCTGAGGTGGAGAACAGAAGCACCATTCTTTATCGCCATCAAACCTGCATCCAACTCCTTAAAAACATGTGCAGCGTAATCAAATGATCTGGAATTGTGATACTGAATGTTTGCAACAATCGCCATGGGCACAACTGCCATATGCTTAGGTACCTCCATCCCTAATACTTGTCCCACTGAATAGTAAGTATATTTCAGGTAAGGTTCGAAGAGATCTACATGAAAGGGTGGTCCCTCATTGTCTTCCATTCGAGTAGGTTTTCCATGACACTTAATTCTATGTAGAGGTAACCTCCACCCTTTATAAATGGTGTCCATCCTTCTGAACTCATTATCGAGCTCCTCACTTACTACTTTCTCACTGCATATTCTCTCCATCCTGAAAACCTCAGCAATCGCATTCTCAGATACATGTATCAATGGATTCCCTGACAAATCACATATTGCTTTCTTTTTCGACTCATAATGTCCATCCAGTAATTTTACTAGTTCAACATCAATAAAAACATAAGGGCACACCAATTTCCCTAAATTTAGCCTCCATGGATTGCATACTGGCTCAAAGCAATTTCTCCTGTGATAATGGAAATTCAATAACTCATAGCCTCTAATCAGAGTCCAAACATCCCCTATAAATTTGCATTTGTCGTCCAATTTGTCAACTTCTGCTTTGAGCTATGTAGAATGCCTAGGTTTAGGCCCAGAACTAGGCAACTGGTCTATGAGGTCTTGATTTAGTTTCCTTTCAGCGCCCTCTGGTTGCAATTCATTCTTTTTCTTTTTTTCTTTTGATTGGCTACCCTCCCCGGGTTTTCTTCCTTTTAGTTTTCCTGAACTAGTGCCTTCCATATTCAATTTTTTATGAATTCTGAGAGGATGAGAAACTTACTGTAACTTTCTTGCAAATCCAAACCATGTGAATGCCTTAATTGCTCTACTGGTTCCCTTGCTCTCCTTCGCTTTTAATTCCATGAGACAATGATTTCAATTGAGCATACCTTGATATGCAAAATCTTCTACACTTCGTGGCACCATTAATGTCTTTACTGAGACATGAATGCTGCAAGTTTTTCAAAATTCTCACTATTACATCAGGGCTCATATCGGCAATACATTTCAAATCTCTAGCCGATCCGTTTGTTCAACGTTCACCCATCCGCTAAGATGTCTTGCAGTTTCTCCGACATCACAAGTCTCCTTGATAGTTTCTTTCCTTTTTCCTTTTATATCGCCATGACCTTCATTGAAGCAACTATCACCTAAACTTAATGAATTGGGCCAAGGGTTCTTCACCTTACTCCGAAAGCTTTTTGTCTTACTGAGATGTTTGCTTTGTTAACTTATGTCGCCAAGACCAAGAAATTGTTTTGTCAATAGAAAAATACTCACCGTGATGTCTCTTAGATCTCCCCGCGGTGACATGTCTTATCGATACGCCTTTTCTTCGGCAAGACAATGCACATCATCTTCTCGAAACCCTTTATCTCCGCGTGCTTAGTTTTGTCGGTGTAACCCAAGGGGTCATTAATAATTTCTGAACTCTCCCGGGCATCATTTGTCTCACCGAGTGAGTCCTCCCTTTGCTTTATCGGCAAGACCAATAGCGCTTCGGGAAATGTTTTGAAATGTCTCTCCAATGACCAAAGTCTCTTTGATAGACTTTACTTTTCTCCAATCGGCAAAAGGTAACTTAGCTCGATATGACCTTACATCGCCACGCTGATACCTTTTCTCTTGCCGATAAGAAATACAAACCCACATTCCTTTGGTATATAATTTTATCGATGTGACCCTTCTGATGTCCTACCGATATACTGAGGATGTGTATATTATCATCAATGAGACCTACATCAACTTATGCCGATATTTTTATATGTTAAAGTTTTAATGCCATATGAATTTTATGGGGCTTTATGACAAAATTTAAATTGGATTTAGGTAAAAGATGGTATGTAAGGATTTTTATGTCTGTATTATGAACCTTTTGGGAGACTAATAATCATGAAGGGTGAATGAAATTGCCAAAATTTCACAGTTCCAATAGTGGCTCCATCTGGGGATGAATGATTATGAGATCATTGCAAGGATCCATATCTCTAGGAGAGTAGACCAAACATTATGGATGAGAGCAAGTGGAGATGGAAAATGATCCTAAACTACTGTACATGGAAAAAGATCAAATAAGGATTTCCAGGATTGTCCATGTACTAGTAATTTCCTATATCCTTTACTTCCTATAATACTATGCATGGAAATTTTTATGAGAATTTTTTCTTCAAAAGTTGTCCATGCACTGGAAACCCTTGATCCTCTATGACTTTTAAGAGAAAAAGTTTTTTAGAAATTGCCCATGTACAGGCAACTCCTGTTCTTCACCACTCATATTTTGTAAATAATATGAATCCACTCCTTGCTTGCCAATAATAACAAAAGGTCCTAACCACAGTGCCTCAAATTTTCCATGTTTTCCCTTCTCTTTGCACCTAGCATTCCACATCAATACCAGATCATCCTTTTCAAATTTTCTATTTTTTTCTTTTTTTTAAAACAAATATTTCATTTGTGCTTGCAATTTCATGTTTTCGTTTTGAGCTATTCTCCTTATTTCATCAAGTTCTGCAAGTTGCTCCATTCTCTCCTCCATTGGTTCAGGAACATCTATATCTTCTTGAAGGATAAATTTGTAAACTGGCAATAAATTTTGCAAAGGCATCCTAACTTGTGTTCCATAGACTAATTCATATGGGGATTTCCCAATTTCCTTTTTGATAGTAATTATGTCTACCCATACAACCAATCTTAACTTTGAATCCCAAGATTTTTTGTTCTTACCGAGCATCCTTTTTATAATTTTTAAAAGACTCTTGTTGCTAGATTATGCCTGACCATTAGCTTGTGGATGATATGGGGTAGAATAAGAAACATTGATGCCATATGTCTTACAAAACTCTTTGAACTCATCAGACCTGAAACACATGCCATTATCTATAATCACTCTCAATGGTGTACCGAATCTAGTAATAATGTTATCCATTAAAAATTTGATCACAACTTTACTTGTTGCTTGCTTGGTTGGGACTGCCTCCACCCATTTTTTGAAGTAATCAGTGGCCACTAGTATCCACCTATGTCCTCCACTCGACTTCTCTTGTATTTCTCCAATGAAATCAATCCCCCATTGGTGAAAAGGGGCTTCAACCTGCATAGGTCTGAGTGGTAGAGCTCCCTCATACTTCATTTTCCCTGAGAAATTTTGGCATGCATCACACTTCCTTACATATGAAAATGAATCATTGAAAACTTTTGGCCAGTAATAACCTACCTTGAGGATTTTATGTGCAGTTTTCTTTGCTAAATAATGTCCTCCACAGACTCCTTCGTACATTTCTTTTAGAACATGATTAGCTTTTGATTCATCCAAACACAATAGCAACATTTCATCTCTGTTTTTCCAGAATAGATCTCCTTCTATAAATACATATTTAGAAGCCTACAATTTTAAAGTTCTTTTCTGGTTATCACTGAGTCCTTCTGGGCATTTTGTGTTCCTAAGGTAATCATGATGTCTGTGTACTAGGGTGTATGCTCAATACTTGCAATTGCATTTCCTGCTCCTTGTACATTGCAAATTTGATTTGCCTCAATGTTTGTTTCTTCCATTAATTTGGCCAATCCTTGGCCTCTTATCAATTTATTAATCTTTATTTCCATATCAAATTCCTGAATTTTGTTAATCCACTTGCACCTTTTCCCTGTCACTTCTGATTGTCTCAAGATGTCTTTGACTACTGCATGAGGAACATATGCAATTACTTTGGCTCCAACAAGATACGACCTGAAATATTTTACGGCCTTTACCAGTGCAAAGGCTTGTTTTTCCATTATGTCATACTTCAATTCCGATCCTTGTAAAGATTTACTAAATAAAGATACAGGTTGCTCATGACCATCCTCATTTTTCTGTAACATGACAACAGCTATTGTATGTAGGGAAGCAAATGAAAATATCTGAAAAGGTTTTGTGAAATCAGGAGACTTGAGGACAAGGGCTTCCTTAATGGCTCTTTTAATGGATACAAAGGCTTCTAATGCTTCTAGGGTACATTCAATATTTTGTCCTTTCTTTAACATTTTTGATATAGGTTTGACAATCTCAACAAAGTTGGACACAAACCTCTTAACAAAATTATTCTACCCAATGAATGACTAGATGGCTTTCACATTTTTAGGGATAGGAACCTTATCAATAGCCTCAAATCTCTCAGGATCTATCCTAACTCCCTCTTTTGATACAATGTGTCCTAAGAGCTTTCCCTCTGTAATAGCAAAATGAAATTTCTTAGGATTCAAACTAATGCCATATTCTAAAGCTTTAATGAATATTTTTTCAAGGTGCCCTATATGATCTTCAGCCCTTTTTGAGTAAGTCATGAGGTCATCTTGATACGCCACCATTATAGCATTGATCAGTTCAGCAAATGCTAAGTCCATAGCCCTTTGAAAGGTTGTTCCCGGATTAGTGAGACCAAAAGGCATTCTCACATATACATACGTTCCCCATGGGGTTGTGAAAGTTGTTTTGTACTGCTCACATTCCTTGACCTTAACCTGGTTGCAACCAGAAAAAACATCCATCATAGACAACAACTTACACCCAGTTACCTTATGCAGTATAGCTTCCATGTTAGGCAGTGGGTAGTTATCTTTAAGAGATACTACATTCAAATTTCTGAAATCTACACACAATCTTATATCTCCATTTTTCTTTCTAACAGGAACAAGGTTTGACACCCATGTTGAGTGCCTCACAGGTTTGATGATACCTCCATCTCTATGCTTGGTCAATTCTTCCTGCTTTTTTGGTTCCAGAGTGGGGTTAATGGGCCTTTGTTTTTGTCTAAATGGCTTTGCATCTGTTTTCAATGGAATTTCATGCTGAAATAAATCCTCCCTATATGCCTTGAGGTCTTCATAAGACCATGCGAACACATGTTTATACTTTCTTAACAATGAAATCAGAAATGGACAGTGGGACTTATCTTTTTTCCAATATATACCTTCCTTAGTGACAATTCGGTCCCCAAGTTTACTTCTTCAATATCTTTCCTTTTGACTGGAGTTTGTTTCATAAGGGATTGATCACTTCCATCCTATACTCTTTCCAATGCTACCAACCCCTTGGGAAGTTTATTAGTCTTAAGTTGCGAGACCTTATTTCCAAATACTGTCTCTTCTCCATTTATTTCTTCCACAAAGGCATTGAAATCAATTTCCTGAGCCTCATACTGGTCTATACATTGAAGGAATTTCAAAAGGTCAGTGTCATCATTCAAAACCTACCAACTATATACATTGTCGGGTACTGCAGGTCTTGTTTTGAATTCCACTTGGTACATTCCTACTAATGTGATATCATCTTGTTTTAATGCTATATTTGCCAAGAAATATGCCATTATGTTTTTTGATCTATCCATCCAATCAATGGAAAAAGCATCAAATAGTTCAATTGTATCCCATATTGCATTTCTGTATTGTTTCAATCTTTTATTTTTTGCTACATATTTTGATTTGATCTAGGATTCAACTAGTTCCAAATCTCCAAAAACTATTAAGATTTTGATCCTGTGTTCAACTGCTAAATTCAATCCAATCAACAAAGCTTCATATTCTACTACATTATTTGTACATTCAAATGCTAACAAAAATGAATATCTATAAGTTGAATCATCAGGAGATATAAAAACTATACCAGCTCCATTACCCTCTTGGCTGCAGGCTCCATCAAAGTACATTTTCCATATTCCTTGTTGATTTTCAGAAATATTTTGATCAATTGGATCTTTGCTTTCCAACTCAGGTTGAGATAGTTCCACTCTAAAACTTCCCAAATCAACATCACAGAAGCAATTCAGTGGCTCTTGAGGAGCATATTCAACAATTTGATTCACTCTAGGTTCTCTATACAATTTTACCTCTTCTCCATTCACTAGTATGGTGGCATATGATAGGTCAAACTGTACATTTCCTCCTACTATAGCAGTCCACTGTCTTGATAGAAGCATCCCAAACTGGGGAGGTGTGTCAATTACAGTTATGTCAATAGTGTAAGTGGCTTGTGGGTAAGTTGCTAACCTTACTTCCACTTTTTTCATGATTCCCACAACCGGGATAGGCCTGCTATCCATGGCGTAGCATTTACCTCCTTCCACCTCTATCCATAAACCAAGCTGCTTCATTACCCCCACTAGCATGATATTCATAGAAGCACCTGAGTCTATCATGCAATTTCTTACTAGTTTTTCGCTTATGAGTAAAGTGGTGAAAAATGGGTCAATTTGTGGTGTGTTCATTAGGTAGGCCTCTGGGATTTTTACCTCCTTCCTTTTATTATTCATCTCAGATACCTCTTTGTTTTCAGGGCTTATATTTTGATTTCCATTAAAAATTAATTGTATGGGACTTTCCCTATATTCCTTGATTTTCATCATTTCAATTAATGGTACAGACATTTTCAATTGAGATAAAGCTTGTATAAAATCAAAGGATGTACCTTCAGTTTTGATTGCCTTTTTAGATTCAGTGCATTCTCCTTTTTTTTCTTCCTTTTCCCTTTTGGATGTTTGATCTGGTTTTTACTTCTCAATGGGATATTTCTTACTTTCCTCCTTAGGGGATCCTTTCTGTTCTCTTTTGTCTAATTGTTTATCATCAGTTCCTTTTGGCGTCTCATTTGATGCCTTTTTATTTTTTATAAATATCCCCCTTGGGACACCCTCATCTCTATTCACCATTCTGTTTCTCAAACAATATTTGCTTCTTGCATCCTCCACTGCTGCAATCGTCAATATTTTAATCTCTTCTTCACTTGGTCTTCTTATATTGCATCTATTAGTCTGACTTGATGCAACAAGGGGGTCTTGCTCATTATCATTTTCTTCATGATCTGAGAAAACATGTTGCTCTGCCATGTGAACATTGTATTTTTGGTGATCCACATTGTATTCATATCCTTCCTCTTCTGAAGATGCATACTCTTGCTCCAAAGGGTTAAGAGTGTGGGAAGTTAGGTAGACATTCTGGTCTTCACCACCATCATCCTCCTGTGTGTCTTCCTTCGGTATTGACTAGGCTGTTACACAATGTTCATGGGTGTGGTGCATAACAGACTGAACACCAGGGACTTTTATCTACCATGTATGCCCCTTTTCTTTTTAATGGATTTGGTGTTTTTTTATTTCTCGACCTATCATTTACCAGCTTCCCATCTTTCCAATTGGTATTATAAGGCATGTCATGTAGCCTTGGTCTTTCATTCCTATATGTGTTCTCTTGTTTTTTTGGGGGAATTTATTGAGGAACCCTAGGGTTTTCCCTTTTAGAAAACATCCTTGCAACTTTCCTATTATTTTCAATGGTTAAGGCTATCTTTTGGGCCTCAACCAGATTCCTAGGACCTCTGTTTCTCAATTCATATCCTATCTTGGGGTCAAAGGACTTCAAATAGATACTCAATGCAATAGGATCAGCCAACTTGGATGCCTGAGGTATTTTATTGTGTAATTTAACAAACCTTTGGTTAAAATCAAAGGCTGACTCATTTTGATGTTTTTGAATTGTCACCAACTTATGTAAGGCAAAATATGATGCACACTGATTTCCATATTGTTGAAGAAATTATTCATGGAACACCTGAATGGAGTAGATGGATGTAGTTGGTAAACTGTTAAACCAGTCTCTAGCATCCTCAATCAATGACATCATAAATAGTCTCATTTGTACATCCTCATACTACATGTCTAAGTCCTGAATGACTGCCTTAAAATTTCTCAAATGTTCATCAGCTGTAACTGCATTACTTCCTGTGAATTTAGGGACTAAGTTCCTCCAATTTTTGTCCAAGGGGTATGGATAGATTTCAAACCCAGCAAGATCAAATTGTCTAATCATAGTTGTGCATTATGGGGGGGATTTTGAAAATTCTAGTGCTGGTAGAGTGGGTTGTTGTTTGCCATATATTCTGGGCCTTGTGGGGGTGCATATTGTTGATGAGGAGGTGGTTGAATATTTTGGTGTTGTGATGGAGCATTTGTGTTTCTATATTGATTTCTAGGCTGATTTCGATGGGCTTGAGGGGAACTCAATGGCTTCATATTGTTGCTTTTACGGGGGGTGTATATTTGGATGATTCAGTCACTGATGTTTTGATTTGAGCTTTGTGTAACTTCATCTTTCTCAATTCTTCCATTGCTTGAAGTTGTTGCTTATACTCTACCCTTAATCTTTATGCATGTTGCCTCATTTTCTCCCATTGTGTATCTTCTTCATCTCGTGTCATAAGTTCATGATTTTCTTCAAATGTCTCATCATACTCAAGACCTCCCTCATAGAGTGTTGCTCCTTGTTCATCTTCATATTCTCTTCTTTTTCTAGCTTCGAACTTAGCCATGTGCTCATCAGCTTTCCCAAGGTCTATTGGGTGGGAAGGATTTCTCCTTCCCTCAGGAGTGTGGATCTCTTTAGATGGGCTCTCTTCGTTTGCAAGCGTATCATATGAACTATGCATTTCCAACAATAAATTTGATGCTTTTTTTTGTTGTTGTGTCCAAGTTGTTAAACACTTTCTTGCCTTGATTGTTTTTATAGTTTGACTTTCCTTTATTATGAAGACCCTCCCCCTCTTTTTCAAAATATCTCGTTCCTTGCATGTTATGAGAAACTTTCATGGTCTGAACTCTAGGTTGATTCCTTTCTGATTTGTATCTTATTGTATCAGTCTCAATTTTTTATTCATTCAGAGTCGCCACCCACTTTTTTCTAAAAGTGAGAAAAGATGTTGTGGTTATCTTACCCAGCAGAGTCGATTTCTTTCAAATTTCAATTATGGTTTTCTTTAGTGACTTTATATGGAAAGGTTGTCTACTACCAAACAATTCTCTAGCACTTTCCCCAACGGAGTCGCCAATTTGTTGGGTCTCAAAAACGCTGGTTGAATGAACCACGAGAGGTTACAAAACTCTCACTACATTATTGGTCAACTAACAAGGCCAACCAATATGGTTGAACCCTCTACTCTTAAGGCTCTGCTAGACCTAGGCGGGTGCACCTATATGAACAACACATATTTTGAATTTATGCTTCCTACTTGATCTAACTATCCACAAATGGCAATTTAATAGTGGAGAGATATGATCCTACTTTGGTATAAATTGTATATGCAATATCAAGGTATATGAATTGATATGTTCAATTAAGAGATGTCAAATGAAATGAATAAAACTAATGTAATGTAAATAAGGGAGACTAGTGCCTTATTGGGTAAAAATGGAGTCAAATGAAAACCTCTAATGAATGGTTTCTATCTAGTAGGTTCTCTAATTGTTTGGCATATAACTCTGAGTTTACAACTGGTATAAACATGCAAGAATGTACTTGATAAACCCTATTTGAGGCAGAATATCAAACCTAACTATCTGATTCTTCTTACTGATCCAAATGACATTCCCAGATTACGGTAATTGATTGAAAGGAATTTTAATTCTTCTTTAAAGAATCCAATGAACCAAATTACATAGAAACAACAAATGTGCACTGATAAATCGAATATATACTTGATACTTCAATTTAAACAATCAAGAAACATTAGATTGGAGACAATCAGATAATCACAAGAATCCAACAAACAATCGATGCCAGGATGAAATCACCAAATTAACAATTTTTCATTATCTTCCTTGAAATTCATACATGCAACATAGCCTCCTTGAATATCATCATTTCTAAAAATATAATGCTTACAAAAGTATATCCTATTCTAATTCTATCTATTACCACCATCAATTTATCCTACAATGGATATTTATACATCAGTTTGCAAAAGGACGTGCCTTTTCAAAAAAGTTTAAAGCATAAAAAGTTTAACAAATTCACTATTAACTAATTTTTGTTAAGCCACAAATGGACTGCAAACATATGCTCCATATAATCCTGGCGCTCATGAGTGTCAGCATCTCCCAATGCATCGCGGATCACAATCTCCATCATTATCATTCACTCATTCTGCTCACATTCTTCATCCAATGTCACATCCTCCATAGTGGTTGTCTTCAACATCTCTTGGAGTATTGTTTCGCACTCACTTTTCCACATAGTCACTTCTTTAAGTTTCCCTTCATCATCACATAACTTGGTCAATCTGTCTTCGGCAGCCTCTGTCAATCCCTACACATCTCCTTGTAACTCCTCAAAGAAAACCCTGTGCCTATCCATGATACAATTAGCATTTTCAATCTCTGTACTACTAGGAGTATCCTTTTGCTCTAATTCCTCAATTTTTTCCTGGATTCTACTATCCACTCTCCTGTGCTCCTTTATTGCATCCACGTATTGTGAATGTTTTTCCCAGAGTTTATTTAACCAAGTGGTTAAAACAACCTACCTTCTTTTGATTATTGCAGCAAGTATATCCAGTTTCCCTTGAGAGTATGTAGTTGATCCTTCCCAACGGTCCTTTTTCTGTGAACTCTCACCTTGGGTGAGCATCTTTGTTGGCTCTGTTACAACACCTACCAAGTCTTTTAAGCATTCATTCTCTCTCAACATCCTCTCATTATTGGTTTTATACATCTCCCTCTCTCTGATCAATGCTTGGATTTGGGCTTTATTCAACTTGGCTATATTTATCCCAATGTCTGCAGTTGCAACAGGATCAACCTCCCCAGCCTTCAAGGTCATGACATGTTTGAATGCCTTCTCAGTATCAATAACAATTGATTTCTTGTGAGGAGGATACAAGGCCCAAATCATCAATGTTTCATCATCAGGATTGTATCTTTATCCTGTTTATACCTCTGTCACCTTCTCTATGCAAAGCTTGTGGGTAGCATTATTATCCTTTAAGAAACTATCAAACACTAATGTAGAGTTTAGATCCAAACCTGGGAAAATCATAACACCTGCCTTTTCTAGCGTCTCCCTTCCCTTTTCAGGGGTCACATTAGTCATCTCTTTGTCTACCTCATCCTTTAAGTTTTTTAACAGTTGGTCTTCATTTCCTGGAGTGATATTGTCAACCAGTCCCCTTATCTATTTCCCTTTTTGCTTATATAAAAATGTTTTAAACTCTGAGGTCTTTATAAATTCATCATTTGATATAAAAAACCTATAGTCTTCATGTCTTGTATCTACGTCCATAGTTTCCTCAACATTTGTTTCTCTCACAGCATAGGCATAATCTTGAGTCTCCATTCTTGATACCTTCCCAGATGAGCTTTGTGGCCTGCCAACTTCTAATATCCCTTTAATGGAAGATAACAACTCAGCATCCACCAACTCCTAATCATGTTTCTCAATCACAATTTCAGCTTCCTCTGCCTCTAGGTTTCTGATTATATCATCAGATTTATAGGGCACATGCCGGTACCCTCCAAAGTTTATTTTTGTCTGGCATAGTGGATATATCCCTCTAGATCAAAGTTTTTTCTTGTTGGTGCTCTTCTCATGTTGTAGTGCAATAATTTATCCAAAATCATATTGTAACCCTCCTTGGCTAATACAATAAAATCACTAAAACATAATGTACTGGGCATAAAGGCATGTTTCCCATATGAAGTTAAGTTCATAACACTAGAGAAATCTATTTGCCTAACAATTTCTAGGTATGCAATTCTATCTGGGATAGTTCTAGGCAGAATGAATGGTGTATCCTCAAAACCATAAACCCTAATCATTGTGGCATTCTCTAAGCAATACCAATCCCCCTAGTTGTGGTTCAATGGTCCCTTATAATCTCTAGGCCTAAGAAACCTTTTTAATTCTTCAGATAAAGAATAATCACAAGGATGATTGAAAAATTGATACAAGGGTTTCACAAAGAATTCTTCAAAATACAGGAAATTTGAATTGGCAAAGCTGTTGTCCCAAATAGCAGTCCATAATTGAATAGGAAATGGCGTACCTTCCTTGTCAGATTGTGAAATCCTCAACTCCTGGGGCCATAATCCTAACTCTTGTCCAAAATACAACACTAAGTGCATCAACAGTGAATAATTCCTGAGGTGGAGAATAGAAGCACCATTATTTATCGCCATCAAACCTACATCCAACTCCTTAAAAGCATGTGCAGCGTAATCAAATGATCTGGAATTGTGATACTGAATGTCTGTAGCAATCACCATGGGCACAGCCACCATATGCTTAGATACCTCCATCCCTAATACTTGTCCCACTGAATAGTAAGTATATTTCAGGTAAGGTTCGAAGAGATCTACATGAAAGGGTGGTCCCTCACTGTCTTCCATTCGAGGTTTTCCATGACACTTAATTCTATGCAGAAGTAACCTCCACCCTTTATAAATGGTGTCCATCCTTTTGAACTCATTATCGAGCTCCTCACTTACTACTTTCTCACTGCATATTCCCTCGATCCTGAAAACCTCAACAATCGCATTCTTAGATACATGTATCAATGGATTCCCTGACAAATCACATATAGCTTTCTTTTTCGACTCATAATGTCCATCCAGCAATTTTACTAGTTCAACATCAATAAAAACATAAGGTCACACCAATTTCCCTAAATTTAGCCTCCATGGATTGCATATTGGCTCAAAGTGATTTCTCCTGTGATAATGGAAATTCAATAACTCATAGCCTCTAATCGGAGTCCAAACATCCCCTATAAATTTGCATTTGTCGTCCAATTTGTCAACTTCTACTTTGAGCTACGTAGAACACCTAGGTTTAGGCCCAGAACCAGGTAACTGGTCTATGAGTTCTTGATTTAGTTTCCTTTCAGTGCCCTCTGGTTGCAATTCGTTCTTTTGCTTTTTTTCTTTTGATTGGCTACCCTCCCCAAGTTTTCTTCCTTTTAGTTTTCCTAAACTAGTGCCTTCCATATTCAAATTTTTATGAATTCTGAGAGGATGAGAAACTTACTATAACTTTCTTGCAAATCCAAACCATGTGAATGCCTTAATTGCTCTACTGGTTCCCTTGCTCTCCTTCGCTTTTAATTCCATGAGACAATGATTTCAATTGAGCATACCCTGATATGCAAAATCTTCTACACTTCGTGGCACCATTAATGTCTTTATTGAGACATGAATGCTGCAAGTTTTTCAAAATTCTCTCTATTACATCAGGGCTCATATCGGTAAGACATTTCAAATCTCTGGCCGATCCATTTGTTCAACACACCCATCCGCTAAGACGTCTTGCAGTTTCTCCGACATCACAAGTCTCCCTGATAGTTTCTTTCCTTTTTCCTTTTATATCACCATGACCTTCATCGAAGCAACTATCACCTAAACTTAATGAATCGAGCCAATGGTTCTTCACCTTACTCTGAAAGCTTTTCATCTTACTGAGATGTTAGCTTTGTTAACTTATGTCGCCAAGACCAAGAAATTGTTCTGTCGACAGAAAAATACTCACCGTGATGTCTCTTAGGTCTCCCCGCAATGACATGTCTTATCGATATGCCTTTTCTTCAGCAAGACAATGCGCATCATCTTCTCGACACCCTTTATCTCTGCATGCTTAGTTTTGTCGGTGTAACCCGAGGGGTCGGTAAGACTTTCTGAACTCTCCCCGACATCATTTGTCTCACCGATTGAGTGCTCCCTTTGCTTTGTCGCCAAGACCAATAGCGCTTCGGGCGGTGTTTTGAAATGTCTCTCCGACGACCAAAGTCTCTCTGATAGACTTCACTTTTCTCCAATCGAAAAAAGGTAACTTAGCTCGATATGACCTTACATCGTCACGCCAATACCTTTTGTCTTGCCGATAAGAAATACAAACCTACATTCCTTTGGTATATAATTTTATCAGTGCGACCCTTCTGATGTCCTGCCGATGTATTGAGGATGTGTATATTATCATCGATGAGACCTGCATCAACTTACGCTGATATTTTCATATGTTAATGTTTTAATGCCATATGAATTTTATCGGGCTTTATGACAAAATTTAAATTTGATTTAGGTAAAAGATGCTATGTAAGGATTTTTATGTCTGTATTATGAACCTTTTGGGAGACTAATAATCATGAAGGGTGAATGAAATTGCCAAAATTTCACAGTTCCAACAGTCCCTACGTGGGGCTGAAAGTGACAAGTGAGGAATTTTAGAAAGTCCAACCTTGTCAACATGGGGATTAGAGATGTCCTTGGAGGAATAAAAGTGAATTTTTAATTCACTTTTTGGAAGTGACCAAAGGGTAAAATAAGATTCCTCTAAAAGAGGCTTTGTCCTTTGGGTACGATGTGACATATGAGATGTCATGGGGAAGACAAATGCATGGGGGGAATAAGTGTGAATTTTTAATTCACATGGGGAAGATGTCAACCCAAAAAAGGTAAATACCAAGAAGGTTGACTTAAGGACATTTTAAAAGGGGTAAGTGATTAGGATTAAGATTGTGCAAATAGGTGAATGGATTTATTAATGATGATTAGAGGCAAGTGGCGAGTTATGGAGGATGTGACATTAATCCTTATTAAGGATATGCACATCTTAATGGAGGATTAATTAAATTAATCGAGATTAACGAAAAGGTTATGGAGGATGTTGACAAGGAGAGAGAAAGAATGAATTTAAAATAAAAAATGATAATTGACTAAATTAAATAAATTGATTGCATTTATTTAATTTAGAGATGAAGTGGGCTTATGTATAAAGTATTTAATTGATTAAATTAAATACCTTAGGAACGTTAGGGAAAAGGGGAATATTAATTAATTAAATAATTTAATTAACGTTTGATGAAGGGAATGAAGTGGATAAGTGAAAGGGATAAATTTGACCTTGTGTAAAGGGTCAAATTTAGGTGTCTACACATTGTATTAAAGAAAAGATGTATGCATTCAACATAAATATTCATAGCACCATTACACAGATTTTTGTGTGGAAACCCTATTAGGGGAAAAACTATGATGGAGGTTAATCCATAATTTGAATACTCAAATTTAATTGTTTACAAAGGGAATGCACTTGCATTCAGGCACATTGCATAGAGCTCACTTCTTAAAGAGAAAGGCTTACTGCCTCAAAAAATTCAGATTAAAACCATTTGAAGAGTGAACTGAGATAGTATCATCTATTCATGCTAGGTGATAGTTCTGATGAAGCTCATAGATCTAATTCTAGATCTGCTTTTTGACTCTGCACTTTGCTCTACCCTATTCTGCTCTTTTCTGCTCTTCGCATCACTTATGATCAAATTTGCACTAATGTACTGTTGGATCTCACAATTCACACTTCTATACACACACACACACACTTGTTTGCATCTCCTCTCTTTCTTAAATGATAAAAACAACCTCTTATATATATCCACAATCAAGGATTCATTCATCTATTAGTCAACTTTGTAAAGTTACTTTTATCATGTCAACCAGATTCACCACTAAATATTTATGCACATCCTCCAATTTTGATTAAGACAAAGAGAGGACCTAAATAACACTTAATCGAGCATGAAGACTTATAACTAATTACATCTTATACATCTATAATTTCTATCCTTGTTGGGTCGGCCTTCTAGTATAGATAATCAACAAATTAGTGCATTGTATCTTCTAGATCACTTACCAGTGAGTGCACATCAAAACCAAGATACTACAAACATCAACAGACCTTCCTTAGAGATCCAGAACCCAAATTATCTATCTGGTGAGGTGTTTAGATCAAATTTTATGCCTATTAACCGGATGCCCTGTTCTTTACTCTGTTCTGTCAATAGGAACCAAAATTATACCGCACATTCGGATGCAAGACTTGGGTTGCATGACTTGGGTTGCCATCAATGACAAAAATTAAAAGCCACATGCCAACAATCTCCCCATCCATATGCCAGCAATGTGAAGAGGAATGAATTTTTGATGTTGCACTATTGAATGTTGCAACACCTGTAGGTGCAAGGAGCAACTTAGCGATGTCTGACCGTTTGGATTTGAACCATTAAGTGCAAACCTGATTTTTTGCTTAGGTGAGACTTTTTGGTTCCTGCAATACCTTGAATAGTTATTTTTAGTGGTGATTGGTAAGTGGTGGAGGATAGGTGTGACAACACTAAATCTAATTCTTTTTTTTGTTCGACTAAAAGGTATTGCACGATATATACATTGGGTGAAAGGGGGACTTGAAATGTTGTGTGGTTTGACTCTAAGGAATTGGTAGCCAAAAAATGTTGTAGTGGATTTATGGAAGGAATCTCCTAATCATGGTTAAGGTCTATTTCACGGTTACCGAGCATCTCAAGTTCATCAAGCTAGAGTGGATGACCTAGGTGTAAACTTGACAAAACTTGCCAATCAGATTGGTTGCATTGTTGTGGTCATTCCTCGTCATTCGATGGAGTTTCAAGGTCAAGATCAACGGTCATTTCTAGTTCAATGCATTGCACATGTCATGGATGGTAAGTGCATGCCAACCTCTCCCAATTTGTAACAATTTGAGTGGTGGATAACCCACAGTCATTTGCAATGTTACAAAATAGCTTGTAGAGAAGTAATTCATTGTAGTAGAAGTCATGAAATATTGGGTCATCCTTTGTAGGAATGCTTGTGAAGCATGGGGATACTTGAACAATTTATTTTGTGACACGATGTTTCCATTAGTTCGCTTTACTAGCTGATTTGAAGCTCCATATCTAAGTGACATCAATCAGTGGCATTGTCTCCAAACAAACAGGGTGAGCCATGTATGCATCAATGTAGTCTATGTTTGTTGATGTGGATGTGGGTGAGAATGGAATTTTTTGATAGTCTTTTTGGTTTACATTTAAAGAAACAAGCATCCTATTAGATAGGCAGAGTGGTAATTTTAATAAAAGGTGGCAACTTTCTTGGGCACTAATATCATAGTCCACAAGGTTGTCAATAAGCATTTTTCTAAAAGTTGTTGGTGTTGGCTTATCAGGATCAAAATAGGTCAAAATATGAGAAAGCATTGCATGGTATGTTTTGGATTTGGTTTATGCTTTTGCTACATATTTTTCTATATATTTGAGTACTGCATTTATTGAGAGAACGAGATGACAATCTACATTTGCTCACCAAATAGAGAGGATAGTGGGGTTGTGAAGATTCAAACGGTCATCATTATGAGAAGGGGTGTGCTTAGGTTGGCCACTATAATTTGAAAGGCTTGAAGTGTCTTGGATGGGCCAATGAGCTTTATAGTAGAATTCAAGAGTGGCTCATTTTTTTTGCAAGCATGTGTTCAAGGTACAACGTGTATGGCATTGAACACAATTGAGAAGTTCATTGTAGCCATGTGAAAGATTCGACAACATAATCATTCTTGTGTCCATTAAGCAAGGGTTGTCAAAGGTAGACCTTGGAACCCTTTCATTTGAGATTGGATGGGGGCGTAGGTTCCATGCAGAGACATATTTGTCAATGTAGTTGATTGCATTTTGTACTAATGCAAGATTATTCCATTGTAGCTTGGAAATATCAGGTGCTTCTTTGAGCCAGATGAAGCCATGGATGTGTGTAGAACCTCGGTGTTGCCATTCATACCTTAAGAGTGAAAATATTAGTAAGCAACTAGTGTACGAATTTTTTTTTTTAAAAAAGATGTGAAATATGTTTACATTACCAGTAGTCAGTTGTGCAAAGAATCTTTTCCAAAACCTCTTCATGAAAAGCAGTAAGTCTATGATGCATGTAAAGTGTAGAGAGGTGTGGGTTTTGCACAATATTTTGGATCCTCCACCATGATGCAGTCGTAGGATTTATGGGTACAGTAGATTACATGACATTGTGTAGGTCTGGCCATTTAGTATCTATTTCACTCAGGGTAAAGAACATATTCAAGCAACCAACCTGAATAACCATGTTAGATAGCTCTTCCCTGTGCTAATTCTAGAAGGGTCATGTGCCACGTATAGTCAAGCCCAACTGCATAACCTGTTCTGCAAGATTTTCATCAGGAAGGTCCTTTAATCTTTGGTGGAGGGCAAGTATTGTTGTTGGAAGACTACATTCCAAGTGTTTCTGAACAAAAATAGAAGTTGTGACTTGGCTTCAGTGGCACATAAGAATATTAAGTATGAAGTATCTGAACTATGGGTGTTGGCCAAACCTATTATCATGGTATCTCAAAAGATGGAGAGCATATTCATGTAGCTTGACCTCTTTCATATTTTATTGCTTAAATGCAGATGCACCCTTTGTAAATAATGTGGGGAATTCCATAACAAATAATCCTTCAGTGGTGTATTCATTGATGGACGTAAAAGAAATTGGTAGCCAATCAATAGCTGGAGTCAGGTGGCCTTCCCCTAACTACAACAAGAATCACAATTCTTGCACTTCTGTACATGCGAGGGGCAAGTTTCCCACAAATAATGTTGTTGTTTGCACATTCTCTTCCAACCGTTCTTCGTATGTATTATCTATTTCTATGAAACTTAGATTTGGGGGATCTGCATTTGAGGTTGTTGCATATAGAAGGTTAGAGATGTCAGTGGAGGTAATAGGCAAGCATAAGAGAGATGCCTCATCTAATTGTACATATTTTTAGTAAGGGTCATTATAAATCTTATATTGCAAAGCCTTATGAACACGTGCTCTAAAAACATAGAAGTTATATTGTTGGGAATCAAGATTTGTTTTGTTAACTATGAGTATATCTAGGTCATGTATATGCCAAGGTAAATAAGTAGCAATTACAGTAATATCCTGAGGAAAACAAATAGTATGGCCACTATATTTTAACTGGCCCCCTCTTTCATAAGTAACTTGGAGGACAAGGTTGAATCTTGCTATAATTATCTCCTCAATTTGAGTTAGTTGTTGCAAACAAGCAGGCTGCTCACTAGGGTCCATGTTGTTCCACTTTGAGAAGCGATTGCCATTTTTTTTATGAAATGCATCTTGAACAAGCACTACTACCATTCACTTTCCTAGTTCTTATTCCTGGATATCATTCCATGCATACTTGGCACGTTGAAATGTTTGATAGGTTGTCCAACTTTGAATGGAATGAATTCCTAGTGGTGTAATAGTTTGTAGGAAATAGTGGAGGATGTTGGGTTTGGGAGGGAGAGCAGGGGTGTAATATAGACTACATATGATTTGTAGGTGACTGTAATGTGGAGGGGTTATTGCAATGAGTGGGTGTGGACAAGGTGGTTTTGTCATGAAGGTTGTGATGCTTTTCTCATCTCCCTCTATTAATAGAATCCTTCTTTGCATGGTGTCGTAACAGTTGCAATTGGTTACGACGAATGCACTTTGCTTGCATATTTTATGCTTGGCTTTCCATGACAGGGGTTGTTGGGGATCACAACAATGCAATATTAGTTTGAAAAAATGCAATACAAGTAGAAATAACACGTACAAGTATGCAAATAGATTTTTAGGAGATAACTTAGGTGTGTGGCATTAACTTCTAAGATAGAGAAAAAACAATAGGCTATAATAAAACCTATGTGTGAGTGAGGGTGGTTGTGTTTAAACTTTGTGTTGTTGTGCATAGAATTTTTTGTACATAATATAGTGACTTGTATATAATATGAATGACCATACCACTTGTAGCAACAACGATTTGTATTGACACAAATTTAATTGGAATGCATAGATTGAAAATAAGAAGATCAATTAATATTTTGACAAGTGAAAAAGATAACATTGTGGGATTAAAAAGGCTTCTTATTGCATTTTATTAAAAATATTAGGCAACCATGTTTACAAATGACATTAATGATCATAAAAAAAGCTATATTAAATACAAAAATAGGTATAGCTAACCCAAGGCCTTTCCTATTGCTAACTTAGGCAGATTTGTCGATAGAATTCTATTTTTCTTTTTTTTTACTTGTACTTTTTGTGCCCTATTTTTTTCAAAATCTTCCTCCACCCCATATGGTAGGCATTTAAACTCTTGTATTTTAGTATCAGATGCACATACTTTGGGTTAATAGTAGCACTCTATATTTGGTGTCGATCTAGACTCTTAAGAGGCTTTGAATTGGGTTACATTTTTTCTTGAAACGATGCATTATTTTTTCAAATGATCCATTATAATCAGTAATGGAAATCAACATAATTGTGTTCTTTTTTATATGGGTTTAAAGGAACCAATTAAAATTTACAGTCTTTGTTTTAAATTTCATCTTCACTACCAATATTTACAACGGATTTATCATGCCCCTATATCTATTATTTTCCTTTGTTTTGTGGAATTGTTGTCTTCTACCTTGTAGTTGGAAATATTGATCTCCATCAAAGCCTAGTTCACAAATGGCCAACAATGAATGGGCCAACCTTTTTCGATCTTCCTTTTCCTTATCCATTAATTTGAGCTATACATGATAGATATTTAGAACTTTCAAACATCTTTCTAGGCTTCCATTATTGTCCTGCGAAACTTCTGAGCTCATTCCAACATTTTTTAAGCAGTTGTGGTGTAATTCCATCTTTTCCAGCAATGGCCCACACTGATATTTCATGATAAAAGTCCAGCCTTTTATCATTCTTTATGGGCCATTCATGGAAAGTTTCCATCTCTTTTTGAACTTGCAAACAGTTTTTCAGGCTACCATTTTTGTTCCCTAAATTTGCAATGGTAGTTTTCATTTTAGTATTTATAATTCTCCTTAAATTTGATTTAGTTTATCAATTATCTATGTTTTTATCACACATTTTTTATTACAATATCTCATTAATTGTGACTTGTTTCCCTTAAAATATTCATGTTATTACAATTGATTTAATAGCTTTGATGATTTTAATAGCTATTGTAGAATGGTCCAAGAGATGAAATAATGGCATGCATCTACCATGCCTAGAAGTTGGAAATTAGCAGAGGCTAAGCTATTTTCCAATGTAACTGTATTTCTACCTATCATGTAGAGTATTGATTGATGTAATTTCTAAGTTTGAAAAATAGTTGAGTAAATTGTTATTCAATTTTTTTGGAAAATTATCGCCCTTCTACAAGTTCATAGCAGCACCCTCAGGAATGAGAGATGTAAATTTTAAAGGTATTTTCTTTTTGCATTCTTTATTTTTTCTAATTGTCTTTCTTGACCCAAGAATTAAAATTTAGGTAGAACCATTTTCAAGAAATTTTATACTTCAATCACAGGATAGGCATTGATCCAAAATATTTTCAATCACCTTCATTTTAATGAAAATTGTATGGATGAAATATTCTAATTATTCTATAACACTACATCTAATGGTATAGGGATTCACTATTTCTTGCATTGCATCTTGTAATTCTTGTTTGTGAAACTGTGAAATAACCATTCTATCTTTTAAAGCTCACTTAATTTATTGCTTGAAGAGAAATCTAATCTAAAAAAATCAGAAATGCCTTGGTAGCAGGTAAGTTTGAAATGGGTTTCTTGAAAAGGCTTCAAAATTTTTTACCTAAATATAAGTAACATGTTGTCTACCTGTGCTCCATTCACATCCTAGGAAAATGGTAGGGTTACCTATTAAAGCCTACATAAAATGGTTTTATGTAAATGCATTTGCAAAGGGAGGGTTACCTATTAAAGCATTACCAATTTATTGATATTTATTTGTTTATGTTTATTAATCACTGATAAAATTCATATATCGAAGGTTATATTATGGTAGTAATTTATAAAAATCATTTTTCATATTGTATGAAATTAAAAACCACCAAATAAGCATAAAATTCATTTCACAGTTCACAAATTCTATACGTGAAGAAGAAAATAGGGATCTAACACTATGAATTACAATAATATCACATATGAAAACAACCACATATAAAACCACATAACTGATGTCGTTCTTTGGATAAATAAAAAGAAAATTGTTTAGAATGAAATAAAACACAACAAAAAATGATCGGTGGCATACAGATTCAAAAGGAAAAATCTTCGAAACCAGATTGGCAAGTGACTTACCTCAAGATTCTACATAAATTGTGTCCTGTAGCCAAAGAGGAAAAATGGGCACTTTGAAGGAAACCCTAGCAAGGCAGAAATCACTTTAAAGTGAGACAAACAAAAACCAATCTCCCTATAGTTGTTGCTTCAATCTATTAACAATAAACAAAAAGTAAATCTCAGAATATTGGAATGTAGAGCTACCAGATTTTTGCTTGAGCTTGAGACAATATTTTTGCGGACTCTTGAACGAAAATATCGATTGCATGTTTGTGCAAAAGTGATTTAGGTTTTGGGGAAAAATGCATAAAGAAATAAATGCATCACAAAGCAAAGGGTACACCAACTCCCATCTGTAGTAAATGCATGAACAGGGCAGAAGGAGAAACAACAAGAAGCAATGAACGATGAAAATCTATCCTATCGTGTTGCATCTTTCATCCTGTGATTTTAACCATCGAAAGAGAAAATGGGTTGGGAAAACTTCATTGAGGGAATTCCTTTGACGTAATGAAAAGAAACATAAACAAAATTCTGCTTTCATACGAGGTTAAAACATGTAGCTAAAAGAAAAGAAATCGCACTTGTGAATGGTAATTGAGTGTAGCTTTCAATTGAATAAATCATTTTTATATTTATAATAATGGAAACATGCTTTCAAATTTCATCATTATCACAAGAATGATGGATGGACAATTGGCCATTTTTTTGACATGGAGAAGATTTGGCATGAGGAGCGTTAAAGACACAAGGTAAAGGAGGAATTTAAGGGTAATGGGATTGTGGAAAAAAATTACACATATGAAAGCATATGGCAAGGGCACGTGTAGAGGCAGGTGCACATCATTGAGAAGAGGGTTGAGAACTAACTCAAATGGTGGCATATTTTATGGTCCCCTTGTTTCTTATCCCAATAGATGGTAAATAGTTAATTGGCATTCAATCTAGTATAGTTCAAAATGCAAGGTAGGCATGCACATGGTTGGGACAATTTACATTCGCATGCTACAAAACTCAATTCTATTTGTAGATGTGTTACAGAAAGACAATACCTTAGAAGAGTGAATGGTAGTCTTGGTAAGCATAGCTGTGATTTTCAAGTTACTACATAGTAATTTTACTATAGTAATGGTACCTGTTAGTGCTTCTGATAATTGAACTATTTCTTACAAAGTTTTGGCGAAAAAAAAAGGAAAAGTTGAGGAGGCTTAAGATTCTGCCAAAGGCAAAGCTCTCGATGTTGGGTAGAAAGTCAAGAAGGTGCTCCATGACATCGTTCAGGTGGGTTAACACATTTTATCCATTCACCTTAAAAAAAATTATTCGACACCTCTTCAACAAATATGATATCGATTTGTCACATTATTGAGGTAGATGGCTTGGTAGTCGGATCTGGTGATGGTTTAGATAATGTTTTCATTGTGTTGAACAAAGATTTTAATGATATGGATCCAAAATATTGTAACATATTCAAGCTTCTAGTTCTCACTATAAACTTGTGTCCTATTATGTCTCCCCAACATTACTAAGTGGCTGACAATTACTTGCAAGGCATAGATTGAGTATATAGAGAAAGCAGTGAGTTGAGGATTTACTTTTACACTATTTTGTAACTTGTGATTAGGTTTTTACAATTGAAAAAACTTTGAACACTTGATCTTTTGTTTGTGGCATTGGGTTGAGGATCTACGGCAAAATGATTTTATTGAATAAATTCAACCTTAAATTTGCATACACTATCTACGTGTGGAGTTCACTCAAAGAAAAACAAGAAAGATGAAGAGATGGTTGTGGTGTAACTGCTACTTTGTCACTTTACAAGCTGGAGCAACGTTTTTTCAAAAGGCAAAGCCGAGTTTGAACGATTCGTCTAAAGACAAAGTTTATGACATCGAAAAATGTGAAAAATGGTAAGGAAAGAGACAATCATCGGGAAATGTGAAAAATGATAAGGAAAGAAGAGCGCTCACGATCTGAATGATCATCTTGCATCTCTTGTCCGAAAATCCATGCTATCCATAGACAAAACGAGGTTCATGAATCTCAAATAGGATACACCTTCGGCATAATTACAAGTGAACTAGATGGGAGAAGTTTTGGTTGTGATATGGTATAATATATTAGAATGTTATGGTAATATTGAAGGACACATTTATAAAATAAGATAATTTGTAATTGGTTTTCAAATGATGTTTAATTTTTTTATTAAATTTAATAGTGTATTTGAGAATTTTATAGTAAGATAGAATTGATATTTGCATGAAATAATAAAAAAAGTGGTCAGTTCATGATGTTTAATGTCATTGTTATAAGTTGGCAAGTAGCTTATTTAGTTACTATTATTACCACCTAAAGTAGACAATGCTTTTAATTTAAAGGGAGCTTTGTGACAATAGGCTAAAAATGACCCTTTTTTTTAGAAGGATGTTTTCTCACTACATATAATGTGTTGTTGAATATAGGTTATCAACCCCATGTGGTCAAAGAAGAGATTGGATGTGAGGATTGTAGGTTTTCCTAACAAGAAAGGGTTGATAAGGATTGAGTGGTGGACCATTTGGTTTGAGTTATTCGATCTCCCATAGGTTCCATGTAGAAACATAACCATTGATGTAATGTACAATATTATGCATAACCCCTAGTTTTGAATCATTGTCAATTTGTGGTACTTCCTAATGAAGCCATTAATATTTATGGAGTCTCTATATTGTTACTTATACTTGCAGTGGTGCAAATGAGTAACATTGGGTAGTCATAAGTAAGAATTAATATGATGTGGAAAATGATATTGTGCATCCAAAAGCTTCTCCAATGCCTCTTCATTGTAGGTTATGAATTTATTATGCATACATAAAGTGTAGCTACATGTAGGTTGTGAGCAATGTTACGAATCTTCCAATGATAACCTTGCCTTGGATGAAAAGGTATGAGTCCAAGCATAGTGATAAGCAATTTTGGCAACTTGGTAGTTGGGAAACTAAGTTGAATGATCATATCAAATAGTTCTACTTGGAACCTTATTCAAAAGGGCTTCATGTTTCCAAGGCTCAAACTAAAATAAATTAAGTTCCCAATTGTATTGTCATTCTACGTCTTATAGGAAACCACAAAGATTTGCAACTATATAAGAAAGGTTATCCTCCATGAACTATTTTAGGAAAAGATAATAGTTGTTGACTAGATTCGATGTTGATCAAACTTGCTATACCAAGAAAGTGAAATAATTGATGTTGACTAGACTTGTTATCATGGTATGTTATAAGATAGAGAGAATATTTGTGTATTTTTACCTCTTTGATGTGTAGCATTAATAGGCAAAAAAATAGGAAAGGTCATTGCATGTATGCCCTTTATGGTATACTCCTTAATTGGGTTGATTTATAATGCATAGGCCAATTAATAAAACTATCTAGATAATTGGTACAAACTAGAAGAAGTTTTGAATCCCTTCCAAGACTCTACAAGCAATTGATTTAAACCTAAAAATCCTAAAAATAAGAAAGAAAACACGTCTCAAAATAAATAGTTTACGTTGAAGGCATATCCAATTTGAGAGAGAGCAACCTAACTTTGAAAATCAATGGTCCACCTCTCTCTACACGACTTGGCCTATGATTGAAATGCTTGCCATCATTGATCATCTTTTGCAGACAAAGTACGAACATTGTACGAATCCATTTATGCTGGTAAATGCAAGCACGTGTTTTTGATAAATGTGAGCTTCACGAAGTTGCAAATAATGTAAAAAAAACTTGTGAAAAGATAGAGAAAGTGTGCCAACATTGCAAAGAAAGTAAATAAATTGGCTCGCGCGTCCTAGTGCACTTAGAAAATGCATTTTACTATCAGCATTTATTTAAATGACGCTGACCAAAACCAATCTTCCTACAGCTGTTGCTTCAATCTACTCACAGTATATTGAGGTTTAAGGGCGTACTAGATTCTTGAGCTCGAGATAGGATATGAGGCTTTAGTGGGTTGAGTTCTGTCAGTGAGAGTTTTGTAAACCTTTAAATGAAAATATCAAATGCGAAGGTTCCTAATCAAGTAAGCGAGCCACCATTAATCTCCTATGGAGAGAAAATATTTTTTTTTGTTAGGTTTAAAGTTGTGCTCTATTTTTAATTTTTTTTTGGTAATGCATTTGATTTGTATAATATTTACTACATTAAATTTAGGGAACCTTTTTTAGTGTGCGGCCTTTCTTAATGAAAACTTTAGGGTTCTTTTACTGCAGGTTTTTTTTAAGGAATTTCATTATTTGTTTGCTAAATGGCTTAAAAAATATATTTTGTAGATTTAGGGTTTTAAAGTATTTGAATGAGCATTTTTCTTTTTGGGGTTATTGTTGGTTTGGTTTTGTTGGTATTTGGCCTTACAAAAAATTATTATGCATTAAGGTTTACCTGCTCTCAGTGTAGGAAGCATAAAATGGGTTGCATATATATATATATATATATATATATATATATATTAGATATTTCTGATTCTAAAATTTCTACAAGGAAATGTTTTAAGAAATATTTTATTACAACGTTACATTGCTACTTTATTTTGTTGTCTTACGTGAGAAGTTAAGTTTGAACTAAGCACTACAATTTGTTGTACGCTTCATGGGATCTTACATGGATCTTGAGTTATTGTTTTGGTTGATGACCCATCCATGTGTTTTGTTAGGACAAACTTATGCCTTGGTTATTGGTAACAACATGTTGCAGGCTATATTGAGATGGGCCTAAGACCATAGCGGATTAAGATTTTAGTAAAGCTTTATAGGGTGTTGGTGCCAATATGTTTGATTTTTTCAATTTGTGTGAAAATACATACTAGCCAAGTTTGAATATAATGCTTACCTTATTGATGATTCAAGAAATATTATCTAGAATGGTTGTAAATGGTAGATCTAGAAGTATGAGCTGAAAATTAAATAAATAAAATTTCAGAAGTTTTCAAAATTTTATTTATAAATACCATTGTTGGATATTCCAAGTTTCTTTGCATTAATTTATGTGATTTGTAAATTGCCTCCCTTTTTAACCATGATGAGGATTCACTCCAATTAAGATTCCACCATCAAGTCTATTTCTTTTGGATAATTCATCCTTGACTTGCACCTTACCTCCATTATTGAGGTATGTTGCAACCACATCTGGTTATGGTGGATAAGGCCTCAATCAATCTTGATTTCAAGTTTTCAGCCTATTCTTTAAGGAAATGTATTAGCAGCTGGAATTTTTTTTTTATGTGTTTGTACTTTTAGAACTTAGGATGGGCCCTAAATGCCACATGCCTACCTTAAACAAGGGACATGCTAGGGATTTGGTTTCAAAATTGAGGGATGCTACCAAATGTTCCTCAAGCCCTCCAAATATGTCTAGTAGAGCACAAATATGTAAAAGTTAAATTTATTTTGTCATCCAACATAGAAACCAGCTCACAATGTTTTGAAATTGTAAAATTATTTAGTAATTTCAAACTAGCAATACAAAAACATTAGCAGTCTATACCTCTTAATAATAAAAATTAAATACTCTCAATAGGAGATTAAGAGCTGGTTAGGAGACATCCAATAAAAATACAATCCAAAGATTCCTTTCCAGTAGAAGAGGTTGCTCCAACAAAACTACATCGAATGTTATTAATATTATAAAACTTACAATATAGTTCACATTCCAAGGATAGATAAGTTTCCAAAACCCAATTTGAAAAGTGGTATGCAGAGTACCAAAGGGACATGTTAGTTGTGGAATGGAATATTCATGGTTGAAATACCCTTCAAAAGGCTAGTCAAATACCTCCCTAGAAGTCTGAAGTAACAATGCCATTGCCACTGGCCCTTGGACACATGCCAAATAATTAAATTACATGATTTAGTCAAAAAAACATTCTCTTGGATGAGGAAAATCTAGTTTGGACAATCAAAAGAAGCAAACTACATTGTTTTTTCATAAAGTAAAAGCATAATTTACTTAACTTTATTTAATCATGATTTCGGTATTGATTATAACAAGTAAAAATTATATATACAAGTAATTTTTTTATGTTTTTTGAGTTATGCATTCCCTATGTCATCTTTGAAAATTTCAAGTTGTGCCTAGTTTTTCTCTAGAAGTTCCCTCCATGTTCCCATGTACTAGAACCTTAGCAAAAATTTCTTTCTTTTATTATGGAAATATGTGCCTTTGTTTATAAAGAATATGACTAACAACTTAAGTCAAGATCCTTGGGTGATTAATACTTTTGGTTCATCATATATAAACTACTTTGTTGATATTTTACTTACCAAATAGTAGATTATGAGATGTGAGGTTGTTGAACATAATACTTCTGATATAAAACTTAACATTAGGTCCTTAATAGTAAAATTAACTTCGACTAATTAATTACCCTTTCAAAACATTTGAGAGGATTGCCTTCCATATTTAGTAGTATATATTGGGTGGCTAATGGAATCTTCTAATTATAAATGAACTTTCTATTGATCTTAGGAATGACAACCTTGGAGGAACTAGATTTATCAAGGTGCTTAAAGATTACCGATGCAAGTGTAGAGCATCTTCTTTCCCTTTTGAACTTGAAGAAATTAAGTATTTTAGAGACTGGAATAAAAGAAAATGGAGCTACTCAAGTTTCTATTCTGACATCTCTTACCTCATTGGACATGGGCGGCTTACCTATCATAGACTCAGTAGTTTCATCATTGTAGGTATGTTCTAAAAACTCACCTAACACCAAGTTGTTTCAACCACTTTTATTCTTAGCAAAAGGTGGGCTATATTGTTGAGATGGGCCCGAGACCATGGCAGATTAGGATTCTGGTAAAGCTTTACATGTTGTTGGTTCTAGTATGTTTGATTTTTTCAATTTGCATAAAAATACATACTAGCAAGTTTTAATATAATGCTTACCCTATTGATGATCCAAGAAATATTTCCTAGAACAATTGTAAATGGTAGATCAAGAAGTATGAGCTGAAAATTAAATAAATAAAATTGCAGAATTTTTTAAAATTTTATTTTTAAATACCATTGTTGGATATTCCAAGTTTCTTTACATTAATTTTTGTGATTTGTAAATTGCCTCCCTTTTTAACCATGATGAGGATTTTCTATCAATTAATATTCCACCATCAAGTCTATTTCTTCTAGATAATTCATCCTTGACTTGTACCTTACCTCCATTGTTGAGGTATGTTGCAACCACATCTGGTTATGGTGGAGTAAGGCCTCAATCAATCTTGATTTTAGGTTTTCAGCCTATTCTTTAAGAAAATGTATTTCAACGATCATAAGCATTTCCAATTTTCCAATTTTCTCTTACTTCCAAAACATAATGAACACTTTTTTGTTTCTTCTATGTTAATGGCAGCCTACACCATCCTCATATAATGAGGTCTTCAAGAGCATATTTGGTTACATAGATCATATATTTTTTATAGTGAGGCCAAGGAAGATTTTATATATGGGAATTGGTAAGTTACTTAATTACTTAAGCATTGTGCATTGACTATTTGAGTAGAGAGAATCATTGTTTATATTTTGGTTTGTATTATAATTGGATATGAAGTTCAAACAACTTCTATTTTGTTAATTAATTTTGTGCATCTTTAACATCAATTGATATGCTGATTTAAGTCTCATCCTTCTATGATTTTATTCAACTTCATATTATAGCTATACAATGTTATAAAATCTCTTTATAACCCCCCTCCTTTCCTCCCCATGTCTCTCTTCATTTGAATATTGAAATATGATCAATATTAAGCAACATCCTTGTGAATTGCAAATGGTGTTGTGCCAAGGGCTAAGATGAATCAACAACGTTCAAAGTGTTTTAAGGCTGAAAAATATGTAGCCAAAGAAAAATATGGACCAAAGCACACACCAACTTGCAATGATGACCACTTGAACCTTCACAACCCATCTATCCTCTTTATCTAGAGGGCTAATGTAGATTGCCAACTTGTACTCTCAATTGGTTCTGTTCTCAAATATATTGCAAAATATGCAAAAAGAGCTGAGCACAAATTCGAAACATATCATGCCATGTTATCTCGCATTTGAACCACTTTAGAATCAGAAATGCCTGCCCCAAATGCATTTAGTAAAATTCTTACTGATAGCCCTATGGATCATGATATTAGTGCCTAGGAGACTTGCCACCTTCTATTGCAATTACCCCTCTCCATATCTAGTATGGAATTTGTTTCTTTAAATTTTAATCATCATAAATTTCAACGTGTATCGGTCTCGCCCACATTGATCACCACATCACCAACCTACGTTGATGCCTACATGGCAGGACCCATACAGCTAGAGGAAATTCCTCTCATTGAAGTGACCCAAAAATGGACCTTCAAAGCATCTCGCAAAAATGAATGATGGAAGAAGCATCCCCAAAATGCAATTGTTTGCATCTCACCTTAGTTCATAAGCATACCTACAAGAGACAACAAAAGCTTTCATGAATTTTGTTGGAGTGAACTTATTCTATACCACCCTTTTTTTAACATCGACATTGTATTTGCTCCTCCAAACATTAAATAATAGCATAATGGGAAAGGTTATCTTCTACATATAGGCCATTTCATGTACACCACACACCAACAAGGCCAACAAAAATGTCAGATGCTAGTATTAGCTCTAGCATTGACCTTGTGTTGCAAGGAAACAACCCTAAAGAATGGTAGGTTCTCTCAAGCTTGCACTCAAACCTTCCTTTACAAATTGATACACTAAACATGCTTGGTCGACGTGACATTGACTTGCACCATGAATGGAAAGATACTAGCTTCAACCCACTACAAAATAATTTTGCTACTACTTTCATAGACTCCAATCGCCCAACCTTTCAAGTACACCATGTTCTCAATGAACGCACCCATAATACTTTCTCTACTTAGTAGCAGAAATAATTTGATATCATTTTGTCTCATCTAAGAAATCATCCATTTCAAACATAACTAAAGCTAATTGTTCAAGGAACTGTAGAAACTGGAAAGTCACACCTCAATAAAAAAATTAGGTTTGCATTCATGAATTTAGCTCCAACTCACCAATCACTATTACTAATTCTTGCACCAACAGGTGTCGCTGCATTCAATATTCAAGCATCGACAATTCATTTTTCCCTTCGCATTCCAAAAAAGAAATGCCCCCCCTAAAAGGACAAACACGTGAAACCTTCCAAGAAAGAATGTACTTTATTTGGTACATTCGATAGATGAGATGAGCTTCATAGGTCCAAAGTTGCTATAGCGGATTAACATGAGGCTACAGGAAGCATTCCCTGTCAACAACAACCTATCTTTTGGAGGGCAGTCAATAATTCTCTTTGGTGACTTGGGCCAACTACTGCTAGTTATATATATCCCCATGTATGCCTCTACTTCCTATGGTGGAACACTATGGCACATCTTCACAACAGTGATAACTTTGACAAGAATATTTCGACAGGTTGGTGATGCTCCTTCCAAAATTGGTTTTTGTGCACTTCTCTCCTATCTACAAAATGCAGAGCCTACATAAGAATATTGGAAAGTTATAATGTCACGTTCAAGTTCCTCACTCAAATCTAAAGAAAACTTTATTTTCTTGTCTTGCATACATCTATTTGCAACAAATGAATTGGTGTTACTACACAAAAAACATATGTTGTTGTGTTTGGCAACACTTGTTGCCCTTTCCATTGTAGAGCAACTTATGGGGTCAACATACACAAACCCGGATGAAGAATAACTTAAAGCTTAGATTTTATTATCTATTGGCCAAGAGGTCATGTTATGTTCAAATTTATGGGTCAAAACAGGGCTCATGAATGGTGCACTTGGTCAAGTAAAAGCAATTGTATACAATGACAATGAAAAACCTCCTCAACTTCCCTTGTTTGTTGTTGTTCATTTCAACATTACATTGGACTAGCATGGGACCATAGCAATCCAAAAAAATCTCAATAAATTTGCTAAGCCATGGGCTTCACCGTCAAATTCCACTTAAAATGGCATGGGCCTTGACAATACACAAGTCACAAGGCCTAATACATCCATGGGCCACAATCGACATTGGCAACATAGACCGCCAAGGGCTGATATTCACAACTATTTCACAAGTTCTTGATCTACAAAGTCTTCACATACACCCATCCTTCGCATTCCAAAGATGTGCACAAATGCAACAAAGCCCATATTTCACTCGTTGGAAAACAAAGAGAATCATTTGAAAGCAATGTCAAATTCAAACACTTTTGACACTTAAAGTACATTTTAACTACTACAACTATGTCACTTTCTTATTGACTTCACTACCAAAATATATATAGTTTATTTATTGTAAATTATATCTCTCTTCTTCCTTTACTGCAGGCTCCATTCATGGCTCACTTACATTATGTTCTCATTATCTAACACCTACAAACTACTCTACCAAAGGTAACTAATACATTGTATTGAATTTCAACTTAAACATTATGTTTTATATATTAGTTTTTTTTAAATACTAAATAGGTCTTTTGTTTATTACAGATACATTGGAGTTCAATGTGACCGTGTGATAATATTGCACAGAATCTAAAATATATCTACACCATTGTATTCAATTGCATACATTCTTGTAATGGCAATTGAACATTGCATAAAAACACTGGATTTTAATCATTTTATATATATCCTTATTCTACAATTTTTATATCACATAATTTTAAGTTCCTTTCTTTTTCTATACTATTTCCATTTAAGTGTTTCCATGTGTTGTTTTAATAAGTTACATACACATTTCTCTATTTCAACCAATATGTCTACACACAATCAAATAGGGAAAATACTCATTTTCATTTCATTTATTTCATATGTTGTATTTTTAGATTATATAGAAATTTTTCTATTTCAACCAATATGTCTACACAAATTCAAATACAACCATATAATTATTCGGCATACCCCAGTGCACACCTAAACTACAATTGCTAGTTGTATTGATACAAATAATAGATGATTACATAGACGGATAAAATCCTATGTATTTTGTCGAAGTCATTCCCTATGTGAGATTAATCGAACCAGTTTAAATTATCAACCAAGCAATGTAAGACTATTATGCTTATCATGCCCGTCCACTTTGCATTTTTTGTCAACTGAAATGACTATGTCACCATTGGGTTTCTATTGTCTATGATAGCTCTACGACATATAAGACTTGAAAGAAAGTATATTCATTACTTCTAGCGGTGCCTTGTCTGATGATTTGCCATTTTATTTATGAAAAACTTGACTAGTAATAACTACCCCTTGCCCGCAAAGGTTGCATCCTAGCTACTCCTTGCCTCCTTTGTACGGCTATTTCATTGACACATTTCTTTGTTGCAGTCTCACCTAGCTGTCAATCCACTACATATTAATTATATCCATACGTATGAGATATTATTTTCAATACTTATCAACACTGAAGACACAAAGATCAACAAAATTCTAATTTAGACTTTGGAGGCACTACTACACTTTGTTTTCAGCCAAGTTTGTTTCTACTCTTATCCTTTCATTGTTATGTATCCTCTTGTGAATACTTTTTTTTATATTTAGCATAAATGTTTCTATTTTATGGTCATATTTTTGTATTTATTCACAAAAAATCATGCTACATCCATGAAAATATGTTTTTCCACTATGCTTAGTGCATCAAAAATTATCTTAACTATTTATTTGATGTCTAGATAAGAGATTCACAAATTTTACATAGTTGCAATTCACAGTAATAGATAGGTCTATCATAAACATGTTGACCCACAACTTTAAGAGATAGAGGTAATCCTCTACAATTTTTCGTTGGATTGGCCTTACAAAATTAATGATTCCCTTTTATATCAGCCCACACTAATTTTCAAATATCTTCTTTTGTACCTTCTTTTTTGCTTTACTCTATTGGATATGTTCAAATAAAAGGGTAACAATTATGTGTCGAACTGGAAGCAATTACCTTGCATAAACACCAAATTTCTTGTATAATTCCTCCCCCTCAATCTTATTGATTCGTCCTAATGCCCTAATAAAAACATGTGTTTGAGTTTCATTTACATAGCACAACAACAAAATCTCTAGGGAACTGAATGGAACATAGAGGCCTAGATGGCATTATTGGAGCTAGAAAATAGAAGCCCCAAACAAATAAGGACCTTGAGTTGATGTGGCTTGTAATGTACAAAGGCATGCAAATTTTTAAACTAACTTCCATCATGCTAAAGGCAGACTTCAAGTTTAAAACCAATATATAGATTGAAAATTGTAAAGCCCCTATCATTCTAGAGTATTTAATGGAGCACCTGGATGGTAAGACCCCCTATGATAGGGGAGTTTTTTTCATATGGAATTAATTCCATAAGAAACCAAATTATTATGCATACCCACCCACTACAACACAAGATACAACATCTAATAGGAAGAGTGACTTAAGCACCACTACACTAGAACAAGTCAACTAAAGAGAAATATACTACAAAAATTGCCTCCAACATGGCATGCCTTGTGTATGATTCCACATTTTTCACATATTTATTGGGGCATTTTCCACTACAACATTAGACAAAAATCCCCTTTCTATTATGATTTGATGGATGTGTGTACCCTCTTTGAAAGCTCCCATTTTGCCACAAGCTCTGAGAACACTGGCAAAGGTCATGGAGTTTGGCTTGACACCTGCCAATTGTCCAAGAGGAAGTATAGTAGAGCTACATTAGAAAAAAATTAACAAGGTGAAATAAACAAATAAACCCGCACCACACAATAATATCTTCAAGTACATCCAACTACAATATTTATCTTATCCCTCTCCTCCCTTTAGATTGTTTCCCCAAAATACTATCTCCAAGCATCCCTAGAACCCCCATCTAAAAAGAAAACCACCCACTAAAATAGGAATCTAGGTAGTCCCCATAACAAATCTACAACAGGGGATTCTTATATACATCAAAAGAGAAAATGGATAGTTAGTAGTGAACTTAACATAAAAAAGGGAAATTACATCACCCTGCCAAAAATATCCAATTAAATAAAATGTAAAATATATGACATAGACCCTGTAAAATATTTTTATTATGTATACAAAATGAATTTTAATTGATATTTTTTTGACTTGAATATTTGAGTTTTCACAAAAAAAATCCTTCTATTGAGAAAAAATAGTCATATGCTAAATTATTACCTACACACCTCAGTTTCTTTCTTAGTATCAATAAGAGTCTTCTTCTTCCTGCGAATATCCCGATCGTAGTGCTACTGATACTTGTTACCAATTTTTTGCTATAGCTCAAATGGTGGAGCCGACTTAAATACTATTATATTTAAAAGTGAAAATGCAGTTATTTCTGAATATGCTTGAGTGTTGTTTTGCACTTCATTTTAGTTCATTAAGTGATAGTTATGCTTTGAAAAGAGGAATCAGAGTTTTAGAAGTTTATATTCAATGCTTTATAGTCAAATGAAGTACAGGATTGAGCATTAAACAATAAAGCTTTTCAAATGCTTAAATTTATTTCACAAAGTGATTCATATTTACAACATTTCATTTGATTGAGAGAATTCGAATGCTAGTACAAATTTGCATTGAGATGCATTTTTTCTTTTCCAATTGAAAATCAGAAAGAATGAAATCAAATATCCACACAAGTCATGGATGTGACTATCACAGTGCATCATAAACAACACACTACACTATGGAAGATGCATAATAGGAAAAAATCACATAAGTACAAACATAATCATCATTGCCTGATTGATTGATGACCGACGTAGAATTGGTGCACCATTTGTCTCCTTCAAGCTTTGTTGACCTGTAGGAAGGAAGAGAGGGATGTTAGAGGCTTCGAATATGAATATACCTATATGAACCATCAACAATAATGTAGTATGCTACTAATCATGCACTGAAACAACAAGGAAGGTGCAGAGACATGAACTGAAGGAGAAACATCAACACGATCATGATATATTGTTTTTAATGCTAACACTATTTGTTTCCTTGTGCAGGTATAGGAAAAGCCATGTATTTGTTTTATCTTTTGAAAACCAAGCATGTGGGAAAAAATAGGCTCCCACAAGGGTAGAGCCCGACATGCTGCCCTTATATGTTACAAGAGGGTCGAGAAAGGAAGATGCAATCATCATGCTCCTCTGAGCTTTACAAATGAACAAGTGATCGAAATACCATGCATTAATAACAATCAGATCAACATATAGAAGTGAAAATTTCAAATGAATGCTAATTGGACAACTTTTTTTAGTTGAAACTATCAATCTATCATGTTTTTTAGATGTTGTTTTAAATATTGTTTTGCTATTTTTAAGACTGTTCACTTTATAGTGTTGTTTCATATTTTCTATTTTGAAACAATAGTGCTTTATATTTTAACAATGATAGTGAATAGTGCAAAGTTAAGAGGTTATGCCTTGATAGGTGAGAAGACAAACTAGAAATTAAATGGAGTGTGTATAGGAATTCACAATTACCCATGTGTTTTTTATCCCAGAAGTGTGGTCATTTTAAAATACAAATTCTACAAATTTCAATAGGTAAGGATTGTGAAGAGTTTGTTGCCAGAATAAACAGAATATATCAAAGCATGAAGGAGCTTTACAAATGTAAGCTGGAACAACATGAATAAAGTCTGGTTTTTTTCAAGTTTCTTTGTTTCAGGAAATACCCACATGATGTTTTGGATTCAAATACAAGTTTACCATGGTTTCCAGAATCCTACATGAGCATGTTTTTTAAATACACATTGGGTTTTGGCAAGAGTACAGTGTTTTCAAAAAATACACGAGGCTTAGCTGAAGATTTACATTTAATATGTATTTTCTTCATAGTTGACAAGTACCCATTTTGGGGTTTTGAGTAAAACATAGAAATACTAAAATACCCACATACAAATTTTTGCTCAAAAATAGATTTTATTCATATACAGAGATACCCACATGGGTTTTCACAAGGAATGCAGATCTACCATCATTTTGCAGTTCACCCATATGGGGGTTTTAAAAATAAAGAAAAAATAGTGTAGTTTTAGGAATACCCACATGGGTTTCTACATTCTAAAATAGAAATGCCTGATAATGCGTGGGTCGAGCCCAGTGGGGAGTTGCAATTACTGTTTCATCAAATAAGGAGAGCCATTTTTGAGTTTTTTGCATGCGAGAACGGAATCAAAGCACAGTATGCATGGAGTTTGAATTTCTTCATATGGAGAGTCATCAATAAACTAATATCATGCCACGGCCTATCAGGAAGATAATGCACAGAATTTCATAATAAACAAGCTTCAGCTTAAAGAATTCATGGCACGACCAGTCACTAGGCTTGCATTTTTCTAAGAAATAAGAATCATTTTGCAGAAATAAAGCTCGTAGGCTTTAGTGTGAGAGAGAAAAATATAGAGAAAGAGTGCAGCAAGGAGGAGCTTACCATTATGATGGTTGTGGAAGAACACACAAGCCGCACCCAAGCTCATTTTGGAGCTCATAGTGTGTGAGTCAATTTTACCAGTGGCGCCCAAGGTGGAGATAGGAAAGCACAGAGATAAATGATGCAAAGAAAATCAGAGTTGAGAGAAGAGAGGCCGCGGCCTTATGGCTTGTTTTAGCTTTCAAAACAATGGATAATCCATCAAAATACAAGGAAAGCAACTTACAAGGCCTGTCTATGGATGAGTCGACCAAGCTGAAGATAAAAACTGAATTTTCCAAGCACCCTAAACTGTCAAACCCTAGTTCATGGCGGTGGCTCTTGAAGAGAGTTTCCTCTCAAAAGACATAAAGTGAAATGATGCGAATTTTAGGGCATTCATGGAGCTTTGTTCTTTAGGGTTTACCCCAACCCTATTTTGACTTAGGTGATATTTTGCCTTAGTTTTATGAATGATAATTGCCTAAGTCGAAATGTATCATGGTGGCTGATCCAAGGTGTTTAGGTTGCCCTTATGCATCGATACCTAAGACATTTTAATACATGCCTTATTTTCATAGAGCCTTAAGTTTATTGTTTTAATTATTGATTTTTTTTAGAAATCAATCAATAGGATGGGGTGTGTTTTTTTTGAAATATAAACTAAGGTAATTTATTTTGGCGCCTTAGACTTTTTTTTTAATTGATTTTTAAGAAATCAATTAGAGATATTGATAAGAGGGAATAATATGCTTTGTATAATTTTACAATTTTTTATTGAAAAATCAAGATTGTAAGGGGAGATATAAGGTATTGTATGCAAAAGTTTTTTTTTTAAAATCTTTAATTGTAAAATGAAATAATTATAAAACTACATCATGTAAAGCAGAAGCAAAGCAATGCTTTATAAAAGGCTTTGTTTTCTTGCTATTTTTAGCAGTTGAGCATTGACTTTCTTCTTGGTCGGATTGGAGTTTTCAGTTGGAGAGATAAGGTGTTTTCCTTGCTTTAAAAGCAGTTTTTTTCTTTTTTTAGAAGCCTGACAATTGATGCATGCAAAAAGTGTGACTTTCCAATTTTATGCTGACTTGTTGCACAGTTTTTGGGACCTTTTCCTTGAGCTTTTCTCAAGTGCTTGGATTAGGGTTTGAAACATATATCTTTGGAGAAAACTTAGGGTTTTCCAGTTCAATCTATTTTTTGCTCTTACACATTTTTGAGCTTGAAACTATTTTGTACTCAGTTTGAGATTATTTTTGGCATACTCCTACAATGAATAAAAAACAACATTCCTACCTATCGTTTTGTGTCTATCTACATTTACAATTTGATGTTTACCTTGTGATTACAATTTAAGAAGTCCTTGTTATGTCCTAGGCTGTAGTTTGATGCAGAAAAGTGCAAGGATACAGGTTGCATGTCATGTTTTGAACAGACCTTCATGCAAATTACTTATGTAAAAAAAATTCTTGAGAGGTTATGAAAGTTTTGTTGGTTTTTTAGCATTGTTTGTGAGGAAAATCCAAAATAATCATCAGTTAATCATCTAATATTAAAAATAATTTCAAAGTCATGGCTTTTAAGTTTCTGTTTTCTCTCTATCCTTTTCCCAAGAAGATTTTTAGAATAGGATCATTATACGGAGAACCAACTCGCTTTGGAGATTCTCTTTCCTTATAGATTACCCACGTCTGGAAAGAGTTTCAATGTTGCAACAGATATTCCAATTTTTTGCAAATCTGCAGGGGTGCATATCTGATTGCTAACAGTTTTTGGCATGCTCGATGAGACCTCTAAAAATCAATTTTAGAGAAGTTTACTTTCTAAAAAAATTGTTGTTTGGTGTATGCAGCAGGTTTCTCAGCCTTTTGGAGGCTTGGTCAATATACCTGATGACTCTGACTTCTAATTTTTTGCATGCAGACCTAGTGCAGCCCACATATGAGAAAGGTACAAACTAGATCAAGTGTTGCATCTTTTCGATACCGACAACTATCCCCACCATGAAGAGTTGGTAGAACAACAAGGAGGTTGTTTGAGATGCTAACGAGGTCAAAATCAACACCTCCTATTTTCAGCTCTCTAGTTTTATCACCAGGAGTACCAGTTCCAATATCACAGCTACTGCCAATGGCTACGCTAAGGCAACATCCGTTCACACCTTTTAATGGAGGAAATCCATTAGACATTGCTCAACATGATGACATCCCAGTTGCAACCCTTAGAAGCATGTTGTTCTTCACTAGAGAAGAACATACAACACCAAAGGAGCACATTCGTGATGTGTCTATATTATGTTCAATTCACAACATCACGTAGGAGAACATTCTGTTAAGGCTCTTGGCTGCATTGCTCAAGGGTAAAGCATTACAATGGTTTAGAGGCCTCGCAGCCAACTCTATTGTAACATGGGATGCGCTAGGTAACAGTCTATACAAATTTTTTGTTGATAAATCTGATAATTTGTCCCTGCTAGAGCAGTTGAGTACTATTCAGAGAGCGTCGCACAAGCACTTGGCGGATTTCAATCACCATTTTTAGAGAGCTTTGGCTAGAATTCCTACAATGGTAAGGCCTTTACCAGCTCACGCTTTTCTATTTTACTTAAAAGATTTGAACAGTAAGATTTCAGTCATGACCTAATCTATGGGTGGGCATACACTCCCTGACTCTTATGATATCGCCATTAGAGATGAGAATTGTCTCATCCGAGCTGGAGATATAGCTCCTAGACCTCCTATGTCATTGTTTCTTGAAATACATCCACCTACTCCTACTGCTTTGCCTCCCTTAGCTAATGTTCCCGCTGTCCCAACAATAGGTTATTAGACCACAACACAGCAAATTGTTGCTCCAACCCAAAACCAAGAAATCCAGGAGATTAAGAGTGTACTCAAGACCTTCGGGAATGATCTTGTGAGCATTAAGAAGCAAGTAGGTCATGAACATAAACCCTATTAAGCCACTTATCAGCAGGACCAGCTTAATAGGCCTACTTTTCAGAATGATTACCAGGGCCAGAAGAGAAATTTTAACCCAAGACCCTTCCAGCCATACAACCCAAATGTAGCCAGTTCGTCAAAGGAGCTCGTACCTTAGAATAATATGACCCAAGATTGTGATTGGTGTTATCCATGCAACCAACCAAATAACCAATCAACATGTAATAATGGCATGAGAAATCAATCCTTAATGGTTCAAAATAGTTATGCAGGTTCAGAAAGTGTTTCAAATCAGAGCTTGGAACAACAAGAAGGTTTTGAGGTCTCTTTCTAGAATCACAAAGAGAAAGTCACAGAGATTCTCTGGACAAACTGACAAGCTTTTAGCCAAAGGATGGTAGCACAAAATACAAATGATAGCACAACACGCTGACATCCCCGAGGCGCATTGGTGTCTTGTACAAACTAGAAAGGAGGTTTAACTCAGAAAATGGCAAGGTGAAGTTTCTACTCTAATTGCTGAGAACTTCTAGAAAGTGACAGAAAGAGATAGAGCTGAAATAGACTAAAATAGAAATGATAAGGACGAGGAGAAGAAGGGAAAGGAAATGCTTACAACCATGTGAGTGATGAAGCCTCCAGTTCATGAATGTCTTCAATACCTACACACGAGAGAGAGAGAGAGAGAGAGAGAGAGAGTCAAGGCTGTATAGGGGTTTTCCTCACTCAAACCCCCATTTTGGTGTTCCCACCTCCATGGACAACCAAGATAGATAGAGAAAGATGTAGGAAATGAAGTAAACAACACTAAAGCACTACAAAACAATGTTATGCTACTCAATCAAATAATAGAGGAGAGGATTGAAAGCTTACCACCTTCGCCCAAAGCGCTCAAGGCTAGTGGGGGAGAAAATGAGAGGAACTCAAGCCTCTGTTGCAATGGTTTTTGTTCCACACTTGCTCTACTAAAGTGATGGAGTGTTGATGTTGTTGTTGTGAAGTGTAAAGTGTTGAGTGATGGATGGAGAAGTTGCTTAGAGATTGTGAAGAGATTGTAGAAGCTAAGGAGACTGATCAAAGTCTGTGAAGGATCCCAATGAAAGAGTGAAGAGGTGTATTTGAAGGAGTGAATAAAATGGCCATATTCGGGTCAATCGGTCGAAGAGGGCATTACAAGTTGACTCCCAATGGGAATGGTAATGCCTCTATAGGCTCCAGATGTGAGAATATGTCAAGGACATAATTGTGTCACGTGGACATCTCTGTGTCGCGCGGGCGTCCTCGACAGTTATTCCTCTACTGACGCACAAAATGAGGGCCAAGTGATGTGAACAATGGACTTATGTAGAATTAAGCCTCTAAATTTGGTTTTCTAAAGTGGAAAGGGTGAAAGGGGAATTTCCATTAGGGGTGAAAATTCGCTCCTATTTTGCCCCCACTTTAGCGAGTATGAATACTGATGAGTGCTTCAGTAAAGTAGATCAAAGAAGTAATAGAGTTAGAAATGTATACCTAAATCATCAAGGAAGCAGACTGCGATCTGGAAAACTTGAAAGTGCAGGGTCAAAAGAGGACTTCATAGTTCCACAAAACTATGAATTTGAAGAAAAAGCATATACTCAGGATGAAGAAGATGTAGATCCTTGAACTGGTATACATAATTAAGAAGCGAAAGATATAAATGAATGCAAGAGTGATAAAAGAAATCCCCGCTCAAGGAGGAGAGCTTGTATCACTGAGTAAAAGTGATAAAAGTAGTCCCCGCTCAAGGAGGAAAACTCGTATCACCAAGTAAAAGTGATAAAAGAAAAACCCGCTTCTAAGTAGAACCCGTATCACAGAGTAAAAGTGATAAAAGCAAAACCTGCTTTGGAGTAGAACCTATATCACAGAGTAAAAGTGATAAAAGAAAAACCTGCTTCAGAGTAGAACCTATATCACAGAGTAAAAGTGATCAAAGTAAAACCCGCTTCAGAGTAGAACCTGTATCACAGAGTAAAAGTGATAAAATCAAAACCTGCTTCAGAGTAGAACCCATATCACAGGGTAAATTTGATCAAAGAAAAACCTACTTCGAAGTATAACCTGTATCACAAAGTAAAAGTGATAAAAGAAAACTCACTTCGAAGTAGAACCCGTATCACAAAGTAAAAGTGATAAAACCAAAACCCGTTTCAGAGTAGAGCTCATATCACAGAGTAGACAGTCACATAGACCATTGTTAAGCCAAAAGACTTTCAAAGGGGTCACTCAGGAACCTTTCAAAAGGAAGAGGGGTCCACTCAAGGGACATGTTGTTTGAAAAGTAAAGTCTAGTCAGGTTGCCCCCAAGCTAGACACCATGGAATTCATTCAAGAGAAAAGCTTTTAAAGAGGTCCCTTAGGAACTCTTCAAAATAAAAGGGGTGTCCACTCAAGGGATGCTTCATTTGAAAGATGTATAGAAGAGAGGGGCCCTTAAGAAGGACACACACCTCTCGAACAAGTTATCACTACCCCCAACGTTCAAGGGAGGAGAACCATGCAAGATAATTAGAACATGCAGGATGGAGGTAAACCTTGATATCACTTGTTATTTGAAGGAGACACGGGTGCATCAACAGGCACCTGAATCATGATTTTTTTGTATTTTTTCCTTCAAAGCCTTACATTCACTAGTGGAATATCCAAGCACTCAATGGTATGCACAAAAATAATGTTTTTCATTATCATGCTTGTGAGATTTCTTGTATGTAGGAGGAGGAAGAGTAATTAAGAATGCTGTAAGGAGCTACAAAAAAATACGCTCTTGTTCAAATAAAGGATGAGGAGTAGGAAGTAACCCTTTCTCTTGTGGAGAAAAGTTTGACTGCTCACCAGAAGCAGATATGAAGATAGAAGACAAAGGAGGATAGACCAATCCATGAGAACGAGGTTGAGCGGACATCACATCAACGTCCAACTGTGGCTTCTACTTAGATTGTTCATTCAAGCAACCAAGCCCTAGATTACACTTGCAAGGTGTCAATTCTACAAGGACTTGAATACCTTGTTTTTTATGCCCACAACCTTTATGCTCGTAGCCATATTTAGATACAAGCTTAAATCTGGGTCCATAATGTGTTTGCAAATCTTGAGAAAAGGGGGGATCTACATAGAGAGTATTATTCTAGTAAGGGGGAACATTCTCTTCGATAGGATCACCATCATCCTCTTTACTAGGACTACTAACATTATCCTCTTTAGCAGAGGTGTAATCATTCTCCTCAGAAGGAGGATCAACACTAAGAACATTACAATTCACATTCACATTATGCAATGATGCAAAAGATTGGTCATCTTTGATAATGGGTGTGAATGATGTTATTGAAGGGTCTAAGTGGATTGGGTCAACTTTATATTCCTGAATGAAGGAATCTAGAAAGTCTAAAGGACCCCAATTATCACCAAGACATGAACTCCTTTGAGAATAGGTAGAAGGAACAGACTTAAGATTTCTTGCTTCAAAAGGATCTTCTTAAGGTACATCTATCTCAAGAGTATCCTTTTTAGTAAGTACTACTGGAGTAAACATCAACACATTGGAAGATACTGAAGGGATAAGAGTACAGACAACTAAATTCTAACCAATAGCTGCCATCTCACATAGGTGCATAGCATTAGGGTCATCCTTAACTGTGACTACACGATTATTGCAAACGAACTTAATTGATTTATGCAAGATAGACAAGACTACACCCACAGCATGAATCCATGGTCTACCAAGAAGGAGGTTATATGGTAACTTCTTTGTCATAACATATACATGAGTGGGTACAGTAATAGGTCCAAGCTGCAAAGGTAATACTATTGTACCTAGAGCTTGTGTCCTAACATTATCAAACCCACGAATGTCAACAGAAGAAGCATTAATAGAAGATGGATCAATATTAATCTTAGGCAATAGATCAATGCTACATACATTGAGTGTCGAACCGGTGTCAATGAGAGTACGTCTAATTTTGATCTTATTAATGTTAACTATAATCATTAGAGGATCTTCTTGCTTCTATACTTCTGGAGGCAGGAGCTCCTACAGATGGAATGTAATATTCTGCGAATCTGCATGAATATGAGCTATCAACATATCAGCATTTGTCGGCCTAGTAGAAGAAGGCAAGAGGGTCTTTTGCAAGGATTCTTGAAGCATACCTTGATAAACCGGAGTAGAATGAAGCAAGTCCCACAGTGAGATCTTAGTCGGAGTAACGCACGGTTTCTCGACAAGATCGTAATCACTAGGTGCTTTAGTCATGGGTTCAGGTTCATGAGGAAGGCTTAGTTGTTTATTCATTTTGGTATCATAGGTGCAGGCTACCTCTCTATAAGAGGGGGCCTTAGAAAGGTCAAGGGGATCACTATCAAATGGAACACCATCAATAGAACAATCCCTTTCAGGAGGACTAGTTGGACTCACATAAATGATCGGTCTCTTAGGCCTTTGAGTGGCAACAGAGACATAGATTACATTTGGTGGAATAATTACAACTGGTGGAATAATTATTTGAAGACATATTCTCAACATCGATCCAAATAGGATCAAATGTGGAAGGAGATTCATCATGCGCTAATGCATATTCTCTAGAGGAGAGTGCATTAGAATAGATAAGAAATTCATCATTCACAAATGCAACATCCCTAGAAGAGAGTGAATTGGAATGAGTAGAAGATTCATCATTCACAAATGCAACATCTTTAGAGGAGAGTGCATTGGAATGAGTAGAAGATAGAGTGACGTTAAGAAAGGTATCAATGATTTCATCTTCTTGCAACAAAATATCCTTCGAAGTAGGAAGAATTTCATGATAAGGATTAAAGACACCGAGTGACATAGGTAAAGCCAAGTCACCATCACATGCATGAAATGGAATATCATTAGCATTTTGAACAAAATTAGATACATAACTAATAAAAGAAGATATTAAATGAAGTAAACAACACTAAAGCACTACAAAACAGTGTTATGCTACTCAACCAAATAATAGAGGAGAGGAGTGAAAGCTTACCACCTCTACCCAAAGCACTCAAGGCTAGTGGGGGAGAAAATGAGAGGAACTCAAGCCTCTGCTACAATGGTTTTTGTTCCACACTTCCTCTATTGAAGTGATGGAGTTTTGATGTTGTTGTTGTGAAGTGTAAAGTGTTGAGTGATGGATGGAGAAGTTGCTTAGATCTTGTTTAGAGATTGTAGAATGCTAAGGAGACTAATCAAAGTCTGTGAAGGATCCCAATGAAAGGGGGAAGAGGTGTATTTGAAGGAGTGAAGAAAACAACCATATTCAGGTCGATCGATCGAAGAGGGCATTACAATTCAACTCCCTATGGGAATGGTAACGCCTCTGCAAGCTCCAAACACAAGAATCTATCAGGGATGTAAGCACGCCACGTGAATGTCTATGTGCCATGCAGGTGTCCTCGACAGTTATTCCTCTATTGATGCACAAAATGGGTGCCAAGTGTGATGTGAACAGTGGGCTTATGTGGAATTAAGCCTCTGAATTCAATTTTCTAAAGTGGAAAATGGTGAAAGGGGAATTTTCATTAGGGGTTCAAATTTTCTCCTATAGAATGTGTTTTATTGTTCAATTTTTACCTACATTGTGGGTTCTTTTTCTTGTTCAAACATGGTTGCAATTCCACTTGGTATAAGATTGATGTGATACATGCTCTATATATTCTGCTAATTACTTTTTATATACAATTCATATTTTTTGAGTCATAATTTTTGCAAGGAGTTCTTTTGCAGTTAAACTTGTAGCTTCAGGAAGGTGATTGGGTCAACCACAAAAGCTCCCCAATTCAAGTTTTTTGTGAAAAATAAACTAATAAATTAGGTTATTAAAGAAAATTTGAGAACCTTCTATCAATTCTTGAACTGTTGAAACCTTGTAATCTTAAATATCAACTAATTGCAGGGATTGATAGGTACACAAATTTCCCTAATTTCCCTAATTGACCTTCCAGAACTCTTCTACTATTTCCTTCGAATCATCACTACTTTCCCTAATTGACTTTCCACAATTCTTCTAAGATGTGCAGATAGTCACATTCACACTCAAATCACCTCTAAGCCCAAGTTTTGTTCTAGGAAATGTCTTTATTAATAGTCTCTCAATCATCTACAACCAAAATAAATAAATTTTCTTTCATTTTTATTTAAGTTAAATTTATATTTAATTATAAATATAATTATAGAGGTTTATTGTGAAAACAAGATAAAATTGCAAGAATCTCCAAGAAAAGGACCCTTATTTTCAAATGACTAACCAAAAGACTATCATAGGCCATACTAATACAATAGTTGAACAAAATATTCAACAAATTTTCCACACAATAAATTAAGACTATCAAAAAAATTGACTTACTATTGGCTTATGAGTAAAATAAACAAACTATACAAGGATTTAAAGGTCCTTGTATTCTTCTTTCTAAAGTGTCATCTATGAATTTTAGTCTTTAGTGCAATAATTTTGATATTTGGCTCCATGGTGAGTAATATTTTGTAAGTTTTTTGGTGTTTCCTTAGTGCATTATTTTCTTCTTTATTTTATTTGAAATTTTTGTCTATTTTATTTTCCCTAAGAAACTCATGATCGTACCCCCTATATGTAATGACCAACCCCCAAAATAATTTTTTTTCTGATTTTATCCCAACTACTGTGTGAAGGTTTTTGATTATGGTTTGTTTGTTTTTTCTCAAGTTACATTCATAACATAAGCATGCTAAACATTTTATAATATAATTCAAAGATAATAACACTAAACACTTGAAAGAAAGATAATTTCCAGCCATCCCAAAATTCAGAATTATCAAATAGCAATAATCAGATTTATAATATTTATATCAAAAATAAAGTGGTTCAAAGATGCAACACAAAAAACTAAAAGCTTCCCAAAGGCTAGGAACAACACCAAGATCATGTCCTCTAATTCCCTTGGTTACCATCGACAGAGAACATTGGAATCAAGCTCCATCGACCAACAATAAGCAACTTTCACCAACACGAGTTTCACTAAGTATTGCCACCAACTAAGTTGTCCCCTTGAAGAAGTTTGATCTCCCTTTTAAAATCCAAAACTCAACCAAAAAATGCATATAAGTACTTGATAGAATTTCCATGGGAAGGGTCTTTCATTGAGCCAACACCCACTTTGATATTAAAATTCATCTCCAAGATATGAGCATAAAGGTGAGTTCAGGTCTAGAAAATAAGTGCCCAGAAGAAGATTAGAAACACACCAAAAATCACCACCAAACCATACCAAACTGAAAAGGAGCAAATCCACACAAAACCTAAATGAAATCTCCTCAAAAGAATTGGATATTCTTCATTCTTTTCACCTAGATGTGATTCCTAATTGAAACCACCAATCACCAGCTTGAGTAGTTCTTTCACTATCAAAACTAGCCTTATATTTTGAGGGTTTTCATCCTCAAATTCGATCCTCAAACCTTCTGGTACAATACAAGCAACATCTTTGTAAGCAGCCAACTCCAACATGAAGAATAAGCTTGAAAATATAACTTTTAAGAGTTGCTTCTCCAAGTTAGGGCGACTCAAGGAAAAACCCTAAACCCCTTTAAGAAAATATGCCACTTTTGCCTTTGCTTTTAATTTTAATTTGATTATGTTTAAATATTTTCCTCAAACCTTAGCTTGGGCACCTATCTCCTTAACTAGCATACAAAATCACTTTAGATGCTTAAAAACAACTTAAAGTGATCACATTAGGTGCCATGGTACAAATTGTCCCCTTATGACTCCTCAATAATAAAATATAAAGTTACTTTATAAGAGACCACTTTTTGAAGCATAAATCAATATTTAAATGATTTAACCTTAGTAACTTTATACCAACTGAATTAGTGCTAGTATGACAAGCCTAGCCTGGTCCAGCCACCCGAAGTAGACTTACTATTTTTAGTAAGTGCATATCAGTATTTCTCTAGTTTGATCTTTTGGGATGTCACTTGCTATTTTTTAGTAAGTACTAAAAATAGCAAGTGACATCCCAAAAGATCAAACTAGATAAATACTGATATGCATCAAGACACATTGTAGACAATGAGCATCAAACTGGCCCAACTAAAAAGAAATCCACGCCCAAAACACTAAAAAACCACCGTAGAAAATACTTACACAAGGCATTAAGCTCAACGAATAGCTTCCACACGTTGCCCAAACAAGAAACCCAACACGGCTCTACCTGTCGAATCAGTTACTAAATATAGAACTTACTAAAAATAGCAAGTGTGTCAAAACCAAACTAATCTGAAAGAGGACATCGAAAATGGGGACATTACAATCTTCCCTTCCCAAATATTGCTTGTCCTCAAGCAATGCTAGAAAAGCCTTTCAACCAACCATTAGTTCCACACTGAAGCCAGAAATGATCCTAGGGTCCCAAATAAATCTAGGAGGTTTATAACACCATCTGCTCAAAACCTTGTCCTGCGAGATACCAACACATGAAGCCTCCTGTAAATCTCCTATAAAAATATTTATTGAATAACACATAGAATTGATCAACTCTCTAAAGAAATCCCCTCGAGAGAACAAAATTGATGTGCCACAGGAGTAAGCTCTATAAATATAACGTTGACTCTCTCATCCCAAATAGTAGGTACATTACCACTTAAAGCGATTATTGGGTTCCAAGTGAGTCTCAAAAAGGAACCACCATGTTGAAGCTATGACACATTGATCATATTTGTTAATACCACCTACCCAAAATGCACTCCCCTATCCTAGACCCCCAAGGAATAAAAATCATCAAAACCCATACTGAAATGCCTAGAAGAATTAAAGTCATTACCATAAAAAATATACTGCCAGAGCCACTCAGAGAAGACTACATCAACAGACTCACTGCCAATTATGATCCTAAGCAACATATTAAACACCCTACTCAACCAAAAGAAATAAACCCTAACATGACACCTCACGATGCCCCAAATACTAAGCAAATCAATCTCTACCATAACTCTAAAATCAACCAACCAAGGAATGCCTCTATTGTCGCAAACCGATATAATAACATCAACACTCAACCTCCAAGTATAAAAAAGAATGGTCCCGCGCATAAAAACACATCCAAACCATTGTAATCATATGAGATAATGCATGTCAACTCCATGAAGTAATTTCAATGAGTGTCATTTACCAGAGTGGAAACAAGGAATGGGAAAATTGTGTGTAGAAGAACACTCATAGCCAGTTATCCCAAAGCCTTCCCAAACTCAAATTCAGTCTACTTGCTAAAAGGCATCATCAAAAAAATGAAATAAAGTAAGGGTAATGGTAAGAAAATTCAAATCCCACTGGTAACATAGGAGAGATGAGTATTGAGGTATCAATAGAGTCATCTATTGGGTTCAAATAAACTTTTCCATCCAGCCTCAACAATGAACTACTCCACTGCTGAACTAAAGGAACCATCCAACTCATCTGTGGGTCTGAATCCGAAGTCATATACAAGGTGATTGGAAAATGGGAAGCATTATTAATATTGGAAGTTGACCCACCATGCCAATCTTGAGACAACACCTCATGTCTAGAAACTGCACCTGGGTCCCAAGTCTTGTAATCAAATCCACTCACATCACTGAAATTGTTTGGGTCTCTATCATCCAACCCAAAAAGTGGATTTTCATGAGTCAAATCAGCATCCCATTCAAATAAAGGATTATCATACAACTGATGATTATCCTCAATTCCCAAATCAAACCAATCCTCCAACTGATCCAAACTCCTATTTTCTATTTTTTTTGGACAATGTACGAGATCATACTCCTGCTGAATGAAATCAAGCTCCTCCATTACATGTTTGATCTCATTAGCCCTTTCTTTGTTCTTCTACTCTATAAAATGTTGACTCATAGATTTGGTCATTTGCTTCCAGAAGTTCCCCTTGGACACTTTCCAAAGTAAGCTTTGTAGAGTTAAGCTCAATGGTGATCTCACTAACCTCTTCCCTTAACTGCTTAGACATAGATTTAAGGTTTCATCTGCAAACTTGGTAGCTATATCTCTATCATGCATCATGTGTAAGTAAGTTGTTTTGAATTATTCCATAGAGTTCTTGAATATATGTAAATCAGAAAATGAAATATTAAGCTCACTTTGTCCCATAGATGCATTTTGAATTAATTTTTCCACATGCATATGTCCGTTGTCCAAACTAGATAAAACATGCACCTCATTTTCAGCGGTTACCAAGAGTTGTCCTTTCCAATTATGATCAATCAAAAATTATGAGCTATTGTTATGTGGCATGCGAAAATAAGAACTATTATACCTATTATCAAAGTCTCCAGCATTGTCCCAAATTACATGTGCCTCTTCTTCAACACTAACCCCATCTTCGTCACTAGGCCTTTGATCAAAATTAGCCTCAAGCAGAAACTTTAATGATTTATCTTCAAGTTCATACCTCTCAAAATCAATTTCCTCTAAGGATCCTTTTTATATTCTCTATGCTCCAAGGTTGGAACAACTGCTTTGTTAGAAGAAAATTCTTCCCAAACCGATTCTTCATCATACTTTGGTCCCCAAACACCTGGTTCCCAAGATCCCATGAGCTGATGTTTTCTTTTTGAAAGAGTATGCTCAATGTATACCTCCTGAGTAGTTGTTTCCCAAATCAACTGAGTCCCTCCCTTATCATCCCCAATAGTGGACTGTGAATCCCATTCAACTATGCTCAAAATTAGCTACCTGCAATGTGAAATCAGATTCCTTTTCAAGATTGAAAACATCACTATTAATGCCATCCTCTATGCATGGCTCTCAAGATGAAGTAAGGACATCATTACAATCAAAAATGAATTCATACAAATGTTGATCCTTGTCATACTTAGGTGCCAACACACTTGGATCTCGTGTAAAAAGGCTTATCACTTTGTTTAGTTAGTAAATGTTTACTGTGCTCCTCTTGAGTAGTTGCATTTCTAAATAAGTCACTCTCCAACTCATAATCAATGAAATCATCATAATCATCTTTCTCCATAGGCTTGATTTGGTAGTACAACCCAAAGCCACCTATGTCACCATTACCATCATACGATAAAGAATCATCATTATTAGTTGATTCAAAAATATCATCTCTCTTGTTTTCCTCATGCCCATCATATAAAGGTATCCCAACTTCATTGGATAGCTCTAAGGGAGTATACAAGGCAACTATTTTTGTTAATTCCTTCATGCAAAACCTCATCTACAACTATTGCATGCATGACCAAAGAGTCATCATGAGGCTTCGCCACACATTCATCAAGCTTCAAAGCAACCATTTCATCTGATTTTTTTGTTGTGATCGTCTCTTCAACCACCTACTCTTCATTGAACGCATAAAGTCTCAACTTTGCTACCTCTCGAGAATGAAGTTTTGGTCCCTTCTTGTCAAACCTCTCTATGAGTCTCTCAGTAAACTTAGTATAATAAGTAATCTGAGCATGCCCCATTATGATCTTCCCATGGTGCCACCACTTGTGTGCAACTCCATCAAGGTGCATAGCAGCATATTTTATGTCTTCTTTCTCAGACATGAGATTTAGTTTGAAGTATGTGTCCACCCTTTGAACCCATTCTCTCGTTGAAAACTCACCGGGTTCTCCTTTTTTTTATTTGAAAGACTTTTTGATGTTCTATAATGCCCTTGTTGGGCGTATGCCTCATCTTGAGATCCATATAATCCTGAAGTGGTAAGTCATACTGGAAACCAAGCCCTATAGCTAACCAATCCCTTTTAAATTGTTCATGTTGCTCAACTAAAGTGAATTCAACTGGTGCTTCTATTCTCGGTGGAAAATTTGGCATAAGGGGTCTCACTAATGCTCCATTTTTCTGATTGGCTGCCCTTCGTTGTCCACATCATTATTTTGCCTCAAACAATCCAATCTTTGTACCAACTATGCAAGTTGTTGATTTGTCTCTTGAGCATGTTGTGTTGCTCTTTCTTGACCTCTAACCATTGAATCCAAGAGTTGCATCATACGATCTTGGCTACCAATTTTTCTTTCAACTTCTTCTCTTCTTTCACCCATGTTTTCTTCTGGTTCCTTATTTTTTGGTCACTATTTCTCATAGTTTTGTATCACTCACTAGTTGATAGGATGCTTAGTGCTCTAATACCACTATAATGACCAACCCCCAAAATATTTTTTTTTGATTTTATCCCAATTGTTATATGAAGGTTTCTAATTATGGTTTGTTTGTTTTTTTCTCAAGTGACATTCATAAGATAAGCATGCTAAATATTTTATAACAGAATACGAAGATAATAACACAAAACACTTGCAAGAAAGATAATTTTCAGCCTTCCCAAAAATTGAGAATTATCATATATCAATAATCAGATTTACAATCTTTATATTAGAAATAAAGAAGTCTTTCAGACATGGTTCAAAGATGCAACAAATAAAACTAGAAGTTTCCCAAAGGCTATGAAAAACACCAGATCATGTCCTCTAATTCCCTTGTTTACCATCGATAGAGCACACTGGAATCAAGCTTCATTAGCCAACAGTAAGCAGCTTTCACCAGCATGAGTTTCACTGAGTATTGCCACCAACTAAGCCATCCCCTTGAAGAAGTTTGATCTCCCTTTTAAAATCCAAAACTCAACCCAAAAATGCATATAAGTGCTTGATAGAATCGCCAAGGGAAGGATCTTTCATTGAGCCAACACCCAATTTGATATTAAAATTCATCTCCAAGATATGAGAATAAAGGTGAGTTCAAGTCCAAAAAATAAGTGCCTAGAAGAAGATTAGAAACTCACCTAAAATCACCACCAAACCACACCATACTGAAAAGAAGCAAATCCACACCAAAACCCAACTGAAAATTATTTTTTCCTAGATGTGATTCCTAATTGAAACCACCAATCACCAACTGTAACTAAGGGAATTTTCCTGGGGTTAGCAAATCAAATGCAAAACATAAAAAACCCAAAGTGATAATGAAGTACAAAGGAATAAAATGAAAAAAATGAAACAATCTTACCAATTTGTCTTCATCCTCCATGGCTGACCTCCATTATACCTTCTCAACTTGCTGAAAATATGATGTTGCCCTCAGATTTACGATGAGAATCTAATGATAATGATAAGCCCTAAGAAAATGTTGTAGGATTTAAATATAAAATTGCAAGAATGCAAGATGAAGAAGAAAAAGAAGAAGTTGATAAAATTCATAGACTAAGAGATATTCCAAGATGAAGACAAAATTGGCATTTTATAGAAAATGCAATTTTGTATGGACGGATGAGATTAAATATTGATAAGTGCCCTAGAATTTGTGGTCAAGATTCAAAATAACAACCCACAATTAAGGTTACGGAAACATTAGGTCAAATTTGAAATGAATGGACAAGATTGATTTTTAGAAAATCAAAAAAAGGGTTGATAATGCATGTGATAAGAAGATATTGGGTACAAAAAATGAAGTTGTTGGAGAATAAAATAAGAATTTAAAATTATTTGATTCAAGAAGTGATGTTGACCTTTTGAATTAAAAATTAATTTAATTTAAAAGTGGTGGGGTCATGTGACAGTAAATAATAAATTTGAATTATTTACTAAAAAGAGGGAAATTAGAAAGTGGGACTATTTTAAATAAATAATTTTATTTAAAATAAGCACAGACAAAGAGGTGGCTAGAAAATCAAATAATCTTGATTTTTGGAGGAAAAAGACTATTTTTTTGATGAATTTTCAGTTATCTATATTAAAAGAGATAAATATACAAAATTCACAAAAAAGGGGCGGGTGGTAAGAAAGCACACCCCGAAAGTCACATGGGCCCAGCCCATCAAAACCAATATATCGAGTCACATGGGCCTAGCCCAGAAATAAAACAACAGAAAGAAAACTAAGCAGTTAAAGCAGTGCTAGTAGATCCTGGGGGATCCTGGTCATCCATATGTTTCCCCATACGTCAGCGGGGTGAGGAGTGACGTCAGGAGGAGCACCCCAACCATCATCATTCTTTTCTGCCTCTCTATCTTTATCCTCACGCCGAGGCGAGATTGTGAGAGCAAGCCACGAAAAGCTTTTTCCAGTGGAGGGCCAACCAGAACCAGAAGGAGGAGCATCCGAAGGCCACCCAGAACTACCACCACTATTCCCTAGCACACCACTAGAGTGCCAGCCCTGACCAGGACGCGGCGAAGGAGAACGAGCCCGCCTGGGAGGCCGAGAATCCCTCCGAGCAGGAGGCTGGGAGCGAGCCCACGTGGAATCACTTCGCTTTCGGCCCCGAGAGGGCGACCAACAGCGGGAGGAGGAGGGCGAGTTAGGAATCTGAGCCACAGTACAAGGGGCATTGCCCCAGTGGTCTAGGAGAACCTGCAGGTGATCCACTCCCAATGCAACCTTGTTGGCTTGCACTTGAATCTGTAATATAATATTAGAGCAAATGACTGCTTTAGCATAGAGAGACACATTAATATCTAAATTTGAATGAGCAAAAATATAAGCATTTCTGTCTTTCCAGATATTGAAGAGGATTTCCACCTTGAAAGTGTGCCAAAGCTAGGTGAACTTAGTCGAGGTTCCAGGCGAGTCCCCCAGCAGAACCATATGCCACGAAAAAGGTTCAGGCCTGAAAGGCCGAAAGAAATCATGAATCCAAGTCCAGAACTGCTGAGCTCTGGGACAAAACCAAAAAAGGTGTTTGAAGCTTTTAGGCTACCCACAAAATAGGCAGCGAAGGTCAGAGACCCCCAAATGAACCAGCCAAGAACCCACAGGCAAGCCTTAGAAAAGAATACACCAAGCAAAGTGGGCCAGCTTCGGATTAACAATTGCAGACCAAATGGCATCAAACCTCCTACGCCAAGTAAAGGCTGAGGAGTTAAGAAGCCACCTCTGGTTCAAAGAACTGAGCATAGGGAAATGGGGTGAAAGCCACCTGTAGCCAAGCCACGGCTTGTAGCTCCTTAGAGGAGTATCTGGAAACCATTTCCAGTCTTTCCATCAAGGCTTGTGCCTACGAATACCAACTTTGTGAAGAATTTCCGCCGAAATGGCATTCACCAGCCCGTCAAAAGTAGGGTGATCCTGGTTTTGAAGGTTGTAATGGGCTTTAAAAGCATCCCACTGCAAAATACTCATGGTAGGCCAGTGGAAAAGCTAGTGCAAAGTCTGAATGCCTTTCTTATGGAAACAAAGAGCTTTGAGCCAAGGCGACTTGGCCAGGGGTTGACCATTTTGGTCGAGAAGGGAAGACCACTAGAGATTATGCTGGTTAATGGAAAGCCCATCACGAAACCCAACCCCAGCCCAACGGAGCCAAGGCTTGACTATTTCCCAAGAGCACCAAATGCTTTTAGCCACAAAGGAGCTCATAATTTGAACCGGCTCCCTCATAACCAGAAGGGTTTGGAAGCCAATTCCTTTCTAGCAGGTCTGTGAATAGGAAATCCAGATTGGATACAATGCATGAGGAGAATTTTCCAGGCTTCATCCCCAGTGAGCACATGAATGATCCATTTGACACAGAGGGCAGTCCCTTGTCGTTGCGTGGAAAGCAAGCTGAGCCCTCCCAAGTCCTTGGGAAGATAGCAAAATTCTCAAGCGACCTGATGAAAGCCCTTATGGGTCTCAGAAGAGGCCCAAAGAAAATCATGGAGCAACTTCTCAAGCCTGTTGTAGGCTGCTTTAGAAGGAGCCCGACAGGAGGAATAGTAGACATGGGTGGCAGCCAAGATTTTAGAGCACACCTGGAATTTTCCAACCAGTGAGAGAGGCTTGGTAACCCAATAGGCCAGCTTTTGTTCAACTCTGGAGAGCACAGCCTGCCAGAGCTCCCAAGGGGAGGCCTGGAAGGCAAAAGGAATGCCCAAAAATTGAAAGATTTCGCCCTAACCAATCCATTTCCAGTTATAGGGTTGGAGCCATGCAGGAGTGGGGAGCACCGATTGTCTGTAGCACAAAGTTTTGTGTCATTGAATAGCAGAACCAGACGCAAGACAAAAAGTATCAAGGCATTCAAGGGCAGCAGCGATCGAGCCTTCGTCCTCTAAAAGAGTGAGAAAGGAGTCATCAGCGAAGTGTCCATTGACAAGCTGCTCTTGAGAGTCCGGGAGAGTGATTCCTTTAACACGCTGCTGGGAAATAGCATTGGCCAGGAGATATCCAAAGCCCTCAGCTGTTTTGAATTAAAAATTAATTTTAATTCAAAAGGTGGGGTCACATGAGAGTAAATAATGAATTTGAATTATTTACTAAAAAGAGGGAAATTAGAAAGTGGGACTATTTTAAATAAATAATTTTATTTAAAATGAGGGAAATGTGAAGGTGACAATAATTAAATAAATTAAAGAATTTATTTAATTATAAGAGGACCTTTTAAGAATTAGTGAAATATTAAATAAATAAATAAAATTTATCTATTTAATAATCAGGAAGACATAATGGACAAAAATAATTAAATAAATTGAGAGATTTATTTAATTATAGGAAGACATTAGACAATTAGTGACGCATTAAATAAATAAATAAAATTTATTTATTTAATAATCAAGAAGAATAAAAAGGACATGAATTAATTAGATAATTATGAATTATTTAATTAATAGTCGAAAGTGAATCAAGGACATAACTAAAATATCTTAATTATGCTAGGAAGAAAAAAGATTAAAAATAGAGTTTGTAGGCCTAGGTCATTTTTATGTGTCTACATTTGTCCCTTTTTGTCGTAATGCAGCTTGTCACATTGTGGCAAAGAAAATAATTCAACAATATGCCCCAGTGCAAAATAAGATGAAGAAGAATGACAAGGAGGTAGCAATATGCCCCCTTGAGAGGATAGTTGGGTTCAGAGGACATGAGTGTGCTCTCGAAATGGATGAGAAAACTAGAAGATGAAAGACAAAAGAAATGTTAATGTAAAAGATATGGATGATGATATGGATGCAATGCCTATATGAGATAAGCGAGAGAAGATGACAAGATAGAAGGAGATGCATGTTAGTTCCTAGACCAAATCCTTTAACATATTACGATAGGACTATAATATTTATTGCTCTTAATCATCATTGGGCGGTAAAAAAATGACATAAATGGACAACAAACACCATGGTATGACATAGAAAAAGGTGTGCAAGGTCATGCACTTGCAAAATAGAGAGTCATAGACAAGGAATTTCCTAACTCATACTAGAGGCCCATTTGCCCCAATCTTTTTGTCAAGACAATCCACAGATAGCAGTCAAAGAAAAACATAATAGGTCATGAGACATCATCGCACCTCTAAATCCTTCATGGGACATCCTTGAGGTAGCTAGTAACATGACCAAAAGACAATTCAATAAAAAGATAAGACAAAATAGCCAAAAATTAACAACCATTTACTTGTATTGCCAATGTTTGTTTGCCGAAGATTAATTGTTTGATAGTTTGACAGTTTTGACGGTTTGACGGTTTGATGGTGCCTAAGGTCAGGAAGGACACATCCTAAAAAGGAAAATGACATTTTGACGAGGTCCAAATCCAAGGACACATCTTGAAGAGGATCAAAAAGTGATGAGATTAATATTTTGACTGTATGATTGATTGGCTTATGTTGTCTGATTTTGACCAATTTTGACATTGACGTTTCAAATGATTGTCCTATGTCAAGTGCGTCTATGTCTGCCTATTTGACTAACATGACCATGTTTGACTTGTGATTTGTATTTTGACAAACCTAAAAGGACTGACCTAATGTCTCGGGGACTCAAAGATGAATCTTGCCTACATAGCAAATGCGAAGAGACAACGTAGTTCGAACAGGGACAAAAGACTGATTGACATGACTGACTGGATTGATAAGACAAGCATTGACTCTATTTTTGGGATTTTGACATTGATTTGGATGCTTTTGTATTTTCTTCAAGACATTTTTCAATTTTTAGATCTTTTTTCAAGACTTTATAGGATTTTTATGACTTTTTTTAGGACTTTTTCCAAATTTTAGGACTTTTTGAGGTTTTACAAAAATTGCAAAAAATGCATGTGAATGATGCCGACACACATGATGTAACTAAGGGAATTTTCCTAGGGTTAGAAAATCAAATGAAAAACATAAAAAACCCAAAGTGATAATGAAGTACAAAGGAATAAAATGAAAACAAATGAAACAATTTCACCAAAATGTCTTCATCCTCCATGGATGACCTCCATTATACCTTTTCAACTTGTTGAAACTATGATGTTGCCCTTAGATTTATGATGAGAAATCTAATGATAATGACAAGCCCTAAGAAAATGTTGAAGGATTTAAATATAAAATTGCAAGAATGCAAGATGAAGAAGAAGAAGTTGATAAAATTCAGAGACTAAGAGATATCCCAAGATGAAGACAAAATTGGCATTATATAGAAAATGCAATTTTGTATGGATGGATGAGATTAAAGATTGATAAGTGCCCTAGAATATGTGGTCAAGATTCAAAATAACAACCCACAATAAGGGTTAGGGCAACATTAGGTCAAATTTGAAATGAATGGACAAAATTGATTTTTAGAAAATCAAATCAAGGGTTGATAATGCATGTGACAAGAAGATATTGGGCACATAAAACGAAGTTGTTGGAGAATCAAATAAGAATTTAAAATTATTTGATTCAAGAAGTGATGTTGACCTTTTGAATTAAAAATTAATTTAATTCAAAAGTGGTGGGGTCATGTGACAGTAAATAATTAATTTGAATTATTTACTAAAAAGAGGGAAATTAGAAAGTGAGACTATTTAAAATAAGCACAGACAAAGAGGTGGCTAGAAAATCAAATAATCTTGATTTTTGGAGGAAAAATACTATTTTGAATTAAAAATTAATTTTAATTCAAAAGGTGGGGTCATAAATAAGTAATTTGAATTATTTACTAAAAAGAGGGAAATTAGAAATTGGGACTATTTTAAATAAATAATTTTATTTAAAATGAGGGAAATGTGAAGGTGGCAATAATTAAATAAATTAAAGAATTTATTTAATTATAAGAGGACTTTTTAAGAATTAGTGACATATTAAATAAATAAATAAAATTTATTTATTTAATAATCAAGAAGAATAAAGAGGACATGAATTAATTAGATAATTATGAATTATTTAATTAATAGCCGAAAGTGAATCAAGGACATAATTAAAATGTCTTAATTATGCTAGGAAGAAAAAGATTAAAAATAGAGCTTGCAGGCCTAGGTCATTTTTAAGTGTCTACACCAACTTGAGCAGGTCTTTCACTACCGAAACCGGCCTTAGATTTTTAGGGTTTTCATCCTCAAATCTGATTCTCAGACCTTCTGGTACAATACTTGTAGCATCTCTATAAGCAACCAACTTCAACATGAAGAATAAGCTTTAAAAAAGAACTTTTAAGAGTTGCTTCTCCAAGTTAGGGTGACTCAAGGCAAAACCCTAAACCCCTTTAAGAAAATACACCACTTTTTCCTTTGCTTTTAATTTTAATTTGATTATGTTTAAATATTCGCCTCAAAACTTAGCTTGGACGCCTATCTCCTTAACCAGCATACAAAATCACTTTAGATGCTTAAAAACAACTTAAAGTGATCACATTAGGTACCATGGTACAAATTGTTCCTTTATGACCCCTCAATAATAAAATATAAAGCTGCTTTATAAGAGACCACTTTTTGAAGCACAAATCAAATATTTATATGATTTAACCTTAGTAACTTTATACCAACTGAATTAGTGTCGTTGTGACAAGCCTGACCTGGTCCAACCACCGGAAGTAGACTTACTATTTTTAGTAAGTACTAAAAATAACAAGTGACATCCCAAAATCTCAAACTAGAGAAATATTGATATGTGTCGAAAATACTAATATGCACCGAGGCACACTATAGACAGTGAGCACCAGATTGGCCCAACTAAAAATAGAACGTCATGCCTGAAACATTGAAAAAACCCCCACAAAAAATACTGACACAAGGCATTAAGCTCAATGGACAGCTTCCACTCGTTTCCCAAACAGGAAACCCAACACAAATTTTCCTGTCAAATTAACTACTAAATATAACACTTACTAAAAATAGCAATTGTGTCAAAACTAGACTAATCTGAAAGAGGACATTGAAAATGGGGACATTACACTATATTAATTGTTAATTTGGTGAGAGGTTAGAAATTGTCCCTCTTCCCACTACCATCTACTATGGCGTATGGTGTATGGATTTTTTGTGGAAGGAGCACAACCTCCCCATCCCTTCTGATCATCAATAAATTCATTCTTTTTCTCCTTGGTGTTATGGTTGATTGTAATGGAGTTTAATGGACAAAGAGAAGCCAAAAAGTTTAAACAAAAAGGGTAATAATTATGAGAATATTATTGACAAATAAAACATTAAGAATGTAAACAATACCTAGAGTGTAATGTATTAGATGGTTCATTTAAAGACAAGAGTTGATAGATGGTTGTTATAAACAATGTGCATAAAATCATATATTCATGTATATCCAACAAGTTTACAATTCAGTGCTAATTATTTATTCTCATATTATATTCTTCATTATTCTCTTTATATCCCTCAAATATCTTCCACATTTCTCTCTAATATAGATTCTAAATACCTTTTATTTTATTTCCTTTTATAATGTTTAAGATTATCTCTTTCTTTATGATATGTATTCCCTTTATATTATAATAAGTATATTATAGTGAATTTAGGGTTGTTTAAGTGCTACACAACACATGTTTGGATTAAAAAATGGCATTACTAATACATTAGTATATTCATATTAATTATTATTATTTTTAATTGAAGGTCTTCATATAATTGCATATCAACAAATTATGGCATATATTTGTGTTATATTTGACTCATGGTTTTCTCCTTACATATACTCATTTTATCCCCTTTGTCTATTTTCCCATATTCCTTATTAGTCATTTATCCATCAATATTATATGAAGACCTTTTATTTATGTAATTAATATTTAACAAGCATGTATTAACATTTCTTTATGTTTCACTTAAGTAGAGAGAAAGTGTTTCCCCACCATGTCTATTTTCTTATTTGATACTTATACAGTCTTTTAATTCACTCATGTCAGGAAATGGTTAAACATACATATACTCATGATATCATCCAACTATCTAGCAAAGATACATTAAAAAAGTATGCAAAGCCCCTTCATCCCAATGAATGCAAAAGTCATGGTAGCAGATTCATGTTCATCTGTAAATAAACTAGAATACCTTGGAATTGATGTCCAAAATATTTCTTCAACTATCACAAATAGATGCCATGAAATTGTACATAAATTCAAACTTTTATACCAAAAAATGCCTCTCGTGGAAGATTTGGATATCAAAAAGCTTCAAGAGACATTGTCATCATTCTAAGACAATTGTGCTAAATTTGAGGGGATGTATAGTTTCCTTAGGGAACTATATCATGATCACCACTATAAAAAATGATGGAACCCCCTCTATCATCCATGCATACGAGATGTAACTACAAAATATGTGATCAATTACTTAAACTTCTTACTATGTAACCCGTCTACACCTATATATGTGTATAATATTAAGTGACTAGAGAGGCTTCTATTTTGGTACTATGTAACCTATGTATACATATCCATGTAAATTTTATCTATAATAAATAAATAATCCTCTTTTAAATTACTTGGTCTTGACCTTAAGAGTTGCATATCCTATTATTTTAATGTTGTGATGTGATACTTACAAAAACACAAAGATAGTATACCATAGTTTCCTAACTTGTTATTGTATATGTGTTTCTTATAAAACAAATTAAACTGTAAATGACTTGGAAACAATAAATATTAAATAGAATCAATCCACACTAAAAAATATTTTACACTTGATATTAGAGTTCATGATATATAATTCAACCAACATGGATTTAAAAACAATTCTACATTCAATGTTATGGTTTCATTTACTTCCACATCAAATATCCCTTTCTATTTACTCTCACACTATATTGTCTTTAAGGAAATCAATAGATGGACATCAAATATTCTTTCAAGGAGATAAAGTGTCATAGTTTCCTTTTTTAACCTTAGTTGTTTCTACATAACTATTTATTTTCAAACGCAAAGATCCCACACAATACAAATGTTTTTGTTCTTTCTTTACTAGAATAATTAATGGCCTTCAATGTTTATTTATGCTTTAAAAAAAAACCCTTCAAAAAATAAACAGGTATTTGTGGGAGAAAATATTATGTTATTTTGATTTTTTTTGTTTTATGCACATGTTTTAACAATTAACCTCCCAAAATTGTTATCCTTTTCCAAATAAAATACTAACAAAACCATTGTAATTTGAACTTACCATAAACATTTTATTTTACATTATTTTACTATGACATTTTTTTCATTAATGATATCAAGTTTCCACAATCCATAATGTTCCTTGCAATGATTTTTGGCTTTGATTGTGTGAGAATTTTTGCATCAATGTTTCAAATCACACTCCATGATCCATAATCAAGATGAGAGCAGAGCTAAAGGAGAATTTTTTCCATTGTTTTTCCCATCCCAAAAAGCTCAAATACTACTTCCTTACAATATGTCACCTTTACAATTCTACTTTTTTTATATATGTATTTTACTGAAAAACTACCTCTAACACATTCAAAACAATACACAATAAGAATCATCCTCCACATCCTTATTCCGACTTTGAATAGCCTCGTATAACATGTTTCTTTTTCAAAATTATATTTTTCAGTTTTACATTACAAAAGGTCTTAATCATCTAGGGCAAAAAATAAGTAAGAACCTTATTGCTCAACCTATTTTCTGATTGTCCCAGTTACTATTTTTATAATACCTAATTATCATATCTCAAATTACTCACAAGAAAGGTTCTACCACTCAGTTTTAACTACATGATGACAACATTAGATTTTGCAATACCTGATTATCATATTTACAACTTTCTCATGGGCCACTTTCTTCCACATATTCTAAAATTGTTTTCCACCCTTCCTTGCTTTTGATTGATTCATCCTATTATGATTTCAACCCTCAAAACCTGATACCTCTTTCAACTTCATGAAGACAACATTAACTACAAATTTCATTGCCAACATTCTTGTAGGCATGCCTAGTCTTGAGCCTTTTTCACAGGTTACATCTATTAACTCCATTCAGAAACTTTGTTCTACAAATTTCAAATATCATATACAACTCTCTAATGGTATGCACACACATCCTGCTTTGCAACCCAGCTAGTTCAATGATCTTGTTTTAGAAGAGGCTTTAGTCAAAGGTTCTATTATCCACCTAAAATAATATAGTTTCAAGAATATCCACAAATTCATGTGTGTCCACACTTGCCTTATATTTTTTTGTGCTTATCATTTATGCATCTACATCTCCTTCGTAAATTATTTATATCCTTTTATTGCAAGGTTATTGCAATTGATATCTTGGAAATAATCTCAAACAATGAATCAATAGTTGGAACTCCAACTACTCTCCTTCAAGCTACATGATGTATACACTCAATTAGCTCTCAAGACCCATTGACCACCACTCAAGCTACCAAGTTTTCACTCAAAGAGGCTACAGGCTCAACACAATAACATAGTATGCCCCCTTTGAACCAATTCCCATTAAAACATTGACCCCATACCATAATCATTGGTCTATTGAGGTTTGTTCCTTGACAAAAATTCCAATCCATGAGTTTAAAAATGTTGTCCATGATGGGAGAGTTTTGGGGTTTGATTTCGTAGATAAATTAGGTTACAAAATACATGTTACTTGATTTAATAAATTGATGAGTTCTACAATGTTATAGACTCTAATATTCTTTATGTCATTTCAAATGGTCACATTAAATTCATCAACACAAAATATCATAGTTGAAAAAACCATTTTTAAATATTCCTTCGCAATTCATCAACCATAAATCTATCCACTTGGATAGACTCCACCATACCCACACACAACTTTCATATCAAGAGCATAGACTCACTAGTGTCATTGCCTATAAATTTCCTTATAGATGTCATTAGAATACTTTTATCTATCTCCCTTGCATCAACCATACATAAAAGAGATGACATAAAAATAATAAAGATTACTACTACAATCATAGACATGTCAAGCCAAACCATTAATGTTACACTTTGGGGTCATCATTATCAAATTGATGGGAAAAAAATCTCTTATTTGTCCCTATAGTCAAACCATCCAATTATTTTGATAAAATATGGACATATAACCTCTTGGTGTGGAAAATTTATTGATACTATCTTTCCAACTATAATTCTAATAAATCCCAACTTGGTAGAAGCCTCAAAATTACAAACATGGTATGCCACTATAGGGATTTCCCAACCATACCTTTCCTTGTCAAAGAGCCATCTTTCCCCCCACATGTTTCAAAATCCAAATTGATATTTCATGTATTGCAAATACAAGCTTTCTTGAGAAAAACAATGTATGTGTAAAGACCACTATCACAAAACTCCACTTAGACAACTTCTATTGCCTTTCTTGCCCTCTATTGGTGGAAAACAAAAAAATGTAAGAAAAAATTTCTATAAATTTCCCCCAATACTTTTAAATTCCCAATGTGTTCTTCTAATCTCTATGAATGTGATTTTAACTACATGCTCAAAATGGACTTGCAAGATGTTACAAGTGAACTTCTTAATGTTACTGCAATTAAGTGACCAACAAACTGCCTTGTTGGGTGTTGTTGCAAAAGATTTTCAACTTCTACTAGCAGATCCTAATGTTGTTATACACATTTTAGATAATGTTGTTGATTGCTAATTTCTACTTGCTCTTAGTATCAAAACAATTTCGTTTGGTGGCATGAAACACAAAGCATTATTACCACATCTATTAAGCATGTTCAATTTTTTTATTTAACTCTCCACATGTACAATATTATATCCATTTGCATATCCTCTTAAATATATTATGTACATTTAATTTCCATATATGTAAAGACAATTAACCTTAAATAAACATACACACATACACATATATATATCAAAATATGTTGAGTTATTTTGCTATGTGCCATACTTTATTTCCACATCATGTTATTTCCTAAGATTCTCTATAATTTTTTTACATGGTATTTCAAATTATGTTGTACATTTAGTTACATTAAATTTCCATATCTATTTTTTCCTTTGTGCAAAGTTTAATTTCCAATTCTATTATGTTATTTCAAATTATGTTGCACCTTTATGTAAATAATTTTTTGCGTTCATTTCCCATGCTTAATTTTTTTATTATATATTAAATAATATCATTAACAAATACTATTTAATGGAATTGTAAAATTAAATGATGCAAGATAAATGTGGGTCAATGGGTTTGACTCGAAAACTACATAGTTGAATCTTGATAGCAATATCAAAAAAGGTTAACATTCTCGTTGAAATCAATTGCAACATACAAGTTACCATGCAAGAAAAGATGACAGATCAAAAAAAAAAGACAAGAAAACCAACACATCCTCCTTGATGGAGCCTCCACATCTACCCTCTCTTCTTTCACTAACCCCTCCCACCTACATACACTTGCACCTAAATTACAACATGTAGTTCAACCAAATCTATTTTTCCAAATCCATCTACCTCCAAATTTTTCTCAATTTTTTTACATTGGTAGAAATACCTTCTATTCAAAGTTAGATAGACTTTAAAATATGTCAACATGTTTAGTCTACATGGAAAAATATCCAAGAATTAAAACTAGGAAATCACATGGACTCTCTACTTGTTACAAATGTGCATTGAAAAAATTACCATAGCTTCTCCAAGTGGAATAACATGGACCTTGGTGAGAAACCTATATGCTTGCAAAAACTAACTCAAGTTAGAGAGATGTTGATAGAAAGGGTTAGACAATCCTTCAAGTTACCTATATAAAGGGAGACCAGCTAAAATATAGTGGCCACACTGTTTGTTTTTCTCAAGATATTTCTACAATTGCAACCCACTTGCTTAGGCATATAGATGAATTATGTATATTATTAGTGAACAAAAAAAATTCGAGCAACAACAATATAGCTTTTATATCAATAGAGGATGTGTACATGAGGCACTACAATAAAAAACTTGTAATGACCCATACTACTGTAAGGAAGCTAAGGTAGTGAAACAACTTCCTACACTAATCTTGAGAGGAGAATAATGCAAAAATTTTACAAATCTTTAATAGTTACAAAAACTTAAATAGAAATAAACACATATATCATGTATACCACAACATAATGATTTATGTGGGGAAAAACCTTTTAGGAGAAAAACCCCACACTCCAAAAGTCATCCAATATATTATTTAGAAATCACAAAGATTACAATATACTTGCAAAGAAAGATTCTCATAGGAGTATCACCAACCAGAGATCTAGAGACAACACGACTGCTATCAGACTCTCAGAATACATCACAACACTTAGTTGTAATACAATGCCCTCATAAAATAGGGTTGCCCTCTAGGGAAATTCAAGCTAATAAAATATCGACCATCAGATTAAGACCTAATGATGAACAATCTAGATTTACAATAATAAAATATAAATAAAATTTTCCTTTCGGGGGTGTTGCCCCTGGACACCAGTCAAGGGGATCATCCCCAGACCCATCATGGGGGGAGACCCCCCCGCACCCCCCATCATCATCGGATGAATATTACCTTATGTATCAACAATAACTTATCTAATTAGAAGGTTGAGACATATTTTCCCAACAAATCCCCCACTTGTCGAACACCTTGCAAAAGCAACGAGAGGGTGAATAAACATCATATCTTAATTGCTAGGGTTCGAAAGGCCCATATTATTTGAGCACCATTTGAACTTCTTTATGCTCACAAGTTTAGTTAAATAATTAGCAACATTCATCAAATTCTACTTTAACGAGCTTTACCTTGCCATCTTCGACCATATCTCTAACAAAATGATATTGTACATCAATGTGCTTGGTCATGGCATGAAATTTCGGGTTCTTGGCTAGAAATATTTGTTTGGTATGGAGCCTGATCAGTCTCCAAGTGGGAGATTTTTGGTATGTGGTGATTGATCATTCAGATACTGTAGACTCATAACATATCCTCGTCAGGGTTTCGAGGCAGCAACCCCCGATAGCAGGGGTTCAGGGGCACAACCCCTATTTTTTTTCTCGTTAACACGTCAAATAAAAAACAACTTTTTAAAACCCTAATTCTAGAAGCTTCCTAAAAGCTTGTTGTAAGTGGTTGGGATGTATGTTGTGGCATGGTGTTTCTGAGATCGTAATCTATTTTGCATTGGATAATAAAATCATTGGCTAGTTGATTTTCTATGGATGTAGCCCATATTGGGTGAACCACGTTAAATTTTATGTTGATCTTTTTTGTTTTATTCTTCATTATTATTTCTAAGTTATTTATCTACATATAATTTTTAATGTTTATTGCTCTAATCTACCTGAACCCTAACAATATTGCACTTTAACTATCATAATAAATTATCACTGCACCTTGTTTTATTCCAATATCTGAACATAGTCTCTTAATCCAAATGGCTTCTTTAAAAGAATGAGTAGCTACCATATACTCTACTTTAGTACTGGACAAAGCAACCATAACCTGTCGTTTACTCACCCAACTAATCACACCACCAAATAAAGTAAAAACATAAGCAATAGTGGATCATCTGCTATCAACATCACCTACCCAATTTGAATCCACATAACCATGAATATCAAGGGAAATCTTGTCTTTAGTCATATTACTATGATAACATAAGGAATAATCTAAGGTACCACACAAATATCTAAAGACTCTTTTAACTGCATCACAATGAACTCTACCAAGATCAGACATATATCTCAAAAGAACTCACATTGCTTGAGCAATGTCTAGTCTAGTACAAACCATAGCATACATCAAACTTCCAACTGCACTCTAGTAAGGCACTATGCTCATGTCTTCCATCTTTGATGGGGATTTTGGACAATCTGAAATAGATAAATTTGTTCCAATTGAAACAAGAACACACAATAGTCTACAATCTTGCATATCAAACCTAAAATTGATTTGACATATTTACTTTGGCCAAGCCATAGCTTTTTGTTCACTCTATCTCTTTTAATTTCCATCCCAAGAATGTGTTTAGCTACACCAAGAACTTCTATTTCAAATTTAGCAACTTCCCTCTACCAATAAATAGCTATGTATCATCAATATATAATGTAATAGACAAGAAACAATCACCATCAGTTTTATAATAAACACAATGATTTGATTTAAAACACTCAAATCCTAAACTCAACACATATGTATCAAATTTTTGGTACCACATCCTAGGACTATGTTTTAAGACATACAAATATTTCTTCAATTTGTAAACCAAATTACTTTTATCTTTCACCATATAGTTCTCTGGTTGTGTCATATAAATATCCTCCTCCAAATCTCCATGAAGGAGAGAAGTTTTCACATCCATTTTCTCAACCTCTAAATAATAAGCAACACCAATAGAAAGCAAAAATCTAGTGGATGTCATTTTTGCAATACGAGAAAATATCTCACCATAATCAAAACCCTCAACTTGAGAGTAATCTTTCGCAACCAACCTTGCTTTATACTTCTCAATACCTCCATCTAAACCAATCTTTTTCTTGAATACCCATTTGCAACTAATAATTTTTCTTCCTTCAAGCAATGGTACAATATCCCATGTACCATTCTTTTTCAAAGTTGTCCTTTCTTCATCCATAGAAAACTTCCAAGATTCTACATCATGTATACCTAATGCTTCTTCTACCAATCTAGGTTCATCAATGTTAGTATTAAAAAAAAAATACATCTCCAATCATCAGGTGAATACCTTTCAAGTCGTTGTCTATGCCTTGTAGACCTATGAACAAGTTGAGTTGGAGGCTCTTCCTCCTCTTATGAAGATTCTGAGCTAGATGAGCTATGCTCAACATCTTTTCTATCCATGGGCCTTGATTCAAATTTCTCAAGTGTAGAAGGAAATTGAATCACATCTTCCTGTTTACTTTGTTTTGGTTACACTGTAATAAAAGAAGGCTTAGTTTCTCTAAAAATAACACTTCTACTATGTATTACCTTTTTTGAAATGGGATCCCAAAGCTTATACCATTTCACACCATAATTATATCTGATGAAGATACATTTCATAGCCATGTTCTCCAACTTTGTTCACTTCTCATTTGGCACATGTGCATATGCTTCACAACCAAAAACTCTAAGATGTATTAATGAAGGCTTGTGGCCTGACCATAGCTCTATAGGTGTCTTATCAATAAGAGATAATGTAGGAGATTTTTTAATCAGGTAACAAGTAGTGATAACAAATTTATCCCAAAACCTTTGTTCTAGACTAGCACCACTCAACATACTCCTAGCCTTCTCCATCAGTGTCTTGTTCATTCTTTCTGCAACTCCATTATGTTGTGGAGAATACAGAGTTATCTTATGTCTATTAATACCACAATATTTATAGAATCTATCAAAATCATTAGAAAAAAATTCACCACCACTATCAATCCTCAAACATTTTATTTTCTTTCCAGTCTGTAACTCAACCATTACTTTAAATTCTTTAATCAATTGAAAACTTCAGATTTACTCTTTAGAAAGTATACCCATGTGCTTCTACTATAATCATCAATAAATGAAACATAATATGTGGATTTACCAATTGAAGGAATATCTACAGGACCAAACACATAAGAATGAATAAGATCCAATACACCACAAGATTTATGAGAACTCGAGTAAAACTGAACATAGTTTTGTTTTCCATAAATATAATGCTCACGTAAATCAAATTCATGATTACAATCAGATACCTTCAACAACGTTTTTATTTTTCAAGGTCCTTAGACCCTTTTCTCAGATGTGGCCAAGTCTCTGGTGTCATGACATAGTTTTCTCTACAGGTAACTTTGATTCAAAAGAAAGAGCACCCTTGAGTACCCAAAAGCCGTGACCATCTATTGAAGGTGAAACCCTCATTTTTCCATAGACTTTATTTTCACATAAGTACTATTGCACTCAATAGTGCATGCATCAATCTTATACAATGTGCCATATATGGAACCTCTAGTAATCACCATAACACCTCTGACCATCATGCATCCTGCATCTATGAGTTTTCTCATAGATAACAAATTTCATGCTAAATTAGGGATATGCAACACACCATTAATCCTTTTTATTCTACCATCAGGAAACCTGATTTTAACTTTACCACGACCAACAATGTTTAAATAAGAATCATCACCCAAGTACACCTTACCTCCATCAAATTATTCATATTCAAAAAACCAATCTCTATTAAAGGTCATACGAAAAGATGCACTTGATACAATTAACCATGCATCATTACTTGCACGAGTTGTCAAAGCTATAATGGATGCATCACCATCTTCCTTCTCGGACTCAGAATCAAAATCAAATTTCTTCTTTTCTTATTTGCAGTCCTTACAAACATGTCCAAGCTTATCACAGTTCCAGCAAATAACTTTGGAATTTCCAAGAGACTTAGATCTCCCCTTGGACTTGGATTTTTCACGCTTCTCATTCTTCTTACCTTTTTCCTTAGGTCTTCCATGAAAATTCAAGGCCTCCTTGACACTGATGGATACCTTGCTCCTCATCTCTTCAAAAATAAAAGAACCCACCACATCTTTAATCTTCAATATAAAAAAAGTACTCCCAATATCCATAAAAAGAGAATCCCACGAATCAAGCAAAGAACAAAGTAGGATCTGACATTTCTCTTCCTCATCTATTTTGACACCATATAATGCCAATTGAGCCATGAACATATTGAATGCTTCCAAGTGGTATATAATTCATCCACCCTCTTCCATTCTCAAGGAATACAAATTCTTCCTCAAGAAAATCTTGTTAACTAAAGATTTGGCTTCATACATCTCACTAAGCTTCTTCCATAGTTTTTGTGCAGAGGTCTCTTCATGGACATTGATTAAAATAGAGCCTACCAAGCATAATATGATTAGACCCTTGGCTTTACAATTCATAACATCATATTGAATAGCCTAAGTAGGATCTGTAGGCCTTGAAACATTCTCATCAACAACATCCCATAGATCTCAATCTATCAACAGATCCTCCATCTTTAGTTTCCACATTTCAAAATTATTTCTAGGAAATTTATCCACCTCTATTTTCCTTGATGAACTTACCATCTAAAAAATTCCTTCAACAAGATCACAAAGTTTCTTCTACACAAGCTCCCACTCAAATCTAGATTAGTTCAAAAAACCCAATAACCCACAACTAAAACCAAAGGTGATCAGGCTTCGATACCACTTGTAAAGAAGCTAAGGTAGCCGAACAACTTCCTACACTAACCTTGAGAGGAGAATAATGCAAAAAATTTAAAGATATTTAATAATTATAGAAACTTAAATATAAATAAGCACATATATCATGTATGTACAACATAGTGATTTATGTGGGAAAAACCCTTTTGGGAGAAAAACCCTACACTCCAAAGCCGCCCAATATATTATTCAAAAATAACAAAGATTACAATATACTTGCAAAGCAAGCTTCTCATAGGAGTATCACCAACCAGAGATCCATAGGCAACACGACCGCTATCATATGCTCAAAATACATCACAATACATAGTCGTAATACAATTCCCTCATAAAATAGGGTTGCCTTCTAGGGTAAGTCAATTTAGTAAAATATCGATCATCAGATCTAAGACCTAATGATGAATGGTCTATATTTACAATAATAAAATATATAAATAAAAATTATCTTTTGGGGGCATTACCCCTAGACCCCAATCGGGGGATCATCTCCTTGGACCCCTCGCAGGGAGGGGGGGGGACCCCTGCACCCCCCTATCGTCATCAAATGAGTAGTACCTTATGTATCAACAATAACTTATGTAATTACAAGTTTGAGACACATTTTCCCAACAACTACATAACTATACAATTAGATGAGGTTACATTATCATATCTACCATGTACCTCCATTGATATTTCAAAACTTTTATATGCAAAAACCATAAATCCTAATCCCATAAATACAGGCTTCATGCATATATATGTTACATATGATGATCCATTGAAATAAAATATACAAACCACAACTTTTTTTGTGGCTAACATCCCACCTGCATGTAGAGAAATTGAAGAGTTGTGCTCTTTATTGCAACTAGGGCAAGGCCACCCAGCTCCTACTATAGAATGGCCACCCATTTTCCTATCTCCCATAAATGAATACACCACTGAAGTATTGTTTGTAATGGTATTCCCCACTTTTTTTCTAAAAGGTGTAGCCACATTCAAACAACAACATATGAGGGAAGTTAAATTACATGAATATGCTCTCCATCTTCTAAGGTACTGGATGATAATAGGTTTGGCCAATACCCACATTTTAGGTACTTCATACTAAATATTCTTATGTGACATCGTAGCCAATCCAAAACATTTTTATTTGTTCATAAATAATTGGATACTTGTCTACCAACAACAATTTGTGACCTTTGCCAAAGATTAAAGGATTTTCTTGTTGACAAGCTTGTTAAACAACTCATACAATTTGGATCATCGATTCATGGAACACACCCATTTTGGAACTGTTGTAGGGGGAACTTTCTGATATGGTCATACAAACTGCTTGCCCAACACTATTCTTTACACTACGTGCAACAAATAAAAAATTTCCAAACTTGTATATAATAATTCCATCTATTGCACCTACAAATCCACAAGCAACTTCTAAATGGAGGATACAAAATATAGTTTAGAATCCACACCTTACCGCACTCTACATGCACCATAAGCTTATTGCATTTTGTAAGTAGGTCTTGGAAAAAATTCTTGGTGTGACTGACTATTGGTACAAATATACCTTGCTAATCTAATAAATTTATATTTCATACCATTATTATTACTTGCTAAATAAAACCTTTCACCAGGTATGAATGGAAACACAAAATATCTACACATATCCATGTTTTACTTTGGCTCCAAGAAGTACCTAATATTGGAAAATTACAATGGAATAACCTTCAATCAGTGCAAAATGCACTTTAATACATTGATAGGTATGTCTCTGTATGAAACCCACGAACCCTTGATTTAAGGATCCAGACATTTCAGCGATCTATTCTTGATGACCCATGTTTAATGGATACAAGAATGATTATGACAACCAATCCTTCCATTGACTACACTGAAATGATCAATTATGTTCAATTCCATATAGAGTGTACCTTGCTAACATGCCTTAGGAGAAAAGGACAATACCTTTTATATCATTATAAGTCCCCTTGGAGCATGCAAGATAGATTGAGCCTTGCAACACATGAGAATGGCCAACCTAAATACACCCCATCTCACTATGATGATCATTTAAATCTTCACAACCTGTCTATCCTCTCTATTAGGAGGGATAACGTAGATTTCCTACCCATTCTCTCAATTGATGTAGTGCTCAAATATATTGCAAAATATGTAGCAAAAGTTGAAAACAAATCAAAAGCATACCACACCAAGCTTTCTTGCATTTCAACCAATATTACGACTGATAAGCTAGCCCCAATAGCTTTCCAAAAAAATATTTTTGAAAGCCTTAGGGATCATGATATTGGTGCCCAAGAGAGTTTCCACCTTCTGCTTAAACTTCTGCTCTCCTTATCTAGCAAGGAATTTGTATCTTTAAATGTAAACCAAAAAAAAAATTATCGTCTTTCAATCTCCTCCACATTCGCAACCACATCCCCAACCTACATTCACACTTACATGGCTTGTCCAATAAATTTAGAATCTATGTCACTTATTTAAGTGACTCAAAAAATGGACCTTTAAAGAATCTCAAAATCACAACCAATGGAAAGAACATTCCACATAAGTCATTGTTTGTGTCTCCCCACACTTCACAACCATCCCTGCAAAAGATGATAAATACTTTGAATCATTCTATTGGAGTGAATTACTATTATACAATCCATTGCGTAGCATTAAAAATTATCCAATCTAATTATAGGACAATGGGATGGGTTTTCATGCACTTATCATCCCTGGCATTTGTGACACACACCAACAAAACCTATCAAAGAACCTGATGCCAATGCTCCTTCCGATGAGGAATTTTTAGTGCAAGAAAATAACCCAAATGAATGACAAGTCTTGTCAAGCCTATACCCAAGTCTTCCTTTTCACTTTGGTTAACTAGAAATGCTTGATCACCATGACATAGACTTGCACCATGATTGGGGATCTTCCCACTTCAATTCACTCCAACAAGTTTTTACTACTACATTCATAAAATCAAATCATCCAACATTTCAATTCCACCATATTCCCAATCACCATACCCAAAATGACCATTTTGGTTAGCAAAAAAAATTATTTGATCTACATGCCAATACTTTGTAACCACCTCTAAAAATAATTGGTCAAGGAATTTCTAGAATAGGTAATTTGTACCTAATAACAACCATCAAATCCACACTCATGATTTCATCCCCAAATAGACAATCACCATTACTACTTCTTGCACCTATAGGTTTAGCAACAATCAAAATAGAAGCATTGGCAATCCAATCTACCCTCATATCAAATATATGGCTCTCCTACAAGGAGATACACTTGCAACCTTCCAAGAAAGAATGTACTTCATTCGCTACATCCTTATAGATGAAATGAGCTTCATCGGTCCAAATTTGCTACAACAAAATGACATGAGGTTATTTGAAGCATTCCTTGGCCATAACCAAATCCCATTTGGAGGATGCTATGTAATTCTCTTTGATGACCTAGGCCAACATCCACCAGTCAAGGACATCCCTATGTATGCTTTGACCTTTTACAAGGGAACCCTATGGTGCAACTTCATAAAAGTTATTACATTGAACAAAATATTTCATCAAATTGGTGAGGAGCTTGCACAAATTATTTTTTGTTCTCTCTCCAATTTATGAAATACAAAACCTATAATTGAAGATTGGAAAGTTCTAATGTCATGCTCAAGTTCATCAATAACCTCTATAGAGAAATCTAATTTATTATCCTTCATGCATTTTTTGCAACAAATGAAATGGACTCACTACATAATCAATGTATGTTGTTGTCTTTAGCAATGCATGTTTCCTTTTCAACTGCAAAGCAACTTAAGGGGTCTCCATGTTCAAATATAGATGAAGAAAAAATTCAATCTAATATCCTTTTGTGTGTTGACAAAAAGGTTATGGTATCTTCAAATTTATGGGTGGAAACAAGCCTTATGAATGGTGCACTTAGATAGGTCAAAGAAATTGTATACAAGGATGGAAAAAATCCACCTTTACTTCATTTATTTATTTTTATTCAATTCAAAAATTACATAGGCCCTATTTGGGTTCAAAATAACCCAAAAAACGTCCCAATAAGCCCTTTGATTCGTGGTGTCTGTCTTCAAATCCCACTCAAAATGGCATGGGCCTTAACAATACACAAATCCTAGGAGGCCTTGTTGTTTGATGTTTACGCGGCAACAACTCAGACAGAATAAAAGTTATCCTATCTCTCTTAAAAGGTTGATCTCTATGAACAAAGAGATAACCCCAAGGTATTCTGGGTGTCAAACTCATCAAATTTGAAGATATTGTGATGCTTTAACTTTAAGTTCTAACCATTAATAAAGCAAACAACAAAAGATGAGGGTTTCAGAAGTTCTAATTGTTAACACTACTCCTAAGATTAATCATGCAAATGATGAAAGATCCGGAATGGACCAATCCCTTAAACTAGTTCTTGGTCGACTCAGGCTATAACTGCAATCTTGTAGAGAACAGTACAATCTTCTAAGGTGTTAAATATTTTCAAGTTGTAGGCATTCATTCAATAAGGCTGAATGAATACATACAATTGAATTAAGCACATGAATATGAGGTACAAGTTGACCTTGCACAACATTCCCACAATCAAGAAGTTGCCCAACATATGAACCAGGGATTGCTACAACACTTCAGATATTAAATCATAAGCATTATGATTTAAATTTAAGCTACAACCAAATATTTCCAAGTGATTTGAAAGATGGAACAAGAAACATGCAAGATTATCCAATGCAAAGGAGGCACCAGTCATAACACAATGTCTACACTTTGTATTAAATCATCATATTAACAACATTTCTGGTTTGTTACAGCAGTTGCT